>JAMPIV010014792.1:392500-738608 GCA_024509875.1 Oreohelix idahoensis
TCAAAGATGTGTGCAAGAGAAACATGAAGGCACTGAACATAAATCCAGAAGAACGTTGCTACCGATCGCACCAAGTGGCGAAGCTATCTACGGCGCCACCTCAGATTGGGCGAAAAGAAACCCTCACGGCAAGCAGAAGAGAGAAGAAAACGTCGACAAAAACACCAGGAAAATAAGTAGCTGAGGGCTGTCACCTCAGAGGCGCATTCTCATAATCAGTTATAACTGAAGGGGCTATTGTTATTATTAATACGAAACAGACAAGTGCCAGTGGAACAATAGATGAGAAGAAGACGCTGGAGATGAGTAGGACGTGCATTGAGAAAAACCTGTTGATAGCATTACCTGGCAGTCCTTGCTCTGGGACCCTCAGGGTAAGAGAGGTAGAGTAAGACTAAAGAACACAAGGAGAAGAGCAGGGAATGAAAAAGACATGGACAGACCTTGAGCTGGATGGCACGGGCCAGGAAAATGTGGCATAAGTTTGTTGAAGGTCTATGCTCCTTGGGGAGCTGAAGGGTGATGATGATGATAGAAATAATTATTTAAAATAAAATGTAACACCAAATTTAAACTATTTAAAATAAAATATAAAACCAAATTTAAACTATTTAAAATAAAATATAAAACCAAATTTAAACTATTTAAAATAAAATATAAAACCAAATTTAAACTATTTAAAATAAAATATAAAACCAAATTTAAACTACTTAAAATAAAATATAAAACCTAATTTAAACTACTTAAAATAAAATATAAAACCAAATTTAAACTACTTAAAATAAAATATAAAACCAAGTTTAAACTACTTAAAATAAGAAGTAAAACAACATAAAATATTGCATACGAAATATAAAATATTTATTAAAATAACACAAAAACATTCAGGCTTGACACTGAAAATGGTATGCAGCACGGCGCTCAATGTCCTGAAATATTTCGTGCCCTTTTAACGCAGATCTCGTCGACAATCTTCCCTCTTCCTTTTTCTCAAAAATGAGTAATTCTGATATTATCCTGTGCTTTTTAAGCAAGTCTTTCATAATTTGATTTTCACGATCCAGCGACATTTTTAACTTCTTCCCATCTTGTTGGCCATTACCACACTCCCTTTTTTTTTCACTTCGCCTCTTATCTCTTTCAGTGTAACACTTTCTATGTTTTCACTTATTTTCGTCCTATCTTTTTCCTGCTATCACACTTCTTGGTTTTTCCTTTTTCCATTATCACGTTTCTACATTTCTCTTCTCAACACGATCTGTTTTCCACTATAATAATTAAAAATTGTTTATAATTTTCTCCAGTATGTTTTCCAATACCCTGTCTTATTCACTGTTGACAACGAAAGAATAAGTATACTGTTCCATCAGGCAATTGGTAAAAGGTGACTAATAGGCTGCTTAGCTTATCATGTAAAACTAATAGCTACACACACCACAACTGCAGGAGCATGTGGTTTGTCACAGTGTTCCTGCAAAAGGGGGGGGGGGGGGGGGGCTACAGTGGTGGATCCATGCTCCGGAAGGAGAGAAAAAAAGACGACATGATGATATTGTTTTCCAGAATCATTTTATGGTTTAACTGATGAAGACAACTATCCTGTCGAACCCTCTGGTCGATTATAATTAGGATTAATAGTGCCTAGAATTTTAGATATTACTATATATTACTAATAATATTTAGAGGAATGGGACGCGCCTTTTGTAAAGGTAAAAAAAAACAAATAAAGAGGTCGCAGAAAACATAAAGACTGAAAATATAATAAAGGAAGGAAATCAAAATTAGACAGCTAAAATTCTTTGGAAATATAAAAAGACATAACACCTTATTGAAATCCATAATAGAAGGCAGAGTTGAAGGTTTGTTGTTATTGTTGTTGTTTAACTAGGGCTGCTGAGCTTCTCGCTCCTTAGCAGTCAATACCAAGCTGAAGACTCCTTGTTATTATCTACACTGTAGATCTAGGCTTTTCCTGTGGCTTTTCTGCCATTCCGAAACGTGTTGAGTTGAAGTCATGAGCTTCAGTTTCTCCAGCTTGGCTTGCATTTAAAAGATCGTCACATTTGGTCCCAAGCTAGGAATAAGACGTGTGTGGTATACCGTGCATTCCCCGCCAGCTCTCCAACTATGCAGAACTAAAATACTGTACTCTGGTTTTGGGCTCTCCCAAGGAATTGTCACGAACTGCAAAGCCACTTCTCAGCTTGCCTGTCTATCATTGGTTCCATAGTGAGATCCTTCTGCATGCAGTCAACCAAGTCAAAGCCAAAGAATCACGCCTGGAGCTCAAGTGACTTCTCAAAGCTTAATGTGGAATGCTGGGTTCTCAAAAAGTTTCACTACAGGGGAAATCGAGTTGAAGGTAAACGTGCAAGAGGATGACAGTGCTATAAGTGGGAAGATAACATCAAGAAATGAACAGGAAAGAGTGTATTAGAGTGCTCCATCAAGACAAGAGATGAGCAGGAAAGAGTGTTAGAGTGCTCCATCAAGACAAGAGATGAACAGGTGTCATGAAATATTCTAATCCACATATATAAATTATTAGGTAAATATGAAGCCTAACAAATAAAATTAATAAAGAGAAGAGCAATGGTAAAATGACAGTGCTGTCACAAGGAATGTACTCGAAATCCCCCCTTGTTTTCTGCTTCGTCTGCAAATTGTAACGCTTTCACGTTGATATAAAAGCTTACTGTATTATTACCCGCTTTCTTCAATGAAACGTGTGCTGTATTTCTTGGAAAAGCATTGAGAGGCCCTGCGTAATGACCTAAATTAATCCTAACATTAATTATATTACGTTACCAAAACGAACGAACAGATGGACAAAAGGATAGCGAGAAGGGAGAGGCAGAAAGCCGAACACTAAACACGCTTCGCGCGATACGCAAATGCTGCCATCACGCGTGTAAGTCTACATGCACTAATTTTTTTTTCAGACGGACAGTGATAAAATACACTACCCTTTCCCAGAGTTAGGTTTATAAATCATAACAGACTCTTATTAGAAAAGATAACAATAGATGGGTTTACGTTTGAACACATAACAGTACCCAGACAGCACATCTTCCAAACAGGAGGTAGAAGAAATTGCATATTTTGAACGCAGCCACGTAGCTCCTTTAAATTAGTATTTTTGGGTTCCTTAGGGCTTGCTGACAAATAATATGTAAAACGTTACGCAAATAGTCCAGGAATTAATAAATTATACCCAAAATAAAATATTGGGGGTGCCTGACAGTATAAAATCATTTCTGCTCATAAGATTTTTTTTTAACGTGTTTGAAAAAAATTTACGTTACAGAAATAGCCTACCATGTAAACTCCAAATTGATTGGAGCGCAACAAATGAAAGCCTAACCACGATTGGTCGGGCTATAAATACTATCTTGGTTGTTAGGGGAGACGGGAAAAGATAACATTTTTTCAAACACTTGTCGAAACGTGGCTCATTGGCCAGTCTCGCTGATATACACACTTGGGAGCGTTAGTTCGAGACCACTTGTTTAAAATAGCTTGATAAAGCATCAGTGCGTTGAAGCCAGCTAAAATTTTGCTCAATAAAAGCCTGGAAGATAAGCAGATGGAAATTTGTGCCAGTTTGTGCCAGAATTCATTGCTAATCAACGTATCTGTGTTATTCGTATGAATTGTGGGACAGTGGTCTTGATGGTACTGAGCAGCACCTAGTCAGAGCTTTGCTGAATCCAGTGTCGGACAGCATACTCCTTGGTCCTTTTAGCTATCAGTGAGGTGTCTCCAGAGCCCAGAGGAGAATTCGAGCAGAGGAGTCCTTTCCTGCCGCCATCACGCCAGATAAGCTAACTTGGCCAGCTGAGCTCAACATTATGTCCCCTCATCTTGAACTGACTTTTTAAAATTAACATTAAGAGGGGAATTTACTTGTCTTAAAATCAGGAACTGTGAACATCTCCAATACTGGTCCCTAAAGACAAACTATTGAAGTCATGATGACAAATACCAACAGAGCTTGAACAAAACAAAACCAGTATTACCTCATTTTACTACTACACAACTGACACACATAGAACATTTGTAATAATATATGTCACTACAATATTCATATTAAATACATTCTGTACATAACTTGTAATTTAAATTGATTGTGATTCTGGTTCCCTTGTAGTTGAATCAGGACACATATTCATTCATGCCAGTAATGAATACATATTGTTATTTGAAAGTTTATCAGTGACTCTTTTAAGATATCTTTGTAGAGTGTTATATGTATGTGAGTGTCACAGTGTTGTCAAGAGTAGTGGATTAAATTAAATTGTTTATCTGTCTGTTGTTGTGACTTACACTTCACCATACTCATACCCTAGACACATAACGTAGCATCACACTATTCCAGAATAATTCTGACTGAGATATATAGATATGTGGTAGCAAGTAAGGTTATCTATAATACACTACTCTTAATAGATATAGATACCTTCACAGCTGATCTCAGTCAGTACACTAAGTTCCCTATAAGTATTTATAACATCCCACTTCACCACAACAGGAAAGAGTGTATTAGAGTGCTCCATCAAGACAAGAGATGAACAGGAAAGAGTGTATTAGTGTGCTCCATCAAGACAAGAGATGAACAGGAAAGAGTGTATTAGAGTGCTCCATCAAGATATGGGACAGAAGACGTCAGAGATCCACTGCAGCCGAATGTCGATGCAGAGATGGCAGCTGATGATGGTGTTGTATATTCTATTGCCGTCAGTTGTGTGTGGCATTATCGCCTGTTAGGGAAGACACTGCAATCGATGAATCAACAGTACTAAGACTACTGAAATTGGGCTTCAAACATAAGACTAGCAAGTATGGACGTATGAGAGGATGCATCCGTCGTGTATACAATCAGCGCGCCACAGGAACATTTAGCATTCATACACTTCGACATTTGGTGAGGGAGACTCAGTCCATATGGGTTTACCCGTAGTGCAGCGATATCGATTCTGATCAACAGTAGCAATAACAATATCCTTATTAGTTCGTTATATTCTAATTATTCTTTTGCTAACCATTATATATTAACTTCTGTTTTTTTCTAGACTTTAAATATAGTGTGAAGTTCCTAGACCTATTAATTCTGAACATTAGTTCTACAGTTACGGGTGACATGTTTTGCCTGTAAATATTATAGCATTGGGATTCCCTTTGGTCATATCCCTTACATTTTAGTAGGAAGTAATCTAGATTATTGCCTTGCTAACAGTCTTGAACTATAATGTTCTTACATTCTAAAACAACAGGTCCCTATTTGTAGTCTGAGCAGTTTTGTATTGCTGAGAATTGTTAATTTCCTAGACAGTTAGCATATTTTTGCTGAAGCTTTGAGCGCTTATGTGCATGTTTTCGATTAAGTTCCCCGCCCCCCTTTTTGGGAAAAAAGGAGGGGGCGAATACCGTACGCTATTTTTCATTCTTCCATTATTAATAATTTTATTAAGCTTTTGATTTTTTGTTCCGATCCTTAAATTTATTTTATCATCACCCAGTCGTGAGCCATTCTAAATACACATATATAAATTAAAAAGGAAATTGTAAAACCTAACGCATTAACTCGATAAAAGGAAAGAGAAATGGTAAAAGCACAGTGCTGTCACAATGACTGTACTCGAGATCCCCCTTTTTCTGCTTCGTCTGCATATTCTCACGTTTTCACGTTTACTAATAAAGCCTATAGCAGCATACACGCGTTTCCACAAAACAATAAAACGTGTACTGCATTTCTAAGAAAACCTTGAGATACGCAAGCTGCTTAATGACCTAAATTAATACTAGCATTAATTTCATTTTATACACTGCGTAATGAAAAGACAGATGGAATTAGGATAGAGAGAGGGAGGGCTGAAAGCAGGAACGCCGGCAACACTAACACGCGTCTCACGATTAATATTAATGCCACCCCCAACACGCGAAAGGCATGAAGCACTAACTTTTTTTCAGATAGACAGTGAAAAAAAAAAACACTACCCATACGAGAGTTAGGTTTAAAAACCTGAAAAATTCTTATTAGGAAATATGACATTATACTGGTTTACGTTTGAAAGCCTGACAGTACCCAGACACCACATCGTATCGAAGTGAACGGGAGGTAGAAGAAAATGCATATTTTGAACGCAGCCCCTTAGCCCCATTAAACTTATATATTTGGGTTCCCTAGGACTTGCTGACAAAGAATATGTTAAGTGTTACGCAAATAGTCTAGGAATTAACAAATTATAGCCAAAAGAAAATAGTGAGGGTGTCAGACAACACCAAATCATAATCGCACAGTGGCATGTTTTGAAACCACCATTTTACGGGAAATAGGCCAACAAGTTAAATCCTATTTGATTGGATAGAAGTAAATGTAAGGCGAAACACGATTAGTCGGACTACAAATACTAATTTTTTGTTGTTAGGGAAACGTGAGTAGGGGTACTTTTTTTGAAAACCTGTGTAAACATGGCCCGATTGGTTAGACCCGCCAATATAGTCAATTAGGAGCGTCAGTTCAGTGCCACATTTTAAAATAAACTTACTAAGAAACAGTGCGTTGAGATCCAGATCATATTTTTCTAAATAAAAGTCTGGGACGGCGGCAGATCGGATTTTGTGCCATATTCATCGCCAGTCAACGTATTTGTGTATTATTTCCATGAATTGTGGTAAGATTGACATACTTGATATCTTTTTAATGAAAATTGAATGTAAATTGATAATTTATGTATGTATATGTGTGTGGTTCAGTAGCAAACATGAGACAAGGCCTAAATATTGCTCCAACCTGAACAGAACGTGTCGGGGAAAAGAAAACTGCATGGAATTGCCAAATAGTACACTGACACCTATCTTATTGACTAGAAGGAAATAATGCTGGAATTGCAGAGGCGTAGTAACCATTAGGGAGGAGTATACTGGTGTAAATTGTTTCAGATGAAGCTAGCAGTTGGCCTACCGCTCTGAACTCAGTGTTTGTTCTGTATTGTGTTCAGTGTGGAAATAGATTATAAATTAGATCTGAAGTAGGAGGTACAACCTTCTTGTTTCAGGGACTGGTCCTAGTTATTGAAGCAGCACCTGGTCTGAGTTTTGCTGAGTCCAGAGGCTGACAGCATACTCCTTGGTCCAGATAGCGACCAGTGAGGTGTCTCCAGAACACAGTGAAGCAATCGAGCAGAGGAGTCCTTTCCTGCCGCCATCACGAAAGATAAGCTTCTGTGGCCAGAGTAGCTCAACATTATGTGCCCCCCTCAAAAATTGACATTTTATTAAACACAGAGGGACAATAAATTGTTTCAAATGACAGGAACTGTGAACTTTTCCCAATACTATTTCCACGATAATCAAACACTTGAAGTCATGATGACAAACAACAATCTAGCTTGAAAAACAAAACCAGTATTACCTCATAGTACCACTTCACAACTTACACACATAGGATAATACTAATAAATTATGTCAATACAAAGATCATATTTATAAATTGTGATTACATTTGAAACTCCGCCCATGCCGGTCCCAAGCCCGGATGAAAAAGGAGGAGGGCGGCCTGCATGGAGGCCGTAAGGAGGCAGCCCCTCCACCATGCAAAGGCACAACAGGCCAATCACCTGTTTGTCTTAAACTATGATTACGAGAAATACAAGAGAGAAAACCGGACTGATTCTAAAGGCGACGAACTGGAACGGACTACGGACTACGACTTATGGAACTTGGAACACAAGAAGTATAAATGGAAGGAAGAGGAGCTGGTGGAAGAGATGAGGAAAGCAAAACTAGAAATCCTGGCTATAACGGAAACGAAGAAAAAAGGACAAGGAGTCATGGATCTCGATGGCAACACGTTGCTCTACAGTGGTGTACCCATATCTGAAAGAGCTAAAGGGGGCGTGGGTTGCATTGTGGCCCAAAATCAAAAAGATAGTATCAAGGGATGGAACTTTGTCTCGGAGCGCATTATGGTTGTAAAACTAAAAGAAGGAGAAACCATAGTCAACCTGGTCATAGTGTATGGGCCAAATGAGGATGAGAGAGCAGAGGTCAAGGAGGAATTCTTCGAGCTGCTTCAAAGGACAGTGGATGACTGCCTAGATGAAGTTATCATGCTCGGAGATTTTAATGCCAGAGTTGGAAATGACCATGCGAGATGGGGTGGCGTTATCGGAAGATATGGAGAAGATACTCTCAATGACAATGGAAAGCGACTCCTTAGATTCTGCAGTGAGCAGAATCTGATCATTACAAACACAAAGTTCCCTCATAAGCGCATACATGCATACACTAGATGTGAACCAACCAAGAATGAGAAGTCAGTGATCGACTATGCCATTGTTCGGAGAAGCTCATTCAGATATGTCCGAGATGCAAGAGTCTGGAGGGGGCCAGAGATTGGAAGTGATCACTACCTGCTAACAATCAAACGAACAACTGAAAGAGTTGCTCAGCCTAGGAACTGCCCAACATCACGCAAGAAACCAAGTAAACGAGCAGGAGAAATGAGCATTAGGACCTACAAGCTGAGAGAGCCAGAAATTAAGACCAGATATCAGGGGCTTATTGCTACAGCAGTGAGCAACACAGAAGAACGACCTGATGACTTGGAAACCCTCTGGAATAAATTCAAGGATATCATAAAGACAGCTGCTGCAGAAGCATGCGGTGAAGTCCGACTTGGGAATCAGAGAAAGAGGACACCTTGGTGGACAGAGGAAGTCAAAGAGAAAATAAGAGAGAAGAAAATGGCATGGAAACAATACTTAGGAGCTAAAAACACAACAGGACAAATGGAAAAATATAGAGAATATGTGATACTCAGAACAGAAGCAAAGAACAAAGTGCTAGCAGCAAAACAGAAGTCCTGGGAAGAATTTGGAGAAAAGCTAGAAAAAGATGCACAAGAAAACCAGAAATTGTTCTATAAGACCCTAAAGAACATGAGGAAGGAAAAACAATGCCCTCTCAAATTTATAAAGGACAAGCAAGGCAAATTGCTTACTGCCCCGAAGGAAGTAATGGAAAGATGGAAAGAATATTTCTCAGAACTCCTGGATGGTGAGCATGGTGAAGCAACAGAAATGATAACCACTAGCACAGAAGAGAAAACCAATGATGGTGAAGATGACATAAAGATGGAAGAACTGAGGGCAGCACTAGAGAAAATCAAGATGGGCAAAGCAGCAGGGCATGATGGTATAACACCAGAAATGGTTAAGTACATGGGAGCATCAGGCGACCTGTTACTCTTAAAGGTCCTACAGGCAGCATGGTGCAACAAGACCATACCAAAGGATTGGGAGATTGCCATCATAACACCAATTTTCAAAAAGGGTGACAATCGACAATGTGGAAACCATAGAGGCATATCCCTTCTCAGTGTCCCTGGTAAAATCTACTCTAGAATCCTAGAGCAGAGACTCCGACGCCTAGCTGAGCCACAATTGGATGAGGTCCAGTGCGGATTCCGAGCAAACCGAAGTACTCAAGACCTAATCTTCACACTCAGACAGTTGAGTGAAAAGGCCCTTGAGTATAAGAGTGAGATCCATCTTTGTTTCATAGATCTGGAAAAGGCGTTTGACAGAGTCCCCTGGAGCAAACTTTGGGACTGTTTGGCAAGGAAGAATATTCCAGCACCTCTGATTCATGCTATACAGAGCTTCTACAAGTCTTGCAGAAATTATGTGAGGACAGCAAACCATAAGTCAGAAGAGATCAGGACCACCACTGGTGTAAGACAAGGTGATATCCTGTCACCTTATCTTTTCATACTCCTCATGGACGATGTCATCAAGGCATGTAAGGAGAGAACAAGAAAGTATTCAGTGGGGTACTGGAAGATGAGACAGGTCTATATTTCGGAGCTGGCATTTGCTGATGATGTTGCCCTGATTGCTAAATCAGAGGCACATCTCCAATCCAACTTGCAAGTCTGGAAGGAAGAGCTGGAGAAGAGAGGGATGGTCATAAGCAGCTCTAAAACAAAATCCATGGTGATATCACGAGAAGAAAGAAAACATCAGATTAAGTTGGGAGAACAGGTCCTGGAGCAGGTCGACCACTTTAAATATCTCGGAGCTATTATAGACCGAAAGGGAGGTATCAAAGAAGAGTTGGCCACTCGAAAAGCAGCGGCTGGGAGACTTTTTCAGGCCATAAATCGTGGATTCCTCAGCAAGAAAGAGGTTGGTAAGAAAACGAAGATGGCTGTATATCGCTCCACCTATGTCCCAGTTTTGACATATGGATGCGAGTCGTGGGCAATGACTACAACCCACAAAAGCCAGATCCAAACCTCAGAAATGAGGTATCTGAGGAAAGTGGTTGAAGTAACAAGAAGAGACATGGTCCGCAACCAGACGATACGTCAAGGCCTGAAATCCCATCCGCTGCAGACCCAAATAGAACAGTCCCAACTAAGATGGTTTGGCCATGTCTGCAGAATGGGAGAAGATCGGCTACCACGACAAGCATGGGAAACAAAGAGCCAGGGATCCAGACCTCCAGGACGACCCAGAGTTCGCTGGGAGGACAACATTAGACAATCTTTGAAGGACCGAGGACTAGAATGGAACCAGGCCAGGAAGAAGACAGCTGATAGAATGGTCTGGCGCTCTCTCTTCCAAACCTCTACACCTCACGGTAGAAGGGGAACGACTAAGTAAGTAAGTAAGATTACATTTGATTGTGATTCCTGGTTCACTGTGTAGTTGAATCAGGATATCTAGTATTGAAAGGAGTTATTACACATATATTTGAAACTTTACACTTGACTCATTTAAGATAGTCTTATAGAGTGTTATATGTGTGTGAGTGTCACAGTGTTGTAAAGTGTTGTGGAATAAATTAAATTGTTTATCTGTCTGTTGTTGTTGTGACTTACACTTCATCATTTTCATAACCCTAGACATTCAACGTAGTCATCACAATATTCCAGAATAATTCTGACTGAGGTATAAATGTGGTAGCAAGTAAGGACATCTGTAATACACCACACTTATTAGATACAGATACCTTCACAGCTGATCTCAGTCAGTACACTAAGTCCCCTATAAATATTAATATCATCCCACTTTACCACATATATTGGGGTCTCGCTCCCGGGATATTGAACTTTCTCCTGTTATATATATTGGGAATAAGAAGAATTAAAAGGTATCCTTGGGTGGAATTAAATAAGGTTGAGCTCTCAGTGCCTGTGGTTGTCCTTGGATATTTAGTTAGAGAGTGAATTGTTTAGTTAGATATTGTTTACATTTACCTGTTAGAAAATGGCGGACCTGGCCAAATTTCGATCTGCTGCTATGCAGGCTGCAAAAGAGTTAGGAATGAACGGGCAAGTTATGATTTCCTATGTCACTACGGAATGTGACAAATATATTGAACGTGAGGAAAGAAAATTTGAAGCTGAAAGAAAGTTAGAGGCTGAAAAAGAAATTAAGAGGTTGCAGATTGAGGCTGAGGCTAAGAGGTTGCAGATTGAGGCTGAGGCTAAGAAATTGGCTGCAGAAAGGGAAGACAAGCGATTAGCTGCAGAAAGGGAAGACAAGCGATTAGCTGCAGAAAGGGAAGCAGAAGATAAAAGATTACAAAGGGAACATGAGTTACGACTAAGGGAGTTTGAGTTTCAAGGCCATGCTCCTGAAAATGGTGCCAGTCCCTTTACCTCTGATGCTACTGCTAGTCAGGGAGCCTCAACCTCAGCTATGAATTTTCATTTAGATCATTTTGTTGAGAAAGAAGATGATATCGAGATCTATCTAAATAGATATGAACTATTAGCTACCACGTATGGGTTAGAAAGAGAAAGGTGGAGCTTCAAGTTATCTCAAGGGCTTCGTGGGGCAGCTTATGAAGTTTTTGCCAAAATGGGCAGAAATGATCAAGAAAATTATGACATGCTAAAGCAGGCTCTTTTGTTAAGATATGAAAAGAACGCAGAATTTTATAGGAAAAAATTTAGGAATGCTAAACTACTGTCAGGTGAAACCTATCATCAGTTCTCTGCACGGTTAGAGACATACTTGGAGAAATGGACTTCTCTGGGGAAAACCCAAGATCTTAAGGAAATGGTCCTTATAGAACAATTAAGAGAGTCCATGGCTCCAGACCTGAGAAAGTTTCTCATGGAACAAGGTGCAGAGAGACTGGGTGAGTTACTAAATGTTGCAGAAAGGTATCAAGCAGCTCAGGCAGAGGTATCAGGTAATAAAAAGAAACAGGTGGATAATTTTAGGGAACCACAGAACTTTAATAAATTTGATCCTAGAGATCAAAACAAAGGTAAGCACCAGTTTGATAGGCCACGGTATGACAATAAAAATAAAACCCCACAATTCGATGAAAGGAAATATGATGAAAGGAAATCTTTCAACCAAGGAAAGAGATGGTGTAAAAATTGTAAGATGAACAATCATGACACTGACCATTGTAGAAGGAAACCTCCTCATTGTGCTGCTATGACATCTGGAAAAAGGGAAAAAAGGTCAAACCTGCGGAACTACAGGAACCATATCACCCCCAGTGTGTGAAGATGTCATCTGTAATGGTGTCACCATAAGGTGTTTATATGATATAGGTTTAGATTATGATTCCGTTGTGAGTTCTCACCTGGTGCAGGCAGATCAATACACCACAGAAACAGTGGAGATTCAAACTGCAACCAAGGATGTAGCTACCATGACACTTCCCGTCGCCCGGATAAAGGTGAAAACGCGATATGTGGAAGGAATCATAAAAGCAGCAGTGATAAATGAGCCAATCTACCCTCTGATATTGGGGTGTAGATATATCTTCTTGGGGAATCCCAAGAGACCTGTGATATTGGCAACAGTGCAGACCAGATCACAGTCTAAAAAGGAGGAGGATAATCCAATAAATACTCATCCAGATGAGATGAGGAAGGCACAGGCGGAGGATAAAACACTCAAGCCGTGTTTCAAGAAGTTGCCCAAATCTCATACACCTCCAGGCAAGGGAGAATTTTATATGAAGAACAAACTGATTTATAGGAAGGCTGGATCTGAATCCAATGGTCACGGACAGCTGGTCCTTCCCACTTCATATAGGACTAAAGTGTTGGAACTAGGGCATGCGATTCCCTTCAGTGGTCATATGGGGATCAGCGCAACCGGACAGCGAATAGCTTGTCACTATTTCTGGCCAGGGATAACTGAAGATATCAAACGATATGTAAAATCCTGTCCAGAGTGCCAACGAGTAGCACCTAAGCATTGGACTGCACCAGCAACTCTGGGGAAATGCCCATAGTGGGAACACCCTTTGAGAGAGTTGCCGTGGATCTTGTGGGACCTCTCACTCGAACTAAGAGAAGGAACAGCTACATTCTGACTCTGGTGGACACTTGTTCTATGTGGGGAGAGGCGGTAGCCCTGTCATCGATTGACTCTAAGCATGTGGCAGAGGCATTACTCACAATTTTTACAAGGTTAGGCTTTCCCAATCAAATCTTGACTGATAATGGCTCTCAGTTCAATGGGAAACTAACAGAAGAAGTTTTCAGGATCTTCCAGGCCAAACACTTCCATTGTAGTGTGTACCACCCCCAAGGGAACGGCCAAGTGGAAAGATTTAATGGCACATTGATGTCGATCCTGAGAAAGTTGGCACACGAAAAACCAGATACATGGGATCAGTACCTTCACGCCGCCCTCTTTGGTTATCGGGAGGTACCCCATAGTTCAACCGGTATGGCCCCGGCAACATTAGTATTTGGAAGGCCAATAAAAGGTCCACTTGAAGCGCTGTTAAGAACGTGGACTGATGAAAAGTCAGAGGAAAATATTACATCCTCATACCAATATGTGAATGAGCTGACCACTCGTTTAAAAACTGGCTGGAAACTTGCCAATGAAAATTTGAGACAAGCCAGGAAGAAACATGCTGCCTATTTCAACAGGAAGGCTAAAGACAGAGATTTGGCTGTGGGAGAGAAGGTACTGCTTCTTCTACCCGGTAGTCAGAATAAGTTACAAATTGGATGGCAAGGTCCATATACAGTTCTAGAGAAAGTGTCTAGAACCAATTATAAGATAGATAAGAAGGGGAAAGAAAAAATCTATCATGTGAATCTCCTGAAGAAATATTTGGAAAGAGAACATCAGGAAGAGACACACTTGTTGACCTTGTCCATTGCAATGGAGATGAAAAAGGAACCACTTTCATCATTTGAATATCCATTACACCCCTGTGAGACAGCGGCACAGGTGAAAATCAGTACACATTTAACGAAAATACAGAAAGAGAGAGTGCAACAGGTTCTAGATAATCATACAGAGGTGTTAACGGACCGACCGGGGCATACAAACTTATTGGAATATAATATGAAGCTGATAGACCCCACACCTGTCTGTATGAAACCCTATTCGATTCCTTTTGCTAAGGAGAAAGCTTTGAAGGAAGAGATAGACTATTTGTTGAAGGAGGGAATAATTTCACACAGTGAATCTTCGTATAGTTCCAGTGTGGTGCTCTTAAGGAAACCCTCTGGAGAACATAGACTCTGTATAGATTACAGGAGACTGAATGCTATTACAGAAGGACAGGTGGATCCATTGCCGGATACAAATCAGTTGTTTGCCAGGCTAAATAAAGCTAAATATTTCTCAAAAGTGGATCTGAGTAAAGGATACTATCAGATTCCAGTAAAGCCTGAGGTTAGACCATACCTAGCTTTTAGTACCTCAGAGGGACACTATGAGTTTAACAGATTGCCATTTGGATTGAAGAATGCGCCTAGTGTCTTCTCTAGAATGATGAGAAAATTGTTAGATCCCCTAAATAATCCATGCATTACAAATTTCATGGATGATATCCTTATAGCAACAGAAACATTTGAGGAGCATATTGTCTCTCTGAACATGCTGTTTAATCGACTTAGAGATCCGAATTTAACAGCCCAACCAACTAAATGTTGCGTTGGATGTAAAGAATTAGAATTCCTGGGACACACAGTTCATCAGGGAAACATGACCCCTGACCCCAAGAATTTAGAGAAACTAAAGAAAGCCCCGAGACCACAAACCAAGAAAGACGTGAGATCCTTTGTCTCATTATGTGGTTTCTACTAAAAGTATATCAAAAACTTTAATTCCATATGTGCACCGTTAACTGATTTGACCCGTAAAGGAAATCCAGATCGAATTACATGGACACCACAATGTGAATTAGCTTACCAGGAATTGAAGGAAAAGCTCACAAGCAAACCTATTTTGCAATTACCTGACTTAAGTCAAGAATTCATTGTAAGGACGGATGCCAGTAATATTGGGTTAGGTGCGACTCTGCTACAGAAATCAGATGCATTGGATGGGGAATTGAGCCCAGTGGCATATGCTAGCAGAAAGTTGAATAAAGCTGAAACCAACTACTCAACTAGCGAAAAAGAATGTCTTGCAGTAATATGGGCGATAAAAAAATTCAATATTTATCTGTATGGGAAGGCATTTAAATTGCAAACGGATCACAAACCCTTGTCGTTTCTAGCGCAGGCTAGGCATGAAAATTCTAGGTTACTCAGATGGTCATTACTGATGCAGCCATTTGAGTTTAGCATAGAGTATATATCTGGTAAGACAAATCTGGGAGCGGATTTTTTAAGCCGCCATCCGTGTGATGAGAATCACCGTAAGCCCCAGAAAGAATAATAAATTTCTCTATGTGTATATAGAATTATAGACTGACATATAACGTCTGTTTTAAGAGGAGAGAATTTGTCGTGAGACATTCTAAATACACATATATAAATTAAAAGGGAAATTGTAAAACCTAACGCATTAACTCGATAAAAGGAAAGAGAAATGGTAAAAGCACAGTGCTGTCACAATGACTGTACTCGAGATCCCCCTTTTTCTGCTTCGTCTGCATATTCTCACGTTTTCACGTTTACTAATAAAGCCTATAGCAGCATACACGCGTTTCCACAAAACAATAAAACGTGTACTGCATTTCTAAGAAAACCTTGAGATACGCAAGCTGCTTAATGACCTAAATTAATACTAGCATTAATTTCATTTTATACACTGCGTAATGAAAAGACAGATGGAATTAGGATAGAGAGAGGGAGGGCTGAAAGCAGGAACGCCGGCAACACTAACACGCGTCTCGCGATTAATATTAATGCCACCCCCAACACGCGAAAGGCATGAAGCACTAACTTTTATTCAGATAGACAGTGAAAAAAAAAAACACTACCCATACGAGAGTTAGGTTTAAAAACCTGAAAAATTCTTATTAGGAAATATGACATTATACTGGTTTACGTTTGAAAGCCTGACAGTACCCAGACACCACATCGTATCGAAGTGAACGGGAGGTAGAAGAAAATGCATATTTTGAACGCAGCCCCTTAGCCCCATTAAACTTATATATTTGGGTTCCTTAGGACTTGCTGACAAAGAATATGTTAAGTGTTACGCAAATAGTCTAGGAATTAACAAATTATAGCCAAAAGAAAATAGTGAGGGTGTCAGACAACACCAAATCATAATCGCACAGTGGCATGTTTTGAAACCACCATTTTACGGGAAATAGGCCAACAAGTTAAATCCTATTTGATTGGATAGAAGTAAATGTAAGGCGAAACACGATTAGTCGGACTACAAATACTAATTTTTTGTTGTTAGGGAAACGTGAGTAGGGGTACTTTTTTGAAAAGCTGTGTAAACATGGCCCGATTGGTTAGACCCGCCAATATAGTCAATTAGGAGCGTCAGTTCAGTGCCACATTTTAAAATAAACTTACTAAGAAACAGTGCGTTGAGATCCAGATCATATTTTTCTAAATAAAAGTCTGGAACGGCGGCAGATCGGATTTTGTGCCATATTCATCGCCAGTCAACGTATTTGTGTATTATTTCCATGAATTGTGGTAAGATTGACATACTTGATATCTTTTTAATGAAAATTGAATGTAAATTGATAATTTATGTATGTATATGTGTGTGGTTCAGTAGCAAACATGAGGCAAGGCCTAAATATTGCTCCAACCTGAACAGAACGTGTCGGAGAAAAGAAAACTGCATGGAATTGCCAAATAGTGCACTGACACCTATCTTATTGACTAGAAGGAAATAATGCTGGAATTGCAGAGGCGTAGTAACCATTAGGGAGGAGTATACTGGTGTAAATTGTTTCAGATGAAGCTAGCAGTTGGCCTACCGCTCTGAACTCAGTGTTTGTTCTGTATTGTGTTCAGTGTGGAAATAGATTATAAATTAGATCTGAAGTAGGAGGTACAACCTTCTTGTTTCAGGGACTGGTCCTAGTTATTGAAGCAGCACCTGGTCTGAGTTTTGCTGAGTCCAGAGGCTGACAGCATACTCCTTGGTCCAGATAGCGACCAGTGAGGTGTCTCCAGAACACAGTGAAGCAATCGAGCAGAGGAGTCCTTTCCTGCCGCCATCACGAAAGATAAGCTTCTGTGGCCAGAGTAGCGCAACATTATGTGCCCCCTCAAAAATTGACATTTTATTAAACACAGAGGGACAATAAATTGTTTCAAATGACAGGAACTGTGAACTTTTCCCAATACTATTTCCACGATAATCAAACACTTGAAGTCATGATGACAAACAACAATCTAGCTTGAAAAACAAAACCAGTATTACCTCATAGTACCACTTCACAACTTACACACATAGGATAATACTAATAAATTATGTCAATACAAAGATCATATTTATAAATTGTGATTACATTTGATTGTGATTCCTGGTTCACTGTGTAGTTGAATCAGGATATCTAGTATTGAAAGGAGTTATTACACATATATTTGAAACTTTACACGTGACTCATTTAAGATAGTCTTATAGAGTGTTATATGTGTGTGAGTGTCACAGTGTTGTAAAGTGTTGTGGAATAAATTAAATTGTTTATCTGTCTGTTGTTGTTGTGACTTACACTTCATCATTTTCATAACCCTAGACATTCAACGTAGTCATCACAATATTCCAGAATAATTCTGACTGAGGTATAAATGTGGTAGCAAGTAAGGTCATCTGTAATACACCACACTTATTAGATACAGATACCTTCACAGCTGATCTCAGTCAGTACACTAAGTCCCCTATAAATATTAATATCATCCCACTTTACCACATATATTGGGGTCTCGCTCCCGGGATATTGAACTTTCTCCTGTTATATATATTGGGAATAAGAAGAATTAAAAGGTATCCTTGGGTGGAATTAAATAAGGTTGAGCTCTCAGTGCCTGTGGTTGTCCTTGGATATTTAGTTAGAGAGTGAATTGTTTAGTTAGATATTGTTTACATTTACCTGTTAGAAAATGGCGGACCTGGCCAAATTTCGATCTGCTGCTATGCAGGCTGCAAAAGAGTTAGGAATGAACGGGCAAGTTATGATTTCCTATGTCACTACGGAATGTGACAAATATATTGAACGTGAGGAAAGAAAATTTGAAGCTGAAAGAAAGTTAGAGGCTGAAAAAGAAATTAAGAGGTTGCAGATTGAGGCTGAGGCTAAGAGGTTGCAGATTGAGGCTGAGGCTAAGAAATTGGCTGCAGAAAGGGAAGACAAGCGATTAGCTGCAGAAAGGGAAGACAAGCGATTAGCTGCAGAAAGGGAAGCAGAAGATAAAAGATTACAAAGGGAACATGAGTTACGACTAAGGGAGTTTGAGTTTCAAGGCCATGCTCCTGAAAATGGTGCCAGTCCCTTTACCTCTGATGCTACTGCTAGTCAGGGAGCCTCAACCTCAGCTATGAATTTTCATTTAGATCATTTTGTTGAGAAAGAAGATGATATCGAGATCTATCTAAATAGATATGAACTATTAGCTACCACGTATGGGTTAGAAAGAGAAAGGTGGAGCTTCAAGTTATCTCAAGGGCTTCGTGGGGCAGCTTATGAAGTTTTTGCCAAAATGGGCAGAAATGATCAAGAAAATTATGACATGCTAAAGCAGGCTCTTTTGTTAAGATATGAAAAGAACGCAGAATTTTATAGGAAAAAATTTAGGAATGCTAAACTACTGTCAGGTGAAACCTATCATCAGTTCTCTGCACGGTTAGAGACATACTTGGAGAAATGGACTTCTCTGGGGAAAACCCAAGATCTTAAGGAAATGGTCCTTATAGAACAATTAAGAGAGTCCATGGCTCCAGACCTGAGAAAGTTTCTCATGGAACAAGGTGCAGAGAGACTGGGTGAGTTACTAAATGTTGCAGAAAGGTATCAAGCAGCTCAGGCAGAGGTATCAGGTAATAAAAAGAAACAGGTGGATAATTTTAGGGAACCACAGAACTTTAATAAATTTGATCCTAGAGATCAAAACAAAGGTAAGCACCAGTTTGATAGGCCACGGTATGACAATAAAAATAAAACCCCACAATTCGATGAAAGGAAATATGATGAAAGGAAATCTTTCAACCAAGGAAAGAGATGGTGTAAAAATTGTAAGATGAACAATCATGACACTGACCATTGTAGAAGGAAACCTCCTCATTGTGCTGCTATGACATCTGGAAAAAGGGAAAAAAGGTCAAACCTGCGGAACTACAGGAACCATATCACCCCCAGTGTGTGAAGATGTCATCTGTAATGGTGTCACCATAAGGTGTTTATATGATATAGGTTTAGATTATGATTCCGTTGTGAGTTCTCACCTGGTGCAGGCAGATCAATACACCACAGAAACAGTGGAGATTCAAACTGCAACCAAGGATGTAGCTACCATGACACTTCCCGTCGCCCGGATAAAGGTGAAAACGCGATATGTGGAAGGAATCATAAAAGCAGCAGTGATAAATGAGCCAATCTACCCTCTGATATTGGGGTGTAGATATATCTTCTTGGGGAATCCCAAGAGACCTGTGATATTGGCAACAGTGCAGACCAGATCACAGTCTAAAAAGGAGGAGGATAATCCAATAAATACTCATCCAGATGAGATGAGGAAGGCACAGGCGGAGGATAAAACACTCAAGCCGTGTTTCAAGAAGTTGCCCAAATCTCATACACCTCCAGGCAAGGGAGAATTTTATATGAAGAACAAACTGATTTATAGGAAGGCTGGATCTGAATCCAATGGTCACGGACAGCTGGTCCTTCCCACTTCATATAGGACTAAAGTGTTGGAACTAGGGCATGCGATTCCCTTCAGTGGTCATATGGGGATCAGCGCAACCGGACAGCGAATAGCTTGTCACTATTTCTGGCCAGGGATAACTGAAGATATCAAACGATATGTAAAATCCTGTCCAGAGTGCCAACGAGTAGCACCTAAGCATTGGACTGCACCAGCAACTCTGGGGAAATGCCCATAGTGGGAACACCCTTTGAGAGAGTTGCCGTGGATCTTGTGGGACCTCTCACTCGAACTAAGAGAAGGAACAGCTACATTCTGACTCTGGTGGACACTTGTTCTATGTGGGGAGAGGCGGTAGCCCTGTCATCGATTGACTCTAAGCATGTGGCAGAGGCATTACTCACAATTTTCACAAGGTTAGGCTTTCCCAATCAAATCTTGACTGATAATGGCTCTCAGTTCAATGGGAAACTAACAGAAGAAGTTTTCAGGATCTTCCAGGCCAAACACTTCCATTGTAGTGTGTACCACCCCCAAGGGAACGGCCAAGTGGAAAGATTTAATGGCACATTGATGTCGATCCTGAGAAAGTTGGCACACGAAAAACCAGATACATGGGATCAGTACCTTCACGCCGCCCTCTTTGGTTATCGGGAGGTACCCCATAGTTCAACCGGTATGGCCCCGGCAACATTAGTATTTGGAAGGCCAATAAAAGGTCCACTTGAAGCGCTGTTAAGAACGTGGACTGATGAAAAGTCAGAGGAAAATATTACATCCTCATACCAATATGTGAATGAGCTGACCACTCGTTTAAAAACTGGCTGGAAACTTGCCAATGAAAATTTGAGACAAGCCAGGAAGAAACATGCTGCCTATTTCAACAGGAAGGCTAAAGACAGAGATTTGGCTGTGGGAGAGAAGGTACTGCTTCTTCTACCCGGTAGTCAGAATAAGTTACAAATTGGATGGCAAGGTCCATATACAGTTCTAGAGAAAGTGTCTAGAACCAATTATAAGATAGATAAGAAGGGGAAAGAAAAAATCTATCATGTGAATCTCCTGAAGAAATATTTGGAAAGAGAACATCAGGAAGAGACACACTTGTTGACCTTGTCCATTGCAATGGAGATGAAAAAGGAACCACTTTCATCATTTGAATATCCATTACACCCCTGTGAGACAGCGGCACAGGTGAAAATCAGTACACATTTAACGAAAAATCAGAAAGAGAGAGTGCAACAGGTTCTAGATAATCATACAGAGGTGTTAACGGACCGACCGGGGCATACAAACTTATTGGAATATGATATGAAGCTGATAGACCCCACACCTGTCTGTATGAAACCCTATTCGATTCCTTTTGCTAAGGAGAAAGCTTTGAAGGAAGAGATAGACTATTTGTTGAAGGAGGGAATAATTTCACACAGTGAATCTTCGTATATAGTTCCAGTGTGGTGCTCTTAAGGAAACCCTCTGGAGAACATAGACTCTGTATAGATTACAGGAGACTGAATGCTATTACAGAAGGACAGGTGGATCCATTGCCGGATACAAATCAGTTGTTTGCCAGGCTAAATAAAGCTAAATATTTCTCAAAAGTGGATCTGAGTAAAGGATACTATCAGATTCCAGTAAAGCCTGAGGTTAGACCATACCTAGCTTTTAGTACCTCAGAGGGACACTATGAGTTTAACAGATTGCCATTTGGATTGAAGAATGCGCCTAGTGTCTTCTCTAGAATGATGAGAAAATTGTTAGATCCCCTAAATAATCCATGCATTACAAATTTCATGGATGATATCCTTATAGCAACAGAAACATTTGAGGAGCACATTGTCTCTCTGAACATGCTGTTTAATCGACTTAGAGATCCGAATTTAACAGCCCAACCAACTAAATGTTGCGTTGGATGTAAAGAATTAGAATTCCTGGGACACACAGTTCATCAGGGAAACATGACCCCTGACCCCAAGAATTTAGAGAAACTAAAGAAAGCCCCGAGACCACAAACCAAGAAAGACGTGAGATCCTTTGTCTCATTATGTGGTTTCTACTAAAAGTATATCAAAAACTTTAATTCCATATGTGCACCGTTAACTGATTTGACCCGTAAAGGAAATCCAGATCGAATTACATGGACACCACAATGTGAATTAGCTTACCAGGAATTGAAGGAAAAGCTCACAAGCAAACCTATTTTGCAATTACCTGACTTAAGTCAAGAATTCATTGTAAGGACGGATGCCAGTAATATTGGGTTAGGTGCGACTCTGCTACAGAAATCAGATGCATTGGATGGGGAATTAAGCCCAGTGGCATATGCTAGCAGAAAGTTGAATAAAGCTGAAACCAACTACTCAACTAGCGAAAATGAATGTCTTGCAGTAATATGGGCGATAAAGAAATTCAATATTTATCTGTATGGGAAGGCATTTAAGTTGCAAACGGATCACAAACCCTTGTCGTTTCTAGCGCAGGCTAGGCATGAAAATTCTAGGTTACTCAGATGGTCATTACTGATGCAGCCATTTGAGTTTAGCATAGAGTATATATCTGGTAAGACAAATCTGGGAGCGGATTTTTTAAGCCGCCATCCGTGTGATGAGAATCACCGTAAGCCCCAGAAAGAATAATAAATTTCTCTATGTGTATATAGAATTATAGACTGACATATAACGTCTGTTTTAAGAGGAGAGAATTTGTCGTGAGACATTCTAAATACACATATATAAATTAAAAGGGAAATTGTAAAACCTAACGCATTAACTCGATAAAAGGAAAGAGAAATGGTAAAAGCACAGTGCTGTCACAATGACTGTACTCGAGATTCCCCTTTTTCTGCTTCGTCTGCATATTCTCACGTTTTCACGTTTACTAATAAAGCCTATAGCAGCATACACGCGTTTCCACAAAACAATAAAACGTGTACTGCATTTCTAAGAAAACCTTGAGATACGCAAGCTGCTTAATGACCTAAATTAATACTAGCATTAATTTCATTTTATACACTGCGTAATGAAAAGACAGATGGAATTAGGATAGAGAGAGGGAGGGCTGAAAGCAGGAACGCCGGCAACACTAACACGCGTCTCGCGATTAATATTAATGCCACCCCCAACACACGCGAAAGGCATGAAGCACTAACTTTTATTCAGATAGACAGTGAAAAAAAAAAAAACACTACCCATACGAGAGTTAGGTTTAAAAACCTGAAAAATTCTTATTAGGAAATATGACATTATACTGGTTTACGTTTGAAAGCCTGACAGTACCCAGACACCACATCGTATCGAAGTGAACGGGAGGTAGAAGAAAATGCATATTTTGAACGCAGCCCCTTAGCCCCATTAAACTTATATATTTGGGTTCCTTAGGACTTGCTGACAAAGAATATGTTAAGTGTTACGCAAATAGTCTAGGAATTAACAAATTATAGCCAAAAGAAAATAGTGAGGGTGTCAGACAACACCAAATCATAATCGCACAGTGGCATGTTTTGAAACCACCATTTTACGGGAAATAGGCCAACAAGTTAAATCCTATTTGATTGGATAGAAGTAAATGTAAGGCGAAACACGATTAGTCGGACTACAAATACTAATTTTTTGTTGTTAGGGAAACGTGAGTAGGGGTACTTTTTTGAAAAGCTGTGTAAACATGGCCCGATTGGTTAGACCCGCCAATATAGTCAATTAGGAGCGTCAGTTCAGTGCCACATTTTAAAATAAACTTACTAAGAAACAGTGCGTTGAGATCCAGATCATATTTTTCTAAATAAAAGTCTGGAACGGCGGCAGATCGGATTTTGTGCCATATTCATCGCCAGTCAACGTATTTGTGTATTATTTCCATGAATTGTGGTAAGATTGACATACTTGATATCTTTTTAATGAAAATTGAATGTAAATTGATAATTTATGTATGTATATGTGTGTGGTTCAGTAGCAAACATGAGGCAAGGCCTAAATATTGCTCCAACCTGAACAGAACGTGTCGGAGAAAAGAAAACTGCATGGAATTGCCAAATAGTGCACTGACACCTATCTTATTGACTAGAAGGAAATAATGCTGGAATTGCAGAGGCGTAGTAACCATTAGGGAGGAGTATACTGGTGTAAATTGTTTCAGATGAAGCTAGCAGTTGGCCTACCGCTCTGAACTCAGTGTTTGTTCTGTATTGTGTTCAGTGTGGAAATAGATTATAAATTAGATCTGAAGTAGGAGGTACAACCTTCTTGTTTCAGGGACTGGTCCTAGTTATTGAAGCAGCACCTGGTCTGAGTTTTGCTGAGTCCAGAGGCTGACAGCATACTCCTTGGTCCAGATAGCGACCAGTGAGGTGTCTCCAGAACACAGTGAAGCAATCGAGCAGAGGAGTCCTTTCCTGCCGCCATCACGAAAGATAAGCTTCTGTGGCCAGAGTAGCGCAACATTATGTGCCCCCTCAAAAATTGACATTTTATTAAACACAGAGGGACAATAAATTGTTTCAAATGACAGGAACTGTGAACTTTTCCCAATACTATTTCCACGATAATCAAACACTTGAAGTCATGATGACAAACAACAATCTAGCTTGAAAAACAAAACCAGTATTACCTCATAGTACCACTTCACAACTTACACACATAGGATAATACTAATAAATTATGTCAATACAAAGATCATATTTATAAATTGTGATTACATTTGATTGTGATTCCTGGTTCACTGTGTAGTTGAATCAGGATATCTAGTATTGAAAGGAGTTATTACACATATATTTGAAACTTTACACTTGACTCATTTAAGATAGTCTTATAGAGTGTTATATGTGTGTGAGTGTCACAGTGTTGTAAAGTGTTGTGGAATAAATTAAATTGTTTATCTGTCTGTTGTTGTTGTGACTTACACTTCATCATTTTCATAACCCTAGACATTCAACGTAGTCATCACAATATTCCAGAATAATTCTGACTGAGGTATAAATGTGGTAGCAAGTAAGGTCATCTGTAATACACCACACTTATTAGATACAGATACCTTCACAGCTGATCTCAGTCAGTACACTAAGTCCCCTATAAATATTAATATCATCCCACTTTACCACATATATTGGGGTCTCGCTCCCGGGATATTGAACTTTCTCCTGTTATATATATTGGGAATAAGAAGAATTAAAAGGTATCCTTGGGTGGAATTAAATAAGGTTGAGCTCTCAGTGCCTGTGGTTGTCCTTGGATATTTAGTTAGAGAGTGAATTGTTTAGTTAGATATTGTTTACATTTACCTGTTAGAAAATGGCGGACCTGGCCAAATTTCGATCTGCTGCTATGCAGGCTGCAAAAGAGTTAGGAATGAACGGGCAAGTTATGATTTCCTATGTCACTACGGAATGTGACAAATATATTGAACGTGAGGAAAGAAAATTTGAAGCTGAAAGAAAGTTAGAGGCTGAAAAAGAAATTAAGAGGTTGCAGATTGAGGCTGAGGCTAAGAGGTTGCAGATTGAGGCTGAGGCTAAGAAATTGGCTGCAGAAAGGGAAGACAAGCGATTAGCTGCAGAAAGGGAAGACAAGCGATTAGCTGCAGAAAGGGAAGCAGAAGATAAAAGATTACAAAGGGAACATGAGTTACGACTAAGGGAGTTTGAGTTTCAAGGCCATGCTCCTGAAAATGGTGCCAGTCCCTTTACCTCTGATGCTACTGCTAGTCAGGGAGCCTCAACCTCAGCTATGAATTTTCATTTAGATCATTTTGTTGAGAAAGAAGATGATATCGAGATCTATCTAAATAGATATGAACTATTAGCTACCACGTATGGGTTAGAAAGAGAAAGGTGGAGCTTAAAGTTATCTCAAGGGCTTCGTGGGGCAGCTTATGAAGTTTTTGCCAAAATGAGCAGAAATGATCAAGAAAATTATGACATGCTAAAGCAGGCTCTTTTGTTAAGATATGAATGAAAAGAACGCAGAATTTTATAGGAAAAAATTTAGGAATGCTAAACTACTGTCAGGTGAAACCTATCACCAGTTCTCTGCACGGTTAGAGACATACTTGGAGAAATGGACTTCTCTGGGGAAAACCCAAGATCTTAAGGAAATGGTCCTTATAGAACAATTAAGAGAGTCCATGGCTCCAGACCTGAGAAAGTTTCTCATGGAACAAGGTGCAGAGAGACTGGGTGAGTTACTAAATGTTGCAGAAAGGTATCAAGCAGCTCAGGCAGAGGTATCAGGTAATAAAAAGAAACAGGTAGATAATTTTAGGGCACCACAGAACTTTAATAAATTTGATCCTAGAGATCAAAACAAAGGTAAGCACCAGTTTGATAGGCCACGGTATGACAATAAAAATAAAACCCCACAATTCGATGAAAGGAAATATGATGAAAGGAAATCTTTCAACCAAGGAAAGAGATGGTGTAAAAATTGTAAGATGAACAATCATGACACTGACCATTGTAGAAGGAAACCTCCTCATTGTGCTGCTATGACATCTAGAAAAAAGGGAAAAAAGGTCAAACCTGCGGAACTACAGGAACCATACCACCCCCCAGTGTGTGAAGATGTCATCTGTAATGGTGTCACCATAAGGTGTTTATATGATACAGGTTTAGATTATGATTCCGTTGTGAGTTCTCACCTGGTGCAGGCAGATCAATACATCACAGAAACAGTGGAGATTCAAACTGCAACCAAGGATGTAGCTACCATGACACTTCCCGTCGCCCGGATAAAGGTGAAAACGCGATATGTGGAAGGAATCATAAAAGCAGCAGTGATAAATGAGCCAATCTACCCTCTGATATTGGGGTGTAGATATGTCTTCTTGGGGAATCCCAAGAGACCTGTGATATTGGCAACAGTGCAGACCAGATCACAGTCTAAAAAGGAGGAGGATAATCCAATAAATACTCATCCAGATGAGATGAGGAAGGCACAGGCGGAGGATAAAACACTAACGGGAGGTAGAAGAAAATGCATATTTGAACGCAGCCCCTTAGCCCCATTAAACTTATATATTTGGGTTCCTTAGGACTTGCTGACAAAGAATATGTTAAGTGTTACGCAAATAGTCTAGGAATTAACAAATTATAGCCAAAAGAAAATAGTGAGGGTGTCAGACAACACCAAATCATAATCGCACAGTGGCATGTTTTGAAACCACTATTTTACGGGAAATAGGCCAACAAGTTAAATCCTATTTGATTGGATAGAAGTAAATGTAAGGCGAAACACGATTAGTCGGACTACAAATACTAATTTTTTGTTGTTAGGGAAACGTGAGTAGGGGTACTTTTTTTGAAAAGCTGTGTAAACATGGCCCGATTGGTTAGACCCGCCAATATAGTCAATTATGCCCGAATAATCAATTTTTCTTCCAATACAATATTTATGAAACATGAGCACTGTTGTATGAGCACTGTTGTATGAGCACTATTGTATGAGCACTGTTGTATGAGCACTGTTGTATGAGCACTGTTGTATGAGCACTGGCGATACATCCACGTCCTTACAACCACTATAACATATTATTTAATGTTCTGCAGTCTTCGCCAGTTTATCTATGGGTTAGTTTCAGTTAAGCTGTTAATCCACTGTCAGTCCTAGGTATCCAGGGTTTTGGAGAGTAATAATTGTTTTGCGGCGGTAGCTTACGTCTATTAACCTACTTTCAACAATCTTACCTCTACTGATAATTGTTGCGCCTTATGTATGTATGTATGTATATATATATATAATTTGTGTACTTTTTTTGTAAACCTTGAATAGTATTAGTACATTTTATTTCAATCTTTTCTACGGAAACTTCTTCTTCTTCTTCTTTGATCCATAACCGCCAACCGTCAAAGCAGTCAGCGGCCATCACGCCTGGTGGCGTCTTGTAGGGCAGCAACAAATTGATTCCACTTTGCTCGGTCGGCGGCCAATCTTCGTACAGTGCCCCAACTGTGGTTCATTCTTTGCATCTCAGCTTCCACAGTTCTCCGCCAAGTTGTTTTTGGTCGGCCTCTCTTTCGCTTTCCCTCGGGGGTCCATAGCATAGCTGTTCTTGTGATGGTATCAGGGTCCCTTCTGAGGACATGGCCAACCAAACTCCAACGTCTGCCAGCTATGATGGTGTGCATGTCCTCCTGGTTACTCCGAATAAGTAGTTCTTGGTTGCTGATGGTGTTTGGCCAAAAGATTCGGAGAATTTTCCTTAGGCAGATTGTGTGGAAGGAGGACAGTTTCGACATTTCCTTCTCTGTTACTCTCCAACATTCCGCACCATAGAGAAGTACAGAAAGTACACAGCTCTCATACAGTCTTAATTTGGTGTTTGTGCTGTACTGGGAAGACTTCCAAATGTTGTTGAGGACAGCAAAGGCTGTTCTCGCTTTATTCATTCTGTTGTTAATGTCCTTGCTTGTTCCGCCGTCAGGTGTTACTATGCTTCCTAGGTAAGTAAATGTGTCTGTCTGTTCTAACTTCTGGTTCCTTACTGTCATTGGCTCAGGATTGCCCACATTTAGTGTCATGACCTCTGTCTTCTTCAAATTGATGTTCAGGCCAACCTGCTGGCCATACTTATTCAGTCTATCGGTTTTGTCTTGAATGTGTTGGTGTGAATGCGCGAGTAGTGCAATGTCATCTGCATATTCCAAATCTTCCAGTGTAGAAAACGTTGTCCATCTAATTCCTCTTGGGCTGCCCTCTGTTGTCTGGCGCATCACCCAATCTATGACTGTCAAATATAATGTTGTTGATAAGGGGCATCCCTGTCGTACTCCTGTTTTCACTTCGAAAGTTACATTACTCGATCCAACACTGCACGTAAATTTAGAATAGAGGCTTTTTATAATGGAAACAATGCGGCTGGGAATTCCATAAGCCCTCAGAATTTTCCATAGGCTGTCCCTGTGTATGCTGTCGAAAGCCTTTTCAAAATCAACAAAGTTAATGTACAGCTGTCTCTGCCATTCTGATCACTGCTCTATAATGTTCCTGAGGGCAAATATATGATCTGCACATCTTCTGTTCTTTCTGAAGCCCGCTTGTTCTTTCCTCAGTTTATGGTCAACTGCTTTTGAAATTCTCTGGATGATTATCCTGCCTAGTATTTTGCTGGGAACTGAGAGGAGGGTAATTCCTCTCCAGTTGTTGCAGTCTGCAAGGTCGCCCTTCTTATGCAATTTGACAATTATTCCTTTACTCCACTCTGTTGGTGTTGTCTCAGTTTCCCAGACTTGTGCAAATAGTGGTTCTAATAGTTCTGCTGCTAGTTCAGGGTCTGTCTTGAATAGCTCAGCATTCAGATTGTCGTGACCAGGCGCTTTTCCATTTTTTAGCCCTATGATAGCTGTGATAATTTCTTCTTTTCGTGGAATGTCTGTATTTACGTCTAAGTCACTTTCAGCCTCAGGAACATTCAGCTGAGTCTCTGGTGGTTCCTTATTCAGTGTTTCTCTGAAGTGCTCTGCCCATCTTGTTTCCTGCCCCTGTGCTGTGGTGATGAGATTTCCTTGCTTGTTTCTTACTAACGTTATGTTGTTTGCACCTCGTTTTCCACTGATAGCTTTAGATATTTTATAAACTGTGCTTTGTTCATTTCTCAGTACTGCCTCTTCTGCCTGTCTTGCAAGGTCATCCAGAAATGTCCTTTTGTTAGCACGGGTTTGACGTTTTACTTCCTTGTCCAGCTGACTGTACTGTTCACTATATATTGCCTTTAACCTGGGAGACTTAGCTTCTGTTTTCTTTCTTTTCATTTCCTTTCTCTTCGCTATGGTGTTTAGCGTTTCTGGTGTTATCCAGTCTTGGCTCTTTCTTTCCTGGAATCCCAAGCATGACTTGCTGCTTTCTTTGTATATTGTTGAGATGGTGTTGAATTTCTGGTCCACATCGTCGGTCTCTGTTCTTTCCTGGCTTTTGGTAATCAGATATCGTCTCTTTACGTCGACCACGAACGCTTTTCTGGTGAGGGGGTCCTTAAGTTTCGTGATGTTGTATCTTTTCTGTTTGACTGCAACTGGTCCAGCAGCTCTGAGTTTCACCTTCAGTCTTGCTACTACTAGGTGGTGATCACTTCCCACATCTGCGCCTCTTCTTACTTTCACGTCTTGTAGTGCATGTCTCCATCTGCCATTGATCATTTTGTGATCTATCTGGTTTTTGTCTCGTCCGTTTGGTGATTCCCATGTTAACTTGTGCACTTCTTTGTGTTGAAAAAGTGTTCCTCTAATGACCAGGTTGTTAATACTGCAGAAGCTTATTAATTTGTCCCCATTCTCATTTACTGTTCCACTGCGGCATTTCCCCATTACTCTTTCGTTATAATTATTGTGTGTTCCAACTTTCGCATTTAGGTCTTCCATTACTATAATAAGATCGTACCTGGGTACAGTTTCCATTTCCTTTTGTACCTGTTGATAGAACTCGTCCTTGATCTCTTCATCGCTGTCGTTTGTTGGTGCATAGCATTGTATAATTGTGGTGTTGGTGAATCTCCGTATCAGTCTTGCTCTTATTAGTCTGTTGTTAATGGGTTTCCATTCCAGTAGAGACCTTTCCATTCCTTTCTTAAGGATAATGGCTACACTTTCGTTGTGCTGACCGTCCTCTCTACCAGAATAAAGTACTGTTTCCCCTGTAGCTGTTTTTATTCTCCCGATCCCTGTCCATCTGCTCTCGCTTATTCCCAGGATATGTAGTTTGTAATTCCTCATCTCTGCTGTGATCTGTCACAGCTTTCCTGCCTCATTCATAGTTCTGACATTCCAAAAACCAATTCTGGTTTCGTGTTTTGCAGTCTGGGCATCCGTTTTCATGCCAGTGGCTTCCTTTCGGCTTTCACCACTGTCAGTTATACGAGCCTGAGACTCCGGATGTCCGTCCCGCATCAAAGTATTTTCATTTATTGCTGTTTCCGTAACGTGTGCGATTTTTTACACAGACAGGGGTGTCAGCCCTGTGCTAAAACCCCCAACCTGGAGGACCAGGGTACCAGCTTTTGTCTGACCCCTACCCACGCGGAAGAGTCCAGCATGGTTGAACCTACCAGGAGTAAAACTCCCACTGGCATAGCTCTGGGGATTGTCAGGGTACACAAGCTGCCATACCACTACAAGGTATAGGTACCATTGATGGCAGTGTACGGAAACATTATTTAGAAACTGTGGAAATTATATTACATTCGTAACCTAATAGTTTACTGTTACAGTAAAAAAAAAAATTTGCAGGGTATAATAGTGATCCTTGTGGAATTCCATTCCGTTTGTTTATATGGTTTTGACCTACCATTGTTTACCTGTATAATAAAATGTCTCTCTTGTATTAAGTTATGCATGCATTTATATATTTTACTTGATACTGAAGTCTCCTTCATTTAGAAGAGTGCACTTCTTCAACACTCATCATCTAGCAATGCTACCTCTGCTTATTACATGTTCTAGTTTGATTAGTTGATGAAGAATGCGTCTGTCCTTAACGAAATGTGGACTGAGCAGAGTTCTATAGATTTTTTTTTCTTTTCCAATTAAACCTGCAGTTGGTTTCTAGTTCGTTTGTTTTTTTGTTTTTTTTTTAATTGGAAGGTTAGAAAATGTCACTGTATGAACAGGTATCCTATGCGTCTTTTTCTGGTTACTGTATGGGAGGTTATACCAGTACCTTCCCAGTCTTAGGAATGTTTCATGTGTTGAAAATGTTGTTAAAAAAGGAATGCTACAATTCGTTATGGTAATTTTAGCACCGTATTCAATATTTCACAGATCAAAATGTCATACCCTCATGCTGTCATTTAGTTTTCCTTTATTGTATTTTCCATTTGCTCCATTGTTGTATCTCCATTTACATATGGTAAATCTTTAGTATTATCCGTCATATCTCTCTTGAGCTTTGCAAAGAGTGTTTCTCTTCAATGTTCTGTCTCTCAGTCCTAAATGTTTCCTGGTGCAAACATTATGGTAAATAAGTGGTCTTTACGTTTGCTTTTTTGTAATTCTGTACTTATCTTTCTCGACTTTTTTTGGGTAATAGGTAGCATCGGGACCCGGGGCGGGCAGTTTGACATGCTTTCCTTTCCCACACATGTGAGCGCGAAAGTTAATTAAACTAAAATTTGTGAATAAAATTGCAGATCAGTTTTTGATAGTCATTTATTCCAAATAAAAAAAAACCCCGACAACTAAACAACTAAATGTCAAAAATGTTATATTTTTTAGTTTTAGTGTTTTTTTATAAACATTTGCTTTGGCCTGGTCGAACTGTGTTACAGTAGAAGAAATGTCGAGTTTTTTAATGAAAAATAGTTTTTATTTTCTTCACCACTTCCTAGCCCTTGGCGCCCAGGGTGGTCCTCCCGGTCGCTCTGCCCCAAATCCGGAAGCTGGATAGTATCTTCTGTTTGATTCTGCCATTTATGATCTTTTAACTTATTCCCCACATGTGTAATAGAGTTTGTGTTAGGGTTAAATGTTTTGCAGTAATTTTTTCAGTGATTTTCTTTTTCCTTGAGTATTATTTTGTTCGTTTCATTTCTGATCTTTTTATATTGTTCTAAATTTTCTTAATTTCTGTTTCTTCTAAATGCTTGAATGGCTTGTTTTCTTAGGAGTTTTTTTCTGTTTGTTTATTTGTCGGCCACGATGCTGGGCTTTTGTTCCACTGTGCATACTTTTTTTTCTTCTGTTCTTACTATATGCGAAAATATCTATTGTAGCTTGCTGGAATTGGTTGTATATGTTTAACAGCTATATCTAGTATGTGTCTTGTGAGATTATCTGCACATATATCTACATTTGTATAAACATTTATAACACATAAGGAAGGGAAACCTATCGAAGCATCACTTTTGGTGATGCCTAGATGCCAGGGAGGATAGTGTGATTCGCTTGAATAGCTAGGCGGGGTTGTCGCACGGAAGGTCCTGGGTTCGAGTCCTGGGTAAGCCACTCACGTCTGTTGTTTTTCTGTTGTCTAGTTTTCTACTTCTTTATTTCTTACGAGTGCCTGAAAACATACCTTTATGTTTGTCTTACATTTATTTACTTCATTTGTATAGCTTATTCAATCTTACCTTTTCCATGTCTCCTTCAAAAGATGTGCACCTTGCTTTATTAGAGTAAAATTTGAACTTGTCTATCTCTGTGTTTAGGTGTAGTTGTCGTGTACTGTTATCTCAGTGGGCAGATGATTTGAGTTTGTATACCCCAGAATTTCCTATTTCGCTTTAGAAATCACCATCACTATCACAATCATTATCATCATCACTATCATCACCATCGATATCTTCACTATCATCACCATCGCCATCATCACCATTTTCACCATCACCATCCTCACCATCGCCATCATCACCATTATCATCATCACCATCTTACCCATCACCACCGTTATCTTCACCAGCATCACCATCACTATCGCCATCATCACTATCATCATCGCCACCATCGTAATCACCATCATCACCACCATCACCGTCCTCACCATTTTCACCATCACCATCCTCACCATCGCCATCATCACCATTATCATCATCACCATCTTACTCATCACCACCGTTATCTTCCCCAGCATCACCATCACTGTCGCCATCATCACTATCATCATCGCCACCATCGTAATCACCATCATCACCACCATCACCATCCTCACCATTGCCATCATCACCATCATCATCACCACCATCTTACCCATCACCACCGTTATCTTCACCAACATCACCATCACCATCACTATCGCCATCATCACCATCATCATCACCATCATCATCACCATCATCACCATCATCATCATCACCATCATCACCAACCTCACCATCGCCATCATCACCATTATCATCATCACCATTGTTATCATCATCATCATCATTGAGTTTTACCTGTGCGCCCATAATGGAGCACAAAGCCACCCCTGTAGGTGGTCTTGTTGAAGAAAGTCTACGCCAGACATTGGCATGCCCAATGGGCTGATCACCCGTTGGCTTGTCACACCGATTACGGAAACAACGGCAGATGGATCTATTTGTTGTTGCCCTAAAGACGCCGCTAGGCGTGATGGGAAACTGCAACAGAGAAAATCAATCTGCTGTTGCCCTTAAGACGCCACAAGGCGTGATGGCCTCTGACTGCTTGGTCGGTCTTTGGCTAAGGACGGAAGAAGAAGAAGAAGAAGAAGACATTGGCATGCTCTTGCAAAGATGGTTTCTGTAGCAATTTCTTTTAACATGATGTGGCTTGGCTACCCGCCCCATTCACAACCTCATATGAGATGCTTTGTACGTCATGCCTGACACATCAGTCCTCTTATTCTTTGTCTCATCAGAAATCCCCGGTGACCTACACGGGGCCGGATGTTACTACGCTTTTGTTAATTTCTCTGGTTCGTCGATTTGCGTAAAGGTTATTTATTTTTACCGATCGATCATTCATTATAATTTGTTGAATTGTTTTCTATGATGTCTAACACTAGTTTTTTTTTCTTATTTCCCTTTTAGATTACCTCCCTTAGCTGTGCGATAAGCGCTGTAATCTCCCATTATAATAGTTTTGCTGCTTATTCTCTTGTAACTTCTGAGATTATCTCCCTCCTGCAAATATAATAACACCAATCCCAGACCTGGGGGTCTTTTAGATTTGGACATGCGCCCTAATATAACCGATTAGGTTGAACGGGACGCGCCTCGCCATAACGAGGCAAATTATTTTTTTTTAAAAATCCATCCTGCGTATTTCCATTTCTGTAGTTGATGTTCTTCTTCTTCATATACCATGACTAGTGACGTAGACGATCATGTCTGTCCACAACTTCCTGTCCCCAGTACTGTACTGTTTATCAATTCTGTCTGGTGACTTCTTTGTGCCCTGATGTCCAATTGTCCAGTAGCGTCTCTCTTTGTTGTACTCTCTCTTTTTCCTTAAATCTTTCATGTTATCACGATTTTAGTAGATGTTTGTAACATTTATTTGTCTTCGAACTCGCTAGTTACTATATGTTAAAGATAAAATTAATATATTATATTAGGTTACTACACGCAGACACATATCCATTTATTTGAGGAGATGTGTTCGCCTGTAGGAAAACAACTTTTTGTACGATTGTTTAGTGGTATTGAACGCCGGTGACTGATGCCGTAACGCATCATGTGGTTTTGGATTTTTACGGTTGATCATCCGGGTTTTTGGTATTTGTTCATTCGTCCGAGGTAGACGTAGTTTTTTTCGAGCTCCAGGATTGTGGAGAGTGTTATTCATGTACTGCGGCATTATTGAATTTTGAAGGCCGCCGCTTAATCAAGAACGTTCAAGATGGTTCCCGAGCTTATTCAGAAGTGTCGCACCATAACTTAAGAGAAGTGGGTTTTTTTTGTGAGATATGAGACAACTAATATTTTTGCTATGATTGATTTTCTACCGCATTACTTGGGTTATCGGGGACTACCCGAACCTCTAGTACAACGGCCATAATTAATGGAGAGAAGAGGAGTATTATTATTATAACGCTGCCACTTAACCTAAGGATGCCTAACGTCTGAAGCTTGTTATTGACGGACGAGAAGATATTTCTATTACACTTATTTCGTGCCATGTACTTTGATGTCTTAATGGACGGTGTTCAAAAAGAAGATTGTATATTAAACGTCACCATGTTTTTGTGGACCTGCCACCTACCGGCCGTTTCCTGTTTTATATGCCAGTAACTGTCCTGAATGGAAGCCCACCATCATTTGCGTTCATAGCGTGATCAGCTCTATGTTTCCGGACTGTAACACTATACCACTTATTCCTTCAAAGTTTTCTGGTCTAAATTGTTCTCTTTCTGCTATTATAAATGTTTAAAGAATTAGAAAAGCCACCTTACCTCTTTTATGTTTTTCCTTCATTCCTATCGTTTCATAAGATTGTTTAATCCAGGGATGATAAAGAAATTTTTGGGATTGAGATTGATCTCATCATCATAATCATCATCATAATCCTTCCCTTCTCATCATCATCGTCGTCAATGTCATGGTCATCATCGATCATCAATTATTATCATCAGTCATCATCTTCATCATCAATCTTCATCAATCATCATCATCAATCATCATCATTGTCATCATCACCATTATCATCATCATCAATCACCTTTATCACCCTCATCATTGTCATCATCACCATCATCATTGTAATCATCATCATCATCATCCCGTCAATGTCATTGTCATCAACATTATCAGTCATCATCATTACCGTCATCATCCTCATCTTTATTCTCTTCTCATCATTACTAACATCATCATGTTCCACCACTGCAGCTGGTCTCTATACTGGAAGCCAGCACTAAGTATTCACGGGCTGTGAAAGCAGTGGTTTCTGTAGCCGTGTGTTTTATCTGATGAGGTTGCGACTCCCATGAAAGAACTCATATTACTCGCCTTCTACGACATGCATGAGGGAGCAGTAGCATTATTATTTTTGCTTTGTCTTATCAGAGAACCTCTTAAACTACAAGGGGCAAATTGTTCTCTTGAATGGTGTCACGGCGTATTTTTAGGCCGTATTTCTAGGTTGTTAGACTGTCGAATCCGTCCTGATAGTCATGTGATCAGCAGAGTCATGTGATCAGCGGAAGTAACGGAATGCGCAAGGCTGCCGCGAATATAGTCATTGGAGATTTGACTGCGATCCATGGTGGACGCAGGATTTGGGTATGCCAGGTTCTGCTGTCTGTGATCTAAGAGAACGCGGTGGCCGCCATTTGAGCCCTATTCCTAATGTTAGCTATTTCTGCTATTAAGGATTCCAGGGAAGTGGTTATTTACTTAGCGCTGAGTTTGGTACATGCTAAGTTACTGTCGTGCATTTTCATAGTCAGTGTTACTATGTAGGTTTTTCCCGCGTGATGGCGCGATGTCCATTTCAGGATTGTGGTAGCCAGATTACCCGTGCTGTAGATTGATATTAGTACATGCATTCCCTGTTGTGGCCCTACATAGTCGTTACGTTGTATTTTCATCAGGCCATGTGTTTAATTGAATAAACGGGAAATAAGCTGTTCATGAGCGTTAGTCATATGTCACCCACTGTTGTTGTGTCATGCCTTTGGCAATACGAGCCCGTGTGTAGGTCTTTGATATAAGTTATTTAGGACAACAGTGGTATAGCCTTAGTGGTGAAGGGGAAAGTAGCTAGCACCTTATTCCTCCCTCCACCTTAGCTAGTAAATAAAGGCTTGTGTGATAAATGGCAAAAATCCTATATATAAAATCCCAGCTTTTTCTGTCAGTGCGTAACGCTAAGGGTTTGCATCTTTGGTTGAAAGTTAGACATCAATTATATTGTTTCCCTTATATGTACTCTCCTGAAAATAGTAACATTTGACAAAGAAGAATGCGCAAATGACGGTGTGCACAAAAATATTTATAGAATGTGTGATCCTGTATACACACATTGGGATCCTCGCTGGTGCTACGTAGTTCATGCACTGTGGTGATGCACAGTGGTTTTTAAAAATACTTTTGAATAAGTAAAATTGCAGTTAGGTATTGGTGCTTTTGAATTTAATTCCCGTCTTATGACGGGCTTTTACACTAGTTATACTAGAATTTTAAAACAAGCCCAATCATGCTTGTGGATTCTTGTTTGGCTTTTCTACAATTCCATTGTATTACTCTTATTTTCGAACTTTCGCCACTTTTTTGATAAAATTATTTCTTCCATCTTTTCTACGTTGCTTCTTTTCCTCTGTCACTCCTCTTATTTTTCAATTCCTATAATTATAATATATTATATATATATATATATATATATATATATATATATATATATATATATATATATATATATATATATATATATATCTTCTTTCTTCTTTGATCCATAACCGCCAACCGTCAAAGCAGTCGGTGGTCATCACTGCTGGTGGCATCTTGTAGGGCAGCAACAAATTGATTCCACTTTGCTCGGTCGGCGGCCATCCTTCGTACAGTGCCCCAACTCTGGTTCATTCTTTGCATCTCGGCTTCCACAGTTCTTCGCCAAGTTGTTTTTGGTCGGCCTCTCTTTCGCTTTACCTCGGGGGTCCAAAGCATAGCTGTTCTTGTGATGGTATCAGGGTCCCTTCTGAGGACGTGGCCAACCAAACTCCAACGTCTGCCAGATATGATGGTGTGCATGTCCTCCTGGTTACTCCGAATAAGTAGTTCTTGGTTGCTGATGGTGTTTGGCCAAAAGATTCGGAGAATTTTCCTTAGGCAGATTGTGTGGAAGGAGGACAGTTTCGACATTTCCTTCTCTGTTACTCTCCAGCATTCCGCACCATAGAGAAGCACAGAAAGTACACAGCTCTCATACAGTCTTAATTTGGTGTTTGTGCTGTACTGGGAAGACTTCCAAATGTTGTTGACACCAGCAAAGGCTGTTATCGCTTTATTCATTCTGTTGTTAATGTCCTTTCTTGTTTCGCCGTCAGGTGTTACTATGCATCCTAGGTAAGTAAATGTGTCTGTCTGTTCTAACTGCTGGTTCCTTACTGTTATTGGCTCAGGATTGCCCACATTTAGTGTCATGACCTCTGTCTTCTTCAAATTGATGTTCAGGCCAACCTGCTGGCCATACTTATTCAGTCTGTCGGTTATTTCTTGGATGTGTTGATGTGAATGCGCGAGTAGTGCAATGTCATCTGCATATTCCAGGTCTTCCAGTGTAGAAAACGTTGTCCATCTAATTCCTCTTGGACAGCCCTCTGTTGTCTGGCGCATCACCCAATCTATGGCTGTCAAAAATAATGTTGTTGATAAGGGGCATCCCTGTCGTACTCTTGTTTTCACTTCGAAAGTTACATTACTCAATCCAACACTGCATGTAAAGTTAGAATAGAGGCTTTTTATGATGGAAACAATGCAGCTGGGAATTCCATAAGCCCTCAGTATTTTTCCATAGGCTGTCCCTGTGTCTGCTATAGGTCACATAATATCTTTTGTTGCGCACATGGGCTTTGATGGAATAAACATATATTTTGGTGCGCACATCAGCTTTAAAAGGAAATGGTGCAAAAGAGTGCAATGGAGTGAAGTGAAAGGAAGCCTGACAGAGAAAGATGTCAGTTTGCCAGCTTTAGAAGCCGTATTGCATTTTATCGTGCTCTCTTTATGGTCGCTGGGTTTTGTACAACATTGTTGTATATTCAAAGGGTAGTAGGACTTGTTGATGCAGCCATACGGTTATTGCTGACAATTTATTGCTATTGTTATTGAATTCATACGTGTCTCATTGTTATTATTAAAAAGGGAGATTGTCAGCATGCATTCGTGTACGCTTTGTGAATGGCGTTTACAAGTATGTTGATTGTGTGACCTCTCGCAGTTTGATACGAGCTTAGAGGATAATGTCATGAAGGTGTAGTTATTATACTGTGACACTGTCTAAAGCCTTTTCAAAATCAACAAAGTTAATGTATAGCTGTCTCTACCATTCTGAGCACTGCTCTATAATGTTCCTGCGGGTGAATATATGATCTGCATATATATATATATATATATATATATATATATATATATATATACATATATATACATATATATATATATATATATATATATATATATATATATATATATATATATATATATATATATATATATATATATATATATATATATATATATACATATATATACATATACTTAAATTTACTCACTTTCACCTCACTACAATTTATTTTTATATATTAATATACTTATAATGAACGTCCGATTGATAGAGTGGTTATAACGCTGGTCTCTCGTGGCAAAAAGTGCCGGGTTCGAATCACGAACACGCTGCAGTCTACCCAGCTGTAAATGGGTACCTGACTCTGTTCTTTGAGTTAGGGAAGAAAACGGCAACGAGGAACGGAACTGATCACCCCACCTCTCGATGCTGGACCAAGTATGGTGAAGTCTCTAACAATTCCCTTCCCTACGGCAGTGTCGGCTATGGGACTACCTTTATATAATGTTTACTTCATCTTAGTCTGTTTTATAATGTGTTTACTTCATCTTAGTCTGTTTTATAATGTGTTTACTTCATCTTAGTCTGTTTTATAATATGTTTACTTCATCTTAGTCTGTTTTATAATGTCGCCTTCTTTTTTAGTTTTTTTTTAAGTTCACGATTAAAGTGGCCCTCTTCCACTATAGTCCGTTCGGAAATTCGTGCCCACAGAAAGCGTCAATTTTCTCCAAAACTGTTTGTTGTATGGACATGAATTTTTGCATGCAGTCTTAGATTTTCCATGCAGTTATTAATATATTTTTTGCCCTTACAAAACTCATGTCATGTTCGAATTTTCTTCTTTACGTTATATAAAAAACTCTTACTGTTGTCTGGGTTAATTTTTAGTAGTTTTACAGAAAAGTTACAAGATCCGTTCAAAAATATTTTTTTAGTGTTTGAATTAGTTACTCGCGAATGTGTACAATAGGTGCGCACTCGTGCGGACATGTAGTCACTACACTAATTCAAACAAAAAAAAAAATATTTTTGAACGGATCTTGTAACTTTTTTGTAAAACTACTAAAAATTAACCCAGACAACAGTAAGAGTTTTTTATATAACGTAAAGAAGAAAATTCGAACATGACATGAGTTTTGTAAGGGCAAAAAATATATTAATAACTGCATGGAAAATCTAAGACTGCATGCAAAAATTCATGTCCATACAACAAACAGTTTTGGAGAAAATTGACGCTTTCTGTGGGCACGAATTTCCGAACGGACTATAATGCCCACTCCCAGCGTTTCATAATGTCTTTAATTGTAATTCTCAGTGTCCTTGCTTCTGCATTTTTTTTTTTATTTGTTTAAGCTTCATATCTCGCATATTGCTTGACTATTCCCCATTCAGCACAACTCTCCACTAATCTCTCACACATCACCCCTCTTTACTATTCTCCGAGAATATACAATCTTCAATATTCCCGCACTCTGCACAATTTTTCACTATTTCCTCACTCAGCACAACCACTCACTAATCTCTCGCACATCACAACTGTCCACTATTCCTCCACTCACCACAAGTTTTCACTATACTCTCACACATCAGAACTCTTCTCTATTCTCCCACTCAGCATAACACTTCCATATTCCCCCGCTTAGTACAGATCTTCACTGATTCCCCACCCAGCACAACTCTCCTGTATTCCTCATTCAGCACAAATCTTCATTCTTACAGACTCTTTACATTTGCGCACCTCTCTCCCTAAACTCAGCCCAGATGTCCTCTATTACCCACTCAGCACATCTTTCCACTTTTTCTTACGCTCAGATCATCTTTCCACTATTCCTTACGCTCAGCTCATCTTTTCACTATTCCTTACACTCAGCTCATCGTTCCACTATTCCTTACACTCAGCATATCTTGCCACTACTCCTTACACTCAGCACATCTTTCCATTATTCCTTACACTCAGCAAATCTTTCCACTATTCCTTACACTCTGCACAGATCTCTACTCCCCCACCTCTGAGTACCTCTCCACTCCCCAATCACTCAGCATTACCCACAACTATTCTCCAACCAACCCACTACACGCACCTCTTAAAGCATTCCATCCCACTTCCCATAATTTTAATTTCTGCTCACAAAAACTCCAACAAACGCACTCAAACTCATCTAAAACTCTAAGAGTTCGTGAGTTCTGAGTTCGACACACTCCTTAGCAGGGCTTAATGTCTGCACGTTCATAACAAAAATTAAAATTTGCTGTCAGAAATCGTAGTGCAGTAGTAGACCAAGTAAAAAGTGCGACCTGCCCTTTGCTCGGAACGAGGTTTCAAGAACTATGAAAACCCAGGTGTCCTTGTATGGGTATTTTTCACAGATCTGCATACTGTGAGATACACTCTGGATCATGGTCTCTCAACCCGGGGCTCCGCGAGAGGTCGCTAGGGGTTTCGTGAGAAATCACGATTGAAAAAAAAGTTTTTATCATCGTCATCATTTACCGCTCCACCTATGTCCCAGTCTTGACATATGGATGCGAGTCATGGGCAATGACTACAACCCCCAGATCCAAACCTCAGAAATGAGGTATCTGAGAAAGGTGGCTGAAGTAACAAGAAGAGACATGGTCCGCAACCAGATGATACGCCAAGGCCTAAAATCCCACCCCCTGCAGACGCAAGTAGAACAGTCCCAACTAAGATGGTTTGGCCATGTCTGCAGAATGGGAGAAGATTGGCTACGACAAGTATGGGAAACAAAGAGCCAGGGATCCAGACCCCCAGGACGACCCAGAGTCCGCTGGGAGGACAACATTAGACAATCTTGAAGGACCGAGGACTAGAATGGAAACAGGCCAGGAGGAAGACAGCCGATAGGATAGTCTGGCGCTCTCTCTTCCAAACCTCTACACCTCACTGTAGAAGGGGAACGACTAAGTAAGTAAGTCATCATTTTCCTTGTCTCTCCCTATGGAGGTTGGATGATTTACTCTCACAAGAGATCGCCTAGAGCTGCACGAGGCTTGCTGCTGAGTGGTTACTATTAATGAGTGCCATTCTTAAGTATGGGATAAATTTGTACATACATATCTGCAAAGAATTAAGCATGCAGGCAAGTAGTTAGGTAGGTTAGGTTGATAACGAGAATCAGCGCCACATAAAACGCACAACCACAAACAACACCACACACGCAGTTTATCACATCTACCATTATTTACTTGTACACAGCCAGTCACATAAATAAACATCACGTAGAAAGAAAAAAAACTACACAACCACAGCGTGACCACGACGAAACAAAAATGGGGTTCACTATTTCTCCACAACATCAAATACACAACGCATTGCATCACAGCCAGATCCCATTGATGTCATAACCGGGATTGGAGCTGAAGATGAGCTCTCAGTTTCGTTTTAAAGATCCCAAAGCGAGCCACGTAAATAGCCTCTGGCAGCAGAAGCCCATCTTCTAGCCTTGTCTTGGTGGAATCATGTTGAACAGGAGGGGCTAGAGAGAGTCCTTAGCCATCAAAAAGCAGAATGCTCCGAGCTAATGAAGATTGTAAGCCTTGGATGGTATCCCATTAAGGAGAACGAAAACTTAGTTTAAACCACTTGCATGTACGCTAGGAACACCCAAAGGCTAAGGAAAACAAACCCAAATAAAACGTTCTGCTAAAATCGGACGTGCTGGACCGAAAGAGGCAGTTATCGTAGTACCAAGTGTCAACGGGGTCCATCCAGATCTATTAATGGCCACCCTGCTTCAAATGCATAAACACCACATGCAGGTGAGGAACACTTGATGACATAATTTTCATGCAAGAGCTACAAGATACGCTTCTTCTTCTTTCCCATTCTTTAACCATTTGATAGCTGTGATACTTTCTTCTCTTCGTGGAATGTCTGCATTTAAGTCTAGATCATTTTCAGCTTCAGGAACATTCAGCTGCGTCTCTGGTGGTTCCTTATTCAGTGTTTCTCTGAAGTGCTCTACCAATCTTGTTTCCTGCCCCTGTGCTATGGTGATGAGATGTCATTGCTTATCTCTTACTAACGTAATATTATTTGCACCCCTTTTTCCGCTGATAGTTTTAGTTATTTTATATACTGTGTGTTCATTTCTTAGTGCTGCCTCTTCTACCTGTTTTGCAAGATCGTCTAGGAATTTCCTTTTCTTGGCTCGGGTTTGACGTTTTACTTCCTAGTCCAGCTGAATGAACTGTTCGCTATATTTTTTACCGTAACCTGGCGGACTTTGCTCCTATTTTCATTCTTTTTATTTCTGTTCTCATCGCTATATGGTTAATGTTTCTGGTGTTATCCAAGCTTGTTTCATTTGCAACATTAGTGTGTGATGATTTACAAAATTCTGATTGACATCCACAACATCAGTGCCTGGTGATTTACTACTTACGAGTAACATTCACACCATCAATGTTTGGTTATTTACTAAATTGTAACATTCAACACATCATTGTTTGATGATTTACACAATTCCGATTGAGATCCACAACATCGATGCACGATGATTTACTACTTAAGAGTAACACTCACACCATCAGTGTTTGGTGATTTACTAAATTGTAACATTCAAAACTTCATTATTTGATGATTTACGAAATTCTGATTGACATCCACAACATCAATTTACGATGATTTACTACTTATGATTAACCTTCACAACATCATTGTTTATGATTTACACAGCTGCGATTAACAATGACGGTATTATTGATTGGTGATTTACAAAATAATGTGTTAACATACATACATCAGTGCCTGACGATTTACTACTTATGAGTAACATTCACCACATATTGTTTAGTGATTTACAAAATTGTAACATTCACAATATTATTGGTTGATGATTTACAAAATTGTAACATTCACACCATCATTGTTTGGTGATTTACAAAACTGTAAAATTCACACCGTCATTATTTAGTGATTTACAACACTGTAACACTCACACAATCATTGTTTGGTGATTTACACAACTGTAACATTCACACCATCATTGTTTGGTGATTTACAAAATTGTAATATTCACAATATTATTGGTTGATGATTTCCAACATTGTAATATTCACACCATCATTGTTTGGGGATTTACTAAACTGTAAAATTCACACCATCATTGATTAGTGATTTATAAAACTGTAACATTCACACCGCCATTATTTGGTGATTTACAAAACTGTAACATTCACACCATCACCATTTGATGATTTACACAATTGTAACATTCACAACATTATTGTTTGGTTATTTACAAAATTGTGAGTTAAAATCCACAACGTCAGTGAGATACAACTAATGAGTGACATTCACAACATTATTGTTTGCTGATTTATACGATTATGAGTAACTTTCACAAGATAAGCATGTGAAAATTTACAAAATTATGAGTCGCATTATAATTATTAGTGTCGGATGATTTACAATCATGTGTGACATCAAAAACATCACATTACAACAATTTATTACTCCTGATTCTCTCGCATAACAACACTGTCCCCAAGAACTGAAAACATATACCATTACATGAACTAGGCGGTCGTCTAGAGCAGTGGTTCCCAACCTGTGGTCCACAGACCACTTATGGTCCGCGGCGCATTATCAGGTGGTCAGCGGCTGCGTTATCGATTTGGTATTAATGCTTTGATTTTGCTCTGATCCTCCCTACGTTTTTAGTGCTATAAAAACAAACCACAGAAACAGTTTGTAAGTAGAACCAGCTTTGAGACTGTCTTTAACCTATATGAAGCCTAATATTGAAAATCGGAGCTGGTGGTCCGCAACTTATATGTAGTTGGAAAAGTGGTCCTTAAACGTAAATAGGTTGGGGACCACTGGTCTAGAGTGATAAAAAAAATTAGGGGGGGGGGGGGGGGGGGGGGGGGGGTGGGTGGGGGGGGGGGGGGGGGGGGGGGGGGGGGGGGGGGAGGAAAGGGGGGGGGGAGGGGGGCTGCAAAAGACGGCGAACTAAAACATTAGCATAACGAAGTACGTCGTAATTACTAGAAATAAAATGCATGTGGTTTTTGGTGGCTCTTTTACACTGTTGGAAACAATTAAAATAACACACATATAAATATTATATAAGGCAATGTATGTATGTATGTTTTGATACAAATCCGCATGCCTTGTGTTTTTCTTAATGAATTTTGGCAGAAAGTCTCTTTAGTTACTGCCGGGTAACGCCATGTAGTTATTTCATATTTTATTATTGTAATTATGACTTACATTTTGTTAAAAGTTTTTCTATAAAATGTGAAGAAGCTATTTAATTCTCAGGGGCAGTAATCAAATAAATAAATATCAAAAAAATATCAAGGGACGTAATCCAAATGTTGAAACTATTATTTTATGTTTGTTATTAATAACTACACTTTTGCATATTTTACACGATAATTAAAAAATGTTTAACTACACACTTTTACATTTATAGGAAATAGAAAAAAAAACCAGTGTTAAAATGCACTTCCTTTTTTTTAAAACTATGTAATTTTAATGGCACTGATTTTGCCACGCAGTTTCAAATTGCATCAGCGCTGCATCGATACATATATTAAAACTAATGAATGTTCTGTTTTATATAAAAATATATTGTTCTGTGACGATCAACATCTATTGCGCAATTTTAATCAGAATGAAAATCTAACATGGTTTAAAGTATTTTTTACAGCATTTTTAAATACGTGGTCAAACGAATTTAAATTGTAAAACAAGTGTATTAACATATGTAAAGACCAAACGCACTCGATAGTCACTTTTTTCCGTTGCAATTATTTTTAAGTTATTTTATAGTAAAAACTTAAGTTGTTGCAGAAAATAAAATTATTAAATAGTTACGATCGTTGAAGGACCGTTTAATTGAAGTAATTTTGTCACATGTTGCCAGGTAACATAATTTAGTTTCTACCAACAGTCGCTTTTTATGTTACAATTATTTTTAAGTTATTTTGTAGTAAAAACTTTAGTTTTGCAGAAAACAAAATTATTAAATAGTAGTGATCGTTGAAGGACAGTTTAAATTGAAGTAATTTTGTCACATTTTGTCAGGTAACATAATTTGGTTTCGACCGCTTTGATTAAAAAATAATAAGCTGGTGGCTTTTTGTCAAATACGTATTCAATTCATGTGAATGAATGTTTATTTTGATTGAAAAAGAAGATTTATGCATTCATTCGCTTTCATTTATGGTATGTCGGTCCTTCAGAATTTTTAAAATAAACTTTTGTTCCCACTTAGTACTAAAATTTAGTAAATGTTTTTCAAAGACTAAAGAAATCATAACTGATATAGACCGCAACATCTTTTATAAAAGAAAAGGGTCATTATCACATTGCTGGACCAAAGGGTCTTCTATAATTGGACATGTACCAATCTTAAACGGGGTGCGCCTCTCAAACATAAGACAACATTTACGTTTTTTGGGGTTTTTTTAAAAAATAAACTAGCTCAAAGCTAAACAATACACCAGAACGAAAGATCTTTTTTATTTAGACATGTATCCTAATATAACAGGCGTCATCCGTATGCAGGGCCGTAGATAGGACTTAATAAGGAGGGGGGGTTATAAAAAAATTTTCGGCACAAAACATGTTTGGCACAGTACAATTTCCTCACAAATGTTTTTCACCAAACCGTAAAAAGGGGGGGGGGGGGGGGGTTCAACCCCCCCCCCCCCCCCCCCGTTTCCCCCCGTATCTACGGCCCTGTCCATATGTCTAGGTTGAATTGGTCGTGTTTCACCGAAAAGAGAACCTTTTATTTTAAAAATTACAGCTCAACACAATCACTATGTCTTTTACATTTGAAGTATGTATGACAGAAAATAATAATCATGTTTTTGTTACAAGCAATAATCTATATATGTTTGAAAAGGATCCGGGCAACGCCGGGTACTTACTAGTACAAATATATATATATATATATATATATATATATATATATATATATATATATATATATATATATATATATATAGGCTTCTTGGGGAGCCACATGAGCTGTATGCCTAGGGTGATAACTACCCTGAATGCCTAGGGCGATAACTACCCTGAATGCGTAGGGCGATAACTACACTGAATGCCTAGGGCGATAACTACCATGAATGCCTAGGGCGATAATTACCCTGAATGCCTAGGGCGATAACTACCCTGAATGCCTAGGGCGATAACTACCCTGAATACCTAAGGGCGATAACTACGCTGAATGCCTAGGGCGATAACTACCCTGAATGCGTAGGGTGATAACTACCCTGAATGCGTAGGGAGATAACTACCCTGAATGCCTAGGGCGATAACTACCCTGAATGCCTAGGGTGATAACTACCCTTAATGCGTAGGGCGATAACTACCCTGAATGCATAGGGCGATTACTACCCTGAATGCCTAAGGCGATAACTTCCCTGAATGCGTAGGGCGATAACTACGCTGAATGCCTAAGGCGATAACTTCCCTGGATGCATAGGGCGATAACTACCCAGAATGCCTAAGGCGATAACTTCCCTGAATGCGTAGGGCGATAACTACCCTGAATGCCTATGGCGATAACTACCCTGAATGCGTAGGGCGATAACTACCCTGAATGCCTAGGGCGCCAGATACCTTAGCACCGGCTCTGTGAGCGATTCACACAATAAGCCATGAACAGCATTTTCACAACTTCTTTACGTGGGCAAGAGATATAAAGAAAACAGCAATACGATTTTGGCTAGAAGAAAATAAAAACGTAAGCCCAGGGATGGATAGCGGGAAAGGACACAGACGCCAGCATTGTCTATCAGTTTCAGCGATCGCACTCCACAGGGCTTTTGGAGAATCTTTAAATCAAGTTTTGAAGCGCATTTATCAGCGCGCAGATACCATGCGATTTCCCACTTCATTTTCCAGAACGTGATGTTTGTTAGCTCTCAACACTGGTACATTGATTTTTCCTTCTTCGGTAAATCAGAGATCTCGACAGAGAAGGCAATAAAACTTACTTTACCTTTCTTGTTTGGATTTTAATGCAAACCTATTTTGTTTAGGATATGGCTGAGTTTTACCTTGAGCTCTCAATACAAACATCTAAATATTATCGTTTGTGTTAGACGCAACGTGCTCTCTAAAAAAAGTTTTTATTATGTCTTTATTATGTAAGTGCATATTGATCTGTGGTCATTCATTTCTTTTAGTTTCATGATTACCCTAGCTTTTTTCCATCTGTGTTCTCTTGCAACGAGTTCAACAGATGTTAAAAGTCCCGTATAATTTAGTAGCATATGAGATAACCTTATGGTGTTCTTCTTCGTCTTTCACCTCTCAACTTCCCAGGTAGCTGAGGCCTTTCTCAAACTTACGCCATGTTTTTCTGTTCCGTGCCATCAGCTGAAAGTCAGTCTATCTATCTATCTATCTATCTATCTATCTATCTATCTATCTATCTATCTATCTATCTATCTATCTATCTATCTATCTATCTATCTATCTATCTATCTATCTATCTATCTATCTATCTATCTATCTATCTATCTATCTATCTGTCTGTCTGTCCTCCGTCCGTCCGTCCGTCCGTCCGTCCGTCCGTCCGTCCGTCCGTCCGTCCGTCCGTCTGTCTGTCTGTCTGTCTGTCTGTCTGTCTGTCTGTCTGCCCGTCCGTCCGTCCGTCCATCCAACCGCCCGCTCGCCCGTCCGTCCGTCCGCCCTTCTGTCCTTCTGTCTGTCCACCTTCTCTGCCTCTCAGTATGCTATTTTTTATGTCCATGCAACAAACTATAGATCTATCTGCATAATTTCTCATCTGTCCATCTGTAGTAGAGATGGCTACTGTGTGTATGTGTCGAAACAATGCTTCGAAACAGTATCGTACCCGAACGTTTCGATACAGAGCCTTCTTGCCGTGTCGATACAGTGTCGGTTCCTGTCTGCCTCGCTGTTTTGCAGAGTAGAGATGGCTACTGTGTGTATGTGTCAAACAATGCTTCGAAACAGCACCGAGTCCGACAGATTCGATACATGGACACAGTTTCAGTTCGTGTCTGCCTCGAATAAACCGTTCGGAACATTAGTATGGAATATCAAACATGTCATATTTTTCAGGGATGTGTTATGATGACTTGATTTTACAAGGGATATTATTTTTGCTGAGAAGTTATAGACACTGGAAATTGTGTCAGTGCTGCAGTTGTCAACGTTTTAGGCGCTATGTTAAAGTTGAAAGTGTCCGTGTGTTCGTATAAATGTAATGGGCACTTTATTAGCTCTGCTGATATCTGTGTACTCGGTGTGGATTTGAATCATTGTCTACCAAATCTAACTTACTCTAGTTTGATATCATGTGTTATTATTACTGTTATTATTATTGTTGTTTTTTACAATTTTCCCATATACTGCAGCTATCATCATATCTACGTTTTATTTCATCATAATGAAGACTTGTGTAAAAATATTGAATTGTGGTCACACGAAACGCCATAGATTTTCACACACGACAGTAAAAACAGAGGAAATTGTCTCACACAGTTCATGTATACCCGCCCCGGTACTGTCTATAAGAGACTTCTTTCTCCCCGATACGGGCTAAAGAGCCGCTGTGCCGTTGTGTCGAAACAGTGTGTCGACACAGTTTAACCCACTGTTTCGAATGTCTCGACACAGCTAAGTGTGTCTATTTGCCCACCTCTAATCTGTAGGCTTACCTGCCTACATAAAACACTACATGTCTTTTTATGTATTGATCCGTCTGTCCGTCAAGTCCAACTATCGGTCAGTATTTCAGTCTATGTATTTGTATTACGTCTATCTATATCTCTGTCGGTTATTAATACTATTACTGCCTTCTGAAATTCTGTTCTTTATTTCTGACTTTCTTTTTAGTCTCTTCTTTTGTATTTATATCGATCTATCTTCTCCCATATCACCGTATTTGTTCTGTCAAAAAACCATACAGACAAAAATAACACACGCATTACTCTGTCAAACTGTTTTCTTTCTGTCTACACTTAAACTAAAAGCAAGACTTTAGGGAAGGATTTAAATATTAACACTGATTTTAAAAAAAAGAAAATTACAGAAATTATGGATAATGTAATTAAACTTTTCGTTCCCGTGCGGGACAGCCAGGAACGGTATATTTAATTTGACAGTGTATTGCTGTTGACAGTCCAACAACACGAAGCAGAGAAATATATTACTTAAAGCTGACAGGAATAAAAACGCTCTTCTTGTTACTGTTATCATTTTGACCTGGAGACAACCGGTGAACATTTAGCGTAAAGCGAGCAACCAGGTAATAAACACGTTGTAGACCGGGAAAGAAGAGAATAATTAAGGTTAATATTTTAGAGCTGGGTTTCTTAACCTTGTTTTGCGCCATGGTCCCCATAGATTGTCTGATAACGGCCCTTTGATTCTCAAATGAAGGCTATGTATGGACCCCTTCTTTGAAAGAATTTACATAAAAGCGTAATTAAACATTTTACATTTTAAATTTTAGGTTGTGTACGGACCTACTACGATCCATTCACAAAACCCTTGGGGGTCTATGACCACAGGTTAAGAACCTTGGTTTAGAGTCGCATGACACTGCAATACCAGTTGTAGTGTTGACAACCATATTAACTACATTTTTTGCCTTAATGTTGGAAACCAGAAAATTCGACAATATTCTAGAACAGGTTTACAACCATAGAAAACGGCAACATTTATTGTAACTTTTACAACCACGCAATACGGCATTGTTTACACAAGTGTTCAAAAAAATCTGCTGTAATGTTCACGGTAATACGGTAATATTTATTATAATGTTCACTGTCACACAAAACAGCAACATGATTGTAATGTTCACAGTCACACAACAGCAAAATATATTAAGATGTTCACATTCAGTAAACACAGCAAAATTTATTGTAATGTTCACTGCCACACAAAAACAGCAAATGTTATTGTAATGCTCACAGTCACACGTAACAGCAAAATTTATTGTAATGTTCACAGCCACACAAAACAGTAGAATGTATTGTACTGTTCACAGCCACATAAAAGAACAAAATTTATTGTAATGTTCATAGTCACACTTAACAGCAAAATTTATTGTAATGTTCACGGCCACCCTAAACAGTAAAATTTATTGTACTGTTCACAGCCACACAAAACAGTAAAATTTATTGTAATCTTTACAGTCATACAAAACATAAATATTTATTGTAATGTTCACAGTCACACAAAACAGTAACATTTATTGTAATGTTCACAGCCACACAAAACAGTAATATTTATTGTAATGTTCACAGCCACACAAAACAGTGATATTTATTGTGATGTTCACAGTCACACAAAACAGTAAAATTTATTGTAATGTTCACAGCCACACAAAAAGTAAAATTCATTGTAAAGTTCACAGTCAAACAAAACAGTAATATTTATTGTAATGTTCACAGTCACACAGAACAGTAATATTTATTGTAATGTTCACAGTCACACAAAACGGAAATAAGCATTATCATGTTCACTGTCACACAAAACAGCTATACTTATTGTAATGTTCATAGTCACACAAAACAGCAAAATTTATTGTAATGTTAAGAGTCAACAATATGGCAATATATATTGTAATGTTAACAGTCATACAATACGGCAATATTTACAAGAATACTCACAGTGACAAAAAGAGCAATAATTACTGTTATGTTGATAGCCATACAAAACAACATTATTTACCTACAGGTGAAAAGCCAGAAAACTTGAAAAAATTTAAAGAAATGTTTACAACCACACAAAACGACAAAATGTATTGTAATGTTCACAGCCACACAATTGTGACGGAATTATTGGGTCGATCTCTTCTCCTCTCCGGCAGTAGTCAGTTACATTTGTTGTGAGTACTGATTACGTGAAATTTTTAGTGGTCTGCACTTTTTCTTTCTCTGCTATCAAGCAGATATTTGGTATTTTCATATCACCTTACACTCCTTACAGTAAAAAGTCGTCATGTTTGTTTGCCCGCCTGACCTTGTTAAGAGTAGGGGGATGATGGAACATTAATCGACAATCCTGTGATAAATATTCTCGTATACCAGACCGCCTGTTTCACACGAAAAAACGCCCAGCGAATTAGTTTAATCGCTGATAAGGCAAGTGTGACTTTCTCGACCAGATGATAATACGACGAACTGTGTTTACCTGGGAGTGTGAGACGATACATTATCGGCAGACTCGACATGACATAATCGCTTGCTGTACGACTCATTACGAAGATATTACTTGAGATAAAAGTAAGAAGTTATTTATAATCACTGATGAGAATAATACGGAAATCTCACTTCCATGTTTGGAAGACAAGACCTTTGCTTTAACGGACATAAATTTTCTAGTGGAAATATTTTGAATTACCCCACCAAAACACACAGGTTTTGAAACTATTCGCCAGCATTCGAGATGTAGGAATAACCACATTTCTGATTGGGGCCTGGTCTAATAGTAAACAACACGTGCCAGGAACGAAAGGGGCAATATAACCTGACATTTTAGTTAGTTTAGAACACTGTAAAAACTCACCTCGCGCCAAGAAGACAACCAGACCTTGCCAGAATTAAGAATAGCAGCAGATTTCATTTACCAGACTAGACTTGTTTCAACGTCTTGAGGATTTAAAAGCCCAGGGAAACTCTACCACTATTAACAAGGAAAACCAGATTTTGAGGAAACTGTAACACAAAGTCAAAGTGGGAACTTATTGTTATAATAACAACACCCCAGACCACGTGTAAAAGCCGTCGTCAAGACGTCGTAAACTATTTCTACGAGCCAGCAGTCTGTGAGCCTAAAGATTGGCGTAGGTTGTACATTTTACATTCTATATTTTGCATTATTAACATGTGAACTAATATGTATATATTCATTCATTCATAACCCTCCACTCCCAAAGGAGCATAGGCCTTCAACAAACACATGCCAAGTCCTCCTGTCACGTGCCATCATCTCAAGTTCTTTCCATGTTCTCCTCATCATTTTCACCTCTGTTTCCAACTCTCTTCTCCATGTACTTCTTGGTCTTCCTCTGCCTCTCTTGCCCTGGGGGTTCCAGAACAAGGACTGCCTTGTAATGCTATCAACAGGCTTCCTCAGTGTGTGTCCTATCCATCGCCATCGTCTTCTTCTCATCTCTTGTTCCACTGGCACTTGTCCAGTTCTTGTCATCAGTTCCACATTGGTAACCTTGTCATACCATTTTAATCCCTCTATTCTACGCAAGCACCCATTTATGAAAGTCTGTAGCTTTTTGGTTGTTGTCTTTGTTGTTCTCCATGTCTCTGAGCCATACAATAGGACTGACTTCACATTTGAGTTGAAGATTCTTATTTTCGTGTTGGATCCTATTTCTCTTGATCTCCATATATTTCCCAATGCAATGAAAGCTCCTCTTGCCTTTTGTATTCTTATTTTGATATCGCTGTCTGTCCCTCCAACTTTATCTATATTACTGCCAAGATATGTGTATGATTCTACACCTTGTATTGGTGTTTCTTCAAGTTCAACCCTGTTTTCATTACCTGCATTTATTCGCATTATTTTTGTCTTTTCCCTGTGTATTTTCAGACCCAATTGCTGTGACCTCTCATCGAGTGTTTCCAATTTGTCCTGCATCTGATTACGGTTATGGGACAGGAGAGCCAATTCATCAGCAAAATCCAGATCATCCAACTGCTTAGTCACAGTCCACTGGATTCCATTTCTGTTGTGTGTTGTCGATGATCTCATAACCCAATCTATTGCCAGCAAGAAAAGAAATGGAGACAAGAGGCATCCCTGTCGCACTCCTGTTCTTATCCCAAATGGTTCTGTAAGCTGTCCTTCATGAAGAACTCTGCACGTCATGTCTTCATAGGTTTTCTTTATTAAATTAATGATCTTCAGGGGAACTCCATAATGCCTCATCAATTTCCAAAGTGATTCTCTGTCCACACTGTCAAATGCTTTTTCGTAGTCCACAAATCCGATGTATAGTGGTGAATTCCATTCCAGACTTTGTTCAACTATTATTCTCAAAGTGGCTATCTGGTCTGTACATGATCCGTCCTGTCGAAAACCTGCTTGTTCATCTCTCAATTTCTTGTCTATGGACTCCTTTAATCTCTCAAGGATAATCCTGTTCAATACCTTTCCTGGCACTGATAGCAACATTATTCCTCTAATAGGTATATATGGACATATGAATATTAATATGTGAAAATTGCTAGTGGATGTCCAAGTCATTGGAGGCTGGCAACCTCAGCATATATAATGATTATTTCATGAACCACCACTGCCAGGGCTGGTGACTGCTTTATTGCAAGTTTTTTTTACCGAAAACCAAAAGCAGATGTAGTCCCAAGTTTCATATGGAGCAGGGAGTGAATGATGAAATAAATGATGTACATAATCTATATTATTAACATTTTCAACCAGTGCAGATGTAAATGTAAACATATTCAATCTATATTATTAAAATTTTCAAACAAGGTAGATGTAAAGGGAAACATATTCAATTTATATTATTAACCTTTTCAACCAATGTAAAGCTAAATATACATCTATTCAATTTAAATGTAATGAATGTTTTTCCGCTCAGTGGGATTAATATTAATTCTCAGCGAGGGTAATAGTTCTGAGGTAGATGGGATAGAGAAATGAAAAGAGGGGGGCACATAAGTATGTGTCGGGAAACTCAATGCTCAGTGGGTATTTGTTTCTCTTCTTTTGTGATACTAGTTGATGGTACCAGTTGAGGGTACTATCTCTGGATCAAGTGAGGGTATAAGTTGCCTGAAGTCGATGCTAGACACCATCATCAGACGGGTCTTAGAGACGCGGGACCAGCTTAGTAGTTACTCCATGACACTTCTTGGAACGTGCTACAACTTTAAAACTTGACCAGTGACGAGTGTGATCCAGTCATCCATCTACAAAGAGCCAAACATCAGCTGGAGCAGAACAGACAAACTCATTGGCAGCTAATATAACATAAAAGCTGCCAAGTGAATTATTCAATTTATTGATGCCATAACCATTACCCAGTAATTACAACTTTTTCTATAAGGAATTGGTCATTTTTATAACTAATTGATTATTAAATTTGTTACTTGTATAAAGACAAATCTAAAGTTGATTTAATCATTTTGAATGTACTACATCCGTATGTCTCAGACAAATTTTTAAATACAATTAAACACGAGCTATATAATAATAAGGTAGAATGAAAAAAAAATTTACAAAAACACACAAATAGTAATACGTCTTACAAAGAGAAAGGGCAAGAAAAACCCACGTTGCGGTCACAAGGCCTTCGTCATGGGCAGACTAACAAGAGACAGAGGGAAAGAAAGTGATAATTAAGTAGAAAACATTAAACTAAGAAATAAGAGAAAAATACTCCCTTATTGTGTTGTCACATGTTTGAGCAAAGATGGCTGCCACTAAACCGGAAAGCGGAAGTGGATAAAAACAAAAAAAATAAAAAAATAATGAAAACAATATATACATATATATATATAGAGTAGGAGGGAAGTCGAATGTGATTGCAGTCATAGTAGAAAGTCACAATAAAACTGGGACTAGATAGAAAAGGACGACTCAGAAAAAAGAATGCTACGTATTTAAACCGTAGGGTTTAAGGCAACTCATAAGATGAATGAGGAGTTGTTCCAGGCGGAACCGACTGTTGGCATCCGATGAACAGGATCTGATGGCTGTCACCTGGATGTCAGTGGCACCAAGGTGGTCAGGGCCATTGAAGTGGATGGCCACAGGTGTGCATTTCAACTGAGAGATTGTCGTAGAGGTGTCTGCAGAATCTGTCCCCCAGTCATGTGCTGTTTTCTTTTAACACGACCGAAAACTCCCGACGAGAAACCTCATCGACCGACCGTAAGTCTTTTATCTTGATACGCCTAGCTTCTGAATTTTGGGTATCACCGGGACGCGAAATTAACAACATTAGAGATCAGAGAAATGCAATGATATATATACTGTCGTTTTCTTAACCCCATTGTCAGTTGTCAGTCAGAATTTGGAAGTATTCTAGCGCGCAGCCGTAAACATTTCCTTGTTTGGATTTGTTATTAGTGTTTCGTGGAGATTTCATTTCTGAATTTTCTGGTAAAAGGATAATAGTGCTAATGTTTTAAGAAGTGATAGCTTTCAACATTTATTCTTCACTTAGATTTTTCCTCGCTAGTCAAACGAGTGAAATAAAGTAACGCGTAGCGATTTCCTACCAGATATTCTATTAAAATGTTAAATCACGCCACCCGCATACCTTAGACCGTAATGATGTTAACAGTATAGGCAGACGCGACACTTAATCTCTACAGGAGAGAGATAAACCCGAAGGTTTAGCTGACTGGACTTATATGCAATAAAACGAATGATAGGGGTAGTCTAGATTCCACGTTATATTTCATTTGTGCATATTTGTCATTATAGTGTCTATTAGTTTTGATACCATAAGACGAACTAACAGACGCCGAAAATTTAATAGCTATTTAATGACAGGTGATTGGGAGCCGCGCTGGTGTAATGGCTACAACGTTGTACTGGCGACCAGGTGTTCATGGTTCAAACCCGGGCGTCGGCGTTTGAAGAAATGTTTACGACCGGAAATTTGACTGAATAATCTGAACGGCTCCTGCACATAAATCCCGTGTGGATGGGAAGGAGCGAAGCTCCTGACCGGGTTGGAAGGAAAGTCCACTGACCCCCCAGCCTCGCAATGACATGTCATTGGGCCAAAAGGGCTAGAAAGCTCGAGTGCCGCTGGTTATAGAAAAAAAAATGACAGGTGATCATTGCTTAGGTAGCGTGTATGGAGAGATTAAATAATAATTAACATTGTACGCTGAACGCCGGCGCGAGCAGGGGTGGGCGAATTATCATAATTCAGTCCGACCGAACTCAGCGCCAGCGGCGTCTGCTAACTTGTAGGCGTAAGGAAACACCGTGTGCCTTGAAAATTTAATCAGGACTGACGGAGTGGAGAAGAGATCGTCTTGTCCCGTTTGTGTATAGAAATAGTAGTAGCATTTTTTTAAAATAAATGTTTCTTGTATTCTTCGCAGACCTGATCACAAGGGCGGCCAGCGGTCTTTTTCTTTTTTTCAGATATGTTATTTCTCCTTTTCTTGGCGTGTGTGTCACCGATTTCATGTGTAAACGGGCACTCGCCAGAGAGTTTTGGAGGACAATAAATTTTTAACACTGAACTTACCAAACCCAGATTTATATGTTTACCAGCCACAGTAGTGAACATTATTTTATCCCGACTCCTGACAGTCGAAATTCAAGGGGGTATACCTCTCTGAACACCTACACTGTGCAGAATCGGCGCTTTTAAAACAGATTTGGCCGATAGAAGAACCATCATCATCATATGAACATTATTTGTTTGCAGGAAAACTATCCATATATCGGATTTGTCTAAAAGTTTGTTTATTTTACTGGGTCTCATAGAGTACCACTACTGTTTATTCTGTAATATAGTGCTAACCTTCAACCTTTGGGTTAATAATTTTTAGGTTTTTTCTCCATTTCGGGGAGTGTGCACTTTTTTCTGCTTTATTTCATATGCATGTAAATGACTCTTTGATCTTTTCCTTTATATATTTTGATGTTGTCGAGTTTAAATGATAATAAACTAGAAAGAAACTTACCTTTGTGAGTTGGTCAGACTCACACCCATTCATCCGAAGTTTTTTTCACGTGTGTGTGTCTTGTGGTCACATAGCTGTGTGTGTGTAGAGAAACTGATCTATTCTTGATAGGAAGGTTATAACTGTCTTGCAACAAAGTACAGTCGTATAGGCTGGAAGAGATAACCTAATCACTCCAGAGACAGATCTTTTCCTCAATCTACCACCTGTGAAAAATCTATTTTCTATACCTTCTCGCGTACCTGTCGAAATCCACTCTACTCAGACGGGCCAATTAGTACAATTAACCTTCCGTACGACACATGTCTTGCATCGTGTTCGGTTACAATACTGGGTCCCAAAATGGCCATCGTTGACGGTTTTCAAACGGCTGTGGACTAGGAGGTCCCTCAAATCTGTATCCCGTCTATATGCCAGCAAGGGTGGCTCACTAAACACTTCCCGCGCCACTGGGTCAGCTTGAAGGAGAGGTAGGTGGCGATACATGATCCTTTTGACAGCAGCGCTGTGAGGGTGATAGGTCAATATTAACTTGACTCTATCAGAGGAGGTTTTGTGGCGGGGTTTGAGGGCCTCTAGACGTGAGATGGGAGAACACGCTCTAAGGCAGAGGTAAGAATATCCTCTGGATACTGTCTCCTGCGGAAGAAGTCCAACATTTCCTGTGCTCGGCATAACCGACGGAGGCGGAGAAGTTGTGAGACAAGCAAGGAGTCACAACAAGCCTGAGGATGAGAGGAAGTATAAAGGAGGTAACTATGTGCATCAGTGGGTTTGTAGTACACCGAAGTGTCAAGATGGGGGGGGTGATGGTGACAACAATGTCAAGGAAATTAACAGAGACAGTGTAGATGTGAGAAGTGAATTGGATCGCAGGGTGGAAGTTGTTGATGAAGTTAATGAACCTAGATAGGTCAGCCTCTGGCAAATCAGTGAGACCTATACCATCATCAATATATCAACGATACATCAATGGAAAAGGTCCAGGATACTACTGCCACACCTGATACTCCAGGTAGCCCATGAAGAGGCAGGCATTGCTGGGACCCATTTTGGTGCCCATGGCAACTCCACTGACTTGGTCAAAGAACTGTCCGTTGAACTCAAAGGGATTGAGTCGAAAAACCAGTTCTGCAAGGCGCATGAGAGTCTCTGCAGCGATAGAGGGGTAGGTGCGCTGGTCCAGGAAAAACCGGAGAGCTCGGAGACCATCAGAGTAAGGAATGGAAGTGTAAAGCGAGTAGACATCTAACATAAATAAACGGTAGGTACAGTCTTGGGAAAGCTGGATAGAGTAAAAAAAGTTAGGGCATGGTTGGTGTCCTTTAAGAAGGAAGGAAGCGGCTCTACAAAAGGCTGGAAGATGCCGTGTGCCTTACAATAATAAGAGGAATTTCGCTGACTTAACTCAGCTGGGGGCTTGAACGAGCTAACGAATTATAAGATAACCCTATCCTTCACAAAAGTTGACGGCAAATACTAGAGTATACATTTGCTCAGCCTCACGCAGCATTTTTCTCGCTTTCTGAATATCTTGTGAAAATTCGCTTGAGGTAGAAGCATCACTATCCTTTTACCTACAACTCTGCAAAGAGTAATCTTGTGCGAATAAAAGGTCTACACCTTTAAAGACCCACATTAGTTACTCTTTTGGCCACTGTGGGACCACTAGTACAGAGTTAAGGGAAGGCAACCCGTGACAACAATGCGGCAATATTTATTGTAATGTTCAGTCACACCATACGGCAATATTTACAATAATATTCATTGTCACAAAAAGCAATGTTTACTGTAATGTTGACAGCCAGAAAACTCGAAAATCTCCAAGGAAAAGTTTACAATCACAGAAAACGGCAAAATTTAGTGTAATAATCTCAGCCACACTGTACGCCATAATTTACAATGATATTCAGTCATACAAAAGGAAGATTTACTGTAATGTTGCTGTAAATAACATGATTAGAATTGTGTCATGTTGAAAACTAAGACCAATGAAATCTTTAAGATCATGAAAACCGTCATCACAAATTGGCAACATTTACTGAAACTTTGACAATCACACACAACAATCGCATTGTACACAACACTATTAAACAGCTCATCACCAGTAATGCTCTTCCTCCCCATGCATCTCATCTTAGGATTCATGATAGTTCTTTGGGCAAGCATGTATTCTACATGCTCCCCAAAATTCATAAGATCGACAACCCTGGCAGACCTATTGTCTCGGCCTGTTCCTGTCCTACTGAACACATTTCTGACTTCCTCGATAGCATTTTCCAGCCTATCGTTGAGAATCTTCCCTCCTTTGTCAAAGACACTAATCATGCTCTTATAACTTTCTCCTCTATCCGACTCTCAGCAGACCGCTCCTACCGTCTTTTCTTGTTAGACGTCTGTTCTCGGTATACCTCAATTCCCCACACTGATGGTCTCCGAGCTCTTCGGTTTTTTCTTGACCAGCGCACTTGTCCTTCTATATCCACTGACACTCTTCTCCGTCTTGCTGAACTGGTCCTTCAACTTAATTCCTTTGAATTCAATGGTCAGTTTTTTTTTACCAAATTAGTGGTGTTGCCATGGGAACGAAGATGGGTCCTAGCTATGCCTGCCTGTTTATGGGCCACTTGGAGCATCAGATATGGCAACAATACTCCGGTCCTTTCCCCGGATTTTACCGCATATATATCGATGATAGCATAGGTCTCACAGATATGTCCGAGACTGATTTATCCCGCTTCATCGACTTTGTCAACAACTTCCACCCCACGATCAAGTGCACCTCCCTCATCTCCACAGTATCTGTCAACTTTCTTGGCATTACTATTACTATCACGCCTTCCGGCCTTAATACCTCAGTATACTACAAGCCGACAGATGCCTATAGCTACCTTCTGTATACCTCTTCTCATCCCCGGGCTTGTCGTGACTCCCTTCCATTTTCACAACTTCTCAGCCTCCGCCGTTTGTGCCTAGACGACGATGACTTCCACTTCCGAGCCAATGAGATGTTGGATTTCTTCCGTAGCAGACTTTATCCCGAACATGTTCTCACCTCTGCCCTCCAATGTGTGCTCCCCATCTCTCGTCAGGAGGCCCTCACTATAAATCCACTTCGGATAGAGTCAAACTAATCTTGACCTATCACCCTCACAGTACTGCAGTCAAACAGATCCTTTTCCGCCACCTCCCTATCCTCCAAGCAGAGTCTGTGACCCAAGAAGTATTCCGTGAAGCACATTTGGTGGCATATAGACGCGACAAGAACTTGAAGGATCTTCTTGTTCACAGCCGTCTCCCAAAGGAGAATGCTACTCATTTTGGCACACTACCCTGTGGTCGGACACGATGCAACACGTGCAAGTATGTCATCTCAACCCACAAGGTGTCTTTTCCTGAGGCTACGTACACCATCACCAGTAGCTTCACGTGTGAATCGCGCAATGTCATTTATACTTTCACATGTAAACGTTGCTGCAAAACCTATATTCGCCAAACAGGCAAACGACTTGGGGATAGATTCAGCCAGCACTTGAATGACATCTCTCAGCAAAAATCCACACCAGTTGCCATACACTTTAATGGTCCTGACCACCATGGTTCCATTGACATCCAGGTCACGGCGATCAGATCCTGCTCCTCTGACACTGCTAGCCGAGAACAGCATGAGAACCGTCTTATCCACCGCATGGGGTGTCTAAAACCAGCTGGTCTTAACACTCTTCACACCTTTGTCTGAGGTCATCTTTTCCTCTCTTATTCTATTTTGACTCTTTCCACTCTTATCCTATTTTTCTATTTTTCTGCCGCCCTCTAATAAAATGTATGAATATATAATACACTGTTTTTAATGTCTTGATTTTTTATTTCATATCTATTGATCTCCAACTCATTCTGTCCTCTTCTATTTTCAGTCCCCACTAATATTACTTTTGGGTAGTTTATTGTTCAGTTTCGTTTTTTAGTTTCTTAGTATGTATTGTGTACATCCGGTGGTGGCAGTCATTTCCTTTTCCGGGCACGCTCGTCCGTTCGCGGGCAGCAAAAGTGTTAGGACTTCGATGCAAATTCATCATGTAAAAATAATTGCTACAGAAACCACTGCAAGAAAGTGAGAATGCTTAATACAGGGTTTATATGGGAGGGAAGCAGCAGCAGTGGTAGCTTCATATTCCGTAAGGAGTGCACTGAAAAATGATTATGGTGATGATAATGAAGATAATGATGATGATAATGATGATGGTGATAATGATGATAATGATGATGATGATAATGATAATGCTGATGATAATAATGATGATGATGATAATGATGAGGATAATGATGATGATGAAGATAATAATGAAGATAATGATGATAATAATAATGATGATGATGATGATGATGGTGATAATGATGATAATGCTGATGATAATGCTGATGATGATGATGATGATGATGATGATATGATGATGAGAATGATGATGATAATGATGATGATGATAATGATGATGATAATGATGATGATGATAATGATGATGGTAATGATGATGACGATAATGATAATTATGATTATAATGATGATAATGATGATGATGATAATGATTATGATGATAATGATGATAATGATGATGATAATGATGATAATGATGATGATAATGATAATATTGATGATAATGATGATAATGATGATAGTGATGATGATAATGATGATGATGATGATGATGATGATGATGATGATGATGATGATGATGATGATGATGATGATGATGATGATGATGATGATGATGATGATGATGATTATGATAATATTTATCTCCAAGTGCCAGTGGAACAAGTGATAAGAAGAAGATGCTGGCGATGGATAGTGCAGAGGAAACCTGTTGGCAACATTACAATCCAGTCGTTCTTTTTAAAATCCCCAGGGTAATAGAGGAAGAAGGAGGCACAAAAAGACTCGGAGAAAGGAACGGGTGACACACATGAACGAGATAGAAAGGCCTTGACCTGATGACACAGGTCACGAAGATGTGATATGAAAATGAAGGTATTACGGTAATATCAATAAATAACACTCCGACAGAATTTATTAAAGGAAACAAGATAACATGGCGCTACGGGAATTACCACGTGACGCGTGTATTAGCGGACAAGTCTTCAACTAACCTCTGTCCGTTGATTAAGTTTGTTTTGTCCATGCTGTTGTCATAGCATGTCGTAATTTACGAACGTGTTGTTGATTTGATTAATATTTCAATAAATGTGTGCTGATACAGCTTGTTTTTACAGGTTTTCTAGTTGCCGTGTTGGGCAAACAATCACATAATGATTCTACACGTGACAAGCTGCAGAGGCGCGAGAGATACAAGCTCGTATAACATAACAATAACATCAGATAGTAAAGTAATAAATCTATCACTTCTTATTTCTGAGCTTATTTTTGTTATTTTATTTTACTATCCTGCGTTGTCTCCTTATCTTCCTTCTTTATTTATCCTTCATCTGTCCTTATTTTTTGTTTTATTTTCTAATTTATGCTGTTTTTTCATTTCGTGATCAGTATTTGAATTTTTTTTATATGCTGTACAATATGGATGCGAGTCATGGGCAATGACTACAACCCACAAAAGCTAGATCCAAACCTCAGAAATGAGATATCTGACGAAGGTGGTTGAAGTAACAAGAAGAGACATGGTACGCAACCAGACGATACGTCAAGGCCTTAAATCCCACCCCCTGCAGACCCAAGTAGAACAGTACCAACTAAGATGGTTTGGCCATGTCTGTAGAATGGGAGAAGATCGGCTACCACGACAAGCATGGGAAACAAAGAGCCAAGGATCCAGACCCCCAGGACGACCCAGAGTCCGCTGGGAGGACAACATTAGACAATCTTTGAAGGACCGAGGACTAGAATGGAACCAGGCCAGGAGGAAGACAGCCGATAGGATAGTCTGGCGCTCTCTCTTCCAAACCTCTACACCTCACGGTAGAAGGGCAACGACTAAGTAAGTAAGTTATATGCTGTACAAACATATTTTTGCAGTATTTCTCTGTTTTTTATCTCAACAAAGATTTCTATATTTGTTTTCATGCTGTTATGTAATAAGATTTCTATATTTGTTTTCATGCTGTTATGTAATAATGATTTTGTTTTCGTAGCATTGCCCGGTGCCCATAACGTTTTTTTTAACATTATCAATTCGCAACATCCTATATCACACTCTGTGCTCTCTCTCTCTCTCTCTCTCTCTCTCTCTCTCTCTCTCTCTCTCTCTCTCTCTCTCTCTCTCTCTCTCTCTCTCATACACTCACACTCTTTCTCTGTCTCTCTTTCTATTTCCCTCTCTCTCCCTCTTTCTCTCTCTCTCTTTCTCTCTCTCTCTCTCTCTCTCTCGCTCTCTGGTTTTTGTAATTGTGATTGCACTGTGGTGTGAGGTTTACTGTGCTATATTATTGCACGTAATGACTATTTCTACATCTATATCAATTCACGTAACTATGCTGTCTCTCTCTCTCTCTCTCTCCCCCTCTCTCTCTCTCGTTCTTGAGGGAATGTCTTATTGAAGAACTTTCTCATCATCGTATCTTCAAATAGGCGAACTGGTTTTTGTAATTGGTGATTGCACATGTGGTGTGAGGTTCATTTTATTCTGGCTGTCATTGCTATAGTTTCTTAGTTACTATCACGTAAATTTTTCGTATCATTAAAGTGGCTTCCATTAAATCTTTAATTATGCGTCATTTTTTTAACTTCTGATGTTTCATCGAGCCACGTATGGTCACTTGTTTTGAAGTATGGTAATTCTTAGAGCTCATTTACACTTCATTTGTGTGCCTCTAAATGCGACAAACATTTTGTCTGCTATACGAGCATAGATAAAACTGCAGGTTTTGATACATCCCCTTTTAAAGAATTGCCTGAACGGTCACGCCATATGACATCTGTCCCCACCAAACTTGCAGTCTTTTACAGAGAAACCGTGCAATGGTAACGTGGAAAATAAATTGCGCGGAGACTGAAATAACGCGCATTTCTTCCCATCTGTCAATGGCACTTGTTTCAAAAATAATCATGCCGGTTGTTTTGACACACTTACTGGAATTATCCCTATTTTTTTTTACAAAGTTCATGCGGTTAAGTATGCATAAGTTTCCCCACCTTATATATCACTAAATTTAGCCAGAGAAGCATCATTGTACATGATAGACTTTGCGTCCCATTGATGTACTTTTGAAGGAAAATGGAAATTAATGACATGGCCTCAGGAGAATTAGTGCCTTCGTCAGAACATGCAGCAGAAAGAGCACGTTTGTAATTATTTCCCGCCATGTTTAGGCGGGCTACTAGTTCGAACACACACACACACACACACACACACACACACACACACACACACACACACACACACACACACACACACACACACACACACACACACACACACACACACACACACACACACACACACACACACACACACACACACACACGTATATATATATATATATATATATATATATATATATATATATATATATATATATATATATATATATATATATATATATATATATATATATATATATATATATATATATATATATATATATATATATATATATATATATATATATATATATATATATATATATATATATATATATATATATATATTGTATAATCACCAGTACCCACACTTCGTTACACTTATAGCACATCAGCCCATTGGTGCTACCTGTGTTCAGAACAAAATATATTGTTACAGATCAATACATCAACATGTTTATTACGTTTTGTTTTTTTAAAGAACAATGTTTGCGAAATGAATTCAATATTTAATGACCTGTTCTATGATCTATTACCGGCGATACGAGATTCCTACCCATACTGGCTCAAAATTCTAGGCTTGTTATTTCCTTTCGCCACCACACCAACCCCTGGTTGAATCTATTTTTATCTCCCTATTTCTCTCAGCCAGTCTTTCAGGATATCTAGGCTCCTTGAGAATTATCGGAGTTTTCTACTCTTTATATTGTCCTGCTGAGGTCATGTGAACCGTTTTATGATGAATACGGGAAAACGTGAGGAAGAATGGTTATGCTGGCTGCGGAAAAACCGTAATGGGCAGTATACGTTTTTTTTAAAAGAAAAAAGACAAATGTTGTCACTGTCGAAGAGGGGCAAAATGTTAGACACGTGACTACATTAGGTTTAGATTTGTAAGGTGGAGTGGCCAGTTCCATTCTTTGCGGCATTTACTGTCCTGAACTAAGAGCAGAATCAGGAATCCATTTACTGTCCTGAACTAAGAGCAGAATCAGGAATCCATTTACTGTCCTGAACTAAGAGCAGAATCAGGAATCCATTTACTGTCCTGAACTAAGAGCAGAATCAGGAATCCATTTACTGTCCTGAACTAAGAGCAGAATCAGGAATCCATTTACTGTCCTGAACTAAGAGCAGAATCAGGAATCCATTTACTGTCCTGAACTAAGAGAAGAATCAAGAATCCATTTGCTGTCCTGAACTAAGAGCAGAATCAGGAATCCATTTACTGTCCTGAACTAAGAGCAGAATCAGGAATCCATTTGCTGTCCTGAACTAAGAGCAGAATCAGGAATCCATTTGCTGTCCTGAACTAAGAGCAGAATCAGGAATCCATTTGCTGTCCTGAACTAAGAGAAGAATCAAGAATCCATTTGCTGTCCTGAACTAAGAGCAGAATCAGGAATCCATTTACTGTCCTGAACTAAGAGCAGAATCAGGAATCCATTTACTGTCCTGAACTAAGAGCAGAATCAGGAATCCATTTACTGTCCTGAACTAGGAGCAGAATCAGGAATCCATTTACTGTCCTGAACTAAGAGCAGAATCAGGAATCCATTTACTGTCCTGAACTAAGAGCAGAATCAGGAATCCATTTACTGTCCTGAACTAAGAGCAGAATCAGGAATCCATTTGCTGTCCTGAACTAAGAGAAGAATCAAGAATCCATTTGCTGTCCTGAACTAAGAGCAGAATCAGGAATCCATTTACTGTCCTGAACTAAGAGCAGAATCAGGAATCCATTTACTGTCCTGAACTAAGAGCAGAATCAGGAATCCATTTACTGTCCTGAACTAAGAGCAGAATCAGGAATCCATTTACTGTCCTGAACTAAAAGCAGAATCAGGAATCCATTTACTGTCCTGAACTAAAAGCAGAATCAGGAATCCATTTACTGTCCTGAACTAAAAGCAGAATCAGGAATCCATTTACTGTCCTGAACTAAAAGCAGAATCAGGAATCCATTTACTGTCCTGAACTAAAAGCAGAATCAGGAATCCATTTACTGTCCTGAACTACGAGCAGAATCAGGAATCAATTTACTGTCCTGAATTAAGAGCAGAATCAGGAATCCATTTACTGTCCTGAACTAAAAGCAGAATCAGGAATCCATTTACGGTTTTGTAAGCTGGAGCATAAAGCTACGAAGTTTTTATACCGCAACACGGGAGACAAGCTCTCTAACCACTCTGCCTATCGGCCGCTCAAAGGTTTAGGTGGTCAGTAGCAAATGCTGCCGTAGCGTAGCAAAGCGTTAGATACTTCGCAATACTGGTGTATTGTCACATGAGGTGAGGTAACCACTTCCGTTCCTCGCTGCTTTTGCCTTCCCTTAACTCAACGGATAAGCCAGGTACCCATTTAAAGTACATTGGAGCGTCAAAAGTCATGACAGTTAGTGTAAGAAATCATGCACCAATAAAAATAAGAGACCAAGTGCTAGAAAATACAAACACATTGACATACTTAGGAAGCAAAGTAACACCAGAAGGCGGAACAAGCAAAGACATCAGTAACCGAATGAATAAAGCCAGAATAACCCTTGCTAATCTAAACAACATCTGGAAATCTTCCTAGTTCAGTACAAACACTGAATTAAAAATACACGAGAGCTGCATAATTTCTGTACATTTGTACGGTGAAGAATGCTGGAGAGTAACAGAAAAGGAAATGTCTAAACTGTCCTCTTTCCACCCAACCTAAGGAAAATGTGTCGAATTTTCTGGCCGAACACCATCACCAACAAAGAACTACTACCTCCAAGCTACCAAGAAGATGTGCGCACCATCATAGCGGGTAGACGCTGGAGTTGTGTTGGTCACATCCTCACAAGACACTCTTGACACCATCACCAGAACTGCCATGCTATGGACTCCAGAAGGAAAACGAAAGTGAGGCTGGCCAAAAGCTATCTGGCGGAGAACTGTGGAGATGCAAAGCATGAACTAGAGCAGGAACACCACACGAAGGACGGCTGCCGACCGAGCAAAGTGGAGACAGTTTGTTGCTGCCCTACAAGACACCACCAATGGTACCAGGTGTGATGGTCCCGAATCGCCTTGTCAGTAAACAGCCAAGGACCAAAGAAGAAAACACAAGGCCGTGAGCCTGCCAGGTTTCATACCTGGAACACGGCAACTTTGCCGAGAGAGGCAAGCGTTGTAACCACTCTGCCAGTCGGACACTTACAGAAGTAGTATATGTAGGTCAATAAGCTGATGCACAACCGTGACTCGTTTCATGAACTCCAGAGGTCGGTTAAAATAGGTAAAGGTAGTCCCGTAACAGATACTGCCGCAGGGAAATGAAACGTTAAAGACTTCCCTATGCTAGTTCCAGCTTTATGTGAGGGGACCACCAGTTCAATTCCGCGCTGCCTCTGCCTTCCCTAACTCAAGAGCAGAGTCAGATACCCATTTGTAGTTAGATAGACTGGAGCGTGACTGTGCCGCGAGAGGAAAGAGCTCTATCCGTTTAGCCAATCGCACGCACGCAGGTTGGTAAGGTAGAGGTAGTCCCTTAGTAGATACTGCCGCAGGGGAGTGAAGTGTTTGAGACTTCCCATACTAGGTCCAGCATCGAGAGATGGGGTGACCAGTTCCCTTCCTCGCTGCCTTTTTCTTTCCTTACTCACATGTAAAGTCAGGTACCCAGTTACAACTGGGTAGACTGGAACGTGACGCCACCATGTTTTGAACCCGATACCTTTGCCGCGAGAGATCAGTGCTCTAGCTACTCCATCAATCGGACGCTCAACTCAAGCTTGTAAGAACTGATAAAACCATAACCTGACAGCGAAGATGTTGAGGGTTGAATTGACTGGTCTCCTGGGAAAACAGAAAGTCAAAACATATTAGTCGTAACCCAAGTAGACTCGTGTCCGTTGAAGTGTTAAATAGTTAATGGGTCAAACACTTCTCTGATGGGGTAATTACTTCTGATGATCTGCTTACCCGGTTTTATACTGAAGCACATTAAAAACGCACCACTATTATATATATCTCGTACTGATGCCGAGAAGCTGGAAAAAAAAGGTGTGGGAATGGATTTTCCCCATGTTTGTCATGAGATAGAGAGCGAATGGCTGCTGGAATGGAAAGTGCATGATTCAACCCACGGGTTTGTGTACAGACTACATAAAAACAATGAAAGTTACACGTGCAACACGATTCCCAACAGCTATGACCCTGAAAATGTGTACGCGTTGTGGCAGTATACTCGGTATGAAAAGGCCGTTGAGACAAAACACCAAGTACATGTGCTTGAAATGCCATTACTATCTAAAAACGACCGCCAACGAGCCATTGGTATGTTGGAGACCGGAATGAGCTCGCGGGCCATTGCCAGAACGATGAATTGCCACCACAGCACTATTGTACGTCTCAATGAACGTTACGGAACCACTGACAGTGCCCGGGGTAGACTTCGGAGTGGCCAACCACGAGTTACTACCCCTGCGCAAGATCGTCATATTGTGCTGAGTCACCTAAGGAATCGTTCTATCCTGGCAAGTCAAACAGCAAGAGCAATAGTGGGTAGATGTGGGCAAGTCTCTCGAATGACAGTCATACGACGACTCAGAGATACAGGCCTTACTGCAAGACGACCTTATATTGGGCCAAACTTGACTCACAGACATCGTCAGTAGCGCCTGCAATGGGCAGAGTAACATGTCAGATGGACTAGACTGCAGTTGAATGCTGTCCTATTCACAGATGAGAGCAGATTCAACATATCCTTTGCTGATGGACGTATGCGGATTGGGCGACGGTGTGGAGAGCGCTTTGCAGATTGCTGTGTTCGTCAGCACAACCGATTTGGAGGTGGCAGTATTCACATTTGGTGAGGATTCAGTTTTCACCATCGATTGCCTCTTCACGTCTTCCGTGGAAATGTTAATGCTGTGACATATCGAGATGGTTCTGGATGCATTGGTTGCTCCTGCGTTCACAAATTACCCAGACTTGCAGCTTCTCCAGCAGGATAACGCACGTGCGCACACCGCATGCATTACGCAGCAATATCTACAGCAGCAGAACATTGTGACGATTGATTGGCCTACCCTATCACCAGATATGTCCCCTATAGAACATCTGTGGGACGAGCTTGGACGCAGCGTCTACAGGCAAGGTCCTCCAGCTAATCTGCAACAGCTCGAAGCTGCTCTTACACGTGAATGGTACTTTATTCCCCGGAATTTCCTTCAGAGACTTGTGCGTTCCATGCGGAGCCGCTGCCAAGCGTGTTTGCAAGCACACGGTGGACATACCAGATACTGAGAATAGTGTGAATGAATTTTTTTATTGGTTGCATTTCTGGTTTTCTCCCTTGCCTGCACATAATGCAATGAATTTCATAACAATCAAATGTACAAATTAATGACCAGCATGGATTCACAGGAAAATGAATAAAGATTCCAAATATGTAAACTTGTAAACACTTATATTTACATTTCACACTCTGTTCCTGGATTATACAGGTGGTGCGTTTTTAATGTGCTTCAGTATATAATGGTCTCTACAGAGTTCCCAGTCTAAAATAAGAAACTTTACCTCTTTATCTTTACCTACTCCCACATTCCATTTGTTGCGTTCCATTGATGTCGTTAGAATTAGGGCTGTTTCATTACAATATGGGATTATTCAGCCAGTTTTCTTACACTGTATATTTCAGTCACTCCATCGATCCGTTTTCCTTGATTTTCCTCTTGACCAATAGCCTAGTAATGATACAATGTCACCAAAGTGAAACTGGTGAAAAAAAATAGACAAGTGCCATTGGAACAAGAGATCAGAAGAAGACGCCGGCGATTGATAAGGACTCACATTGGAGAAACTTGTTGATGGTATTACACGACAGTCTATATTCTGGAATCTTCAGGGTAAAATCCGCATGGTAGACCCAAAAAAACACGTGGGTAGAGAATTGAAGACGGATGTGAAAATTACAAGGAAGACGTTTAAAGAACTTGAACTAATGGCACGCGACAGTAGGACTTGGCATTTGTTTGTTGAAAGCATAAGCTCCTTGGGGAGCTGAAGGGTACTGACTGATAGATAACTTGGTGTTCTAATATGGAAGACACGTGGAGTTCTAATATGGAAGACACTTGGTGTCAGTAATTAACTGGTTATTTATTCTCCAGACATTAAAAAACTTCCTTATCATAATTAACTGGTCATTTATTCTCCAGACATTAAAAAACTTCCTTATCTTGTTTCGTGGTTGTCTTTGAAATATATATATTGTTCATTCTGTTCCGCTTGAAAACCAGGGTTGTGGAGTCGGCCTAAAAATTCTCCGACTCCCAACTCCTGAAAGTTTAGAAGTCCGACGCCGACTCCCGACTGCCACTCGGACTACAGTTTTTTTTTACTAATCATATGGCATCAAATTCGGAGTCGGGCTCTGGACATTTTTTACCGACTCAACTTCACTAACAAACAAAACGACTGCCTCCACTACTGTGACTCTACAGCCCTGATGAGATCTGGTCATTTCAGATTACTACGGCACCTCCATCGCCTCAGGGTATCTCACCCTGTCACCCTAATGTATGTCTATATGAAACTGGAATCCAGAACTCTAACATATTCACCAAAACTGCCCAGCTCACAACGACCTACGATATCAGACCTGACCGGAAGATGCATATTAATATTAGACAAACATAAAGGTATGTTTTCAGGCACTCGTAAGAAATAAAGAAGTAGAACACTTGGACAACAGAAAAACAACAGACGTGAGTGGCTTACCCAGGGTTCGAACCCCGTACCTTCCGTACGACAACTCCGCCTAGCTATCAAGCGAATCACACTGACCCCCACGGCCAGCTAGGCATCCCCAAAAAAAGATGCTTTGCTGGCTATTTATCAGTACGAAACACACAAGATAACACCGGAAGTATACAGTGGGCAACTCAGCCCTTAAATGACGCAATCACTTCTGTTGTTCTCCTATTAACAGTATGTGTCAGTCCAAACAAGACAAAGACCTTGATACTGGGTCCAGTAAATAGTAGAAGACTTAAGGACATTAGTATAGAACAGAGGGTAGGTTTCTGGTATTGTATAAACATAAATAACAGGCTGAGTTGCCCACTGTATACTTCCGGTGTTATCTTGTGTGTTTCGTACTGATAAATAGCCAGCAAAGCATCTTTTTTTGGGGATGCCTAGCTGGCCGTGGGGTCAGTGTGATTCGCTTGATAGCTAGGCGGAGTTGTCGTACGGAAGGTACGGGGTTCGAACCCTGGGTAAGCGACTCACGTCTGTTGTTTTTCTGTTGTCCAAGTGTTCTACTTCTTTATTTCTTACGAGTGCCTGAAAATTACAGGCCTCGGGTTTCCCTTCCTTATGCGGAAGATGCATAGCTGAGGCAGTACTTATGTGGCTGCCGCATGGACCTTGGAGAAAAACTGAACTTCCTTCTGGCGACCGGCATACAGATTGAGCTTTGATAAAACCTGGACGCAGAAGAAGAGGAATGCATAATTTGAACCGGGTCAGGCATTTACATAAACAGTTATAATTCAGCTGACATCTGTCGCAGTCAAATAAACTATCAGATTTTTCTAGTCTCTGTGCATCCAATTCTCGTGCCTCCATTGGCATTCGTGATCCGTTAATTTATCGATATTTCTTTTCTTCATTTATTTCTATAAATCTTTCCTTGCAATCAGAATGGAAGATTTATAAACCAATTTTCTCCCTGCCTCATATTTCTACAATATTATTGTTTTTCTAACAGTTATATGTCTTGTTATCTGTTCTCTTTCGGTTCAAACTTTGGTTTTAAATTGATATCGTAATTATTTTTATTGAAATAGAAGATAAAGGCAAAAAATAATTATGATCTTGCGTTAACAAAAAAGCTTTTAGTCCTCAGCAGGAAATCGGTGTGAACAAATGAAACCGTCAATTTACAAGCGAGAAAACAATGGGATCACTGTATACAGACAAAATAACGCATGCAAGACAAAATAACATTTAACCCTTTCAGCGCTACGTTGAGCTGCATTGATGTAAATGAGATTAAAGTAGCATGTTATTTTTCATTCTGTCTGTCTTTCTCTCTGCATCGTCTTTGTTAATTTCAAGTACATACTTACATACAAAGTTTTAGTGATGGTGATCTAGTTTCTTGCTTTACTCTTCTGGATTAATCACTCCATTCTTTTTACTTTGTCCTTCTGTTGCCGTCTTCTGGCTGCTTCTGGCGAGCATTGTATGTACAAGTCATTGTACAGTATCATTACGTAACAGCTGGGCCGGAGCTTAGTGGCATAGATGAATATACTTGGACGTGATGAAATACAGCAGAGAGGGCATAGGTCTTTAGAACAGCTAAACAAAAATGTGTAGTAACGAATCGATCGATACAACATATTAAATTTAGTGTACTATCGGATAAAATGAAAAGAGATAAGATATATTTTAATATGTGGTTACACAACTTGAACATAAATTAAGCTGTCGTTAACGTCAGTGGTTCTAACTCTGTCAAATCTATGAGTGGTTCTAACTCTGTCAAACCTATGAGTGGTTCTAACTCTGTCAAACCTATGAGCGGTTCTAACTCTGTCAAACCTATGAGCGGTTCTAACTCTGTCAAAGCTATGAGTGGTTCTAACTCTGTCAAACCTATGAGCGGTTCTAACTCTGTCAAACCTATGAGCGGTTCTAACTCTGTCAAACCTATGAGCGGTTCTAACTCTGTCAAACCTATGAGTGGTTCTAACTCTGTCAAACCTATGAGTGGTTCTAACTCTGTCAAACCTATGAGTGGTTCTAACTCTGTCAAACCTATGAGTGGTTCTAACTCTGTCAAACCTATGAGTGGTTCTAACTCTGTCAAACCTATGAGTGGTTCTAACTCTGTCAAACCTATGTGACACCGGAGTTTGCTGACGAGGTGCTGGATTCTTATTGCTTCCTTCCATATTCTTCTCCATGCTATATAATTCAGTGAGTACTTGTTGTAATGGTATATTGCCTTAAAAAAAATTAAACAAAAAACTCGTGTATGTTAGTCGTGTAATTGAGCCAGTTTCCTTAGCCTAAACAGCAGCACTTTGAGGGTCGGAGTGGCTAAGAGGTATGGCGTCCGCCTCGAATTCTAAAGCTAGCGGATTCGATTCCTAGTAGAGGGAATATAGTTTTTTTTTCAGAACCAGTGGTCCTAATGATGTCATACTCCTCCCTGGTCTCTTGGTTAGTGAGATCGGATGGCTAGCCTTATCGGATGTGACATGAAAATTGAGCAACCCTGATCGAGCCACTTTAATCGCTTCGGCACCCATCACTCTTGTTCAATATAATCGCTCAACGTGGGTTCTCACAGACTTTCTAATTGGCATGCAAGGGTTATCGCGCATACAGCCATGCATTTCGACATTTGTCTTATTTTCTAGTTTAGCCACGCCTACCTGTCTTTGTTTCAAGTACTATTGATACAGCTATTCATATCCCTTACTGTCTTTCTTTCAAAAAAGGGGAAGGGCAAGGGGGTTTGTTGGCTGTCAGGTACGTAATTTCGTCAACGCTTGGTCCCTGAAAACGGATGGGGGGGGGGGGGGGGGGGGGGGGGGGGGGGGGTGGGGGGGGTGGGGGGGGGGAGGAGGGGGGGGGGGGGGGGGGGGGGGGGAGGGGGGGGGGGGGGGGGAGGGGGGGAGAAACCGGGGTTTGTAGTCACTAAGATAGAACGGGTCGTAAGCACAGAATGCAGAAATGGCGTTAACCATTTTATCGCTTTATTCCTTTTTGTTCGGGTTCCAGGGGACGTAAATGCTCACCTAGCTCGCATATGAGAGCCAGACTACCATTTTGGACTTACTTATATACTTACTTACTTAGTCGTTCCCCTTCTACCGTGAGATGTAGAGGTTTGGAAGAGAGAGCGCCAGACTATCCTATCGGCTGTCTTCCTCCTGGCCTGGTTCCATTCTAGTCCTCGGTCCTTCAAAGATTGTCTAATGTTGTCCTCCCAGCCAGCGGACTCGGGGTCTGGATCCTTGGCTCTTTGTTTCCCATGCTTGTCGTGGTATCCGATCTTCTCCCATTCTGCAGACATGGCCAAACCATCTTAATTGGGACTGTTCTACTTGGGTCTGCAGGGGGTAAGATTTAAGGCCTTGACGTATCGTCTGGTTGCGTACCATGTCTTACTTATATACGTGGAGATTAATTCTTTTTTTCTGTGCTGCGGTAATAATGTATTAGAGTTTGTAGTGGTCAAGACAAGGGAAAGACCCCTACGCAAGGGACGTCTGATCAGGGCAAGCACACCGGGCCTAATCGCATCGGATGCTTGCAAACAGCCTCGCAAGGTAGAATTAGTGTCAGTGATTCTCAACCTGAGGGAGAGAGGCCCTCAACGAGAGGAACTGTTATTTTGAACGGTACTTTGACATCTTGTTTGTTTGACACAGGTTTATCTTTTGACTGTATTGTCGCAAGGCATTTGGTCAGACCTGGTCAAGAGACAGAAGAAACCGTCAAACTATGTGGAGTTTTCAAGAGTGATGCACCCAGGACGCTTCCCGTCGCGTTGGTGGAAATACACTCTGATTTTATCAGAGGTGTTATCAAAGCGGCGATTATGGATGATCCTATCTACCCAGTTATACTTGGATGTAGATACGTGCGAAAGAGCCGATTGTGGCAGCAGTAACCACAAGAGAGCAATCCCAGAAGGAACGGGAGCCTGCGCCAAATTTGTTACCTAAGGAACTAAAAGAGTCGCAACAAAAGAACCCTACCTTGGAGCCCTCCTAGAGGAAACTGTCCATGGCTAAGGACCCCAGACACAACGGAGACATCTTCTCTAAGGATGGCGTATTGTATCGTAGAACGGGCGACCCTGAGCAAGGGCATAACCAGCTCCTAGTACCGACGCAGTACAGAAAATAGATCTTAGACATGGGGCACTCTCTTCTCTTCAGCGGCCATATGGGACAAAACGCCACTATTCAGCGAATATCGACTCACTATTGGTGGCCAGGAATGAACACTGATATTATCAGATATGTGAAATCCTGCGCCCAGGGCCAACGTGTGGCACCCACGCATTGGACACTCCCTGTTCCCATGGGTGAAATGCCAGTAGTGGGGACTCCATTTGAACGGGTTGCTGTCAACATTGTATGACCCCTAGAAAAGATTAAAAGAAGGAACAGGTTTATCCTGACCTTAGTCGACATATGCACTGTGTGGGCAGAAGCTATACCGGTAACATGCACGGATTCCAAGCATGTCGCAGATGCCCTCGTGCAAATTTTTACACGGTTGGAATTCCCTCAACAAGTTTTGACGGATAACGGATCTAAATTCCGTAGCCTGTTAATGGAGGAGATCGTTAAGATCTTGAGGAACCAGCACATCTACACAAGCCCCTATAATCCGGCCGGAAGTGGGTTAGTAGAACGTGTTAACGGAAGCCTCACCATGATGTTACGTAAGCTGGGACAAGAGAAACCTGAAGATTAGGATCTTTTCATTCCTGCAGCCTTATTCGCCTACAGGGAAGTTCCCCAGGCCTCTACAGGATTTCCACCAGCAACATTTTTATTCGGCAGACCTATAAAGGGGTCGCTAGAAGCCTTACTTCGGTCCCTGACAGACCAGAAGGCTGACGAGACAGTCGTCTCAGCAAGCAAATATGTATCAGAGCTCAAGGAAAGGTTACAACTAGGATGGGACCTAGCAACCACCAACCTCAAGAAAGCCCGCGCAAAGCACGCTCAACGATACAATAAAACAGCGAAAGAGAGAGAACTCCAACCAGGGGAGAAAGTTTTGTTGTTACTTCCATCCGGAAACAACAAACTTTGCATCAGATGGCAAGGGCCGTTTACCGTCCTTAAAAAGATCTCCCGCACTAACTACAAGATCTCTATTAAAGAAAAGGAGAAGGTCTGCCACGTAAATCTGCTAAAGAAATACTTGGAAAGACCGGTGCCGTCCTCCGAACATCTCGTGGCAGTCGCCATAGCGACGGAAGATAAGGAATATGACGATAGTTGCATGGAGTATTCATTGCAACAAACGGAATCTTTCAAAGATGTCAAATTCGGTGAAAATCTCTCGGAAGCACAACAGACAGAAATCAGGGCGCAACTGAAACAGTACACTGCAGTCTTAACGGATGTACCTGGTCGAACAAATCTCATAGAATTCGATATGAAATTGACGAACGAGACCCCTGTTCAAACCAGAGTTTACCCCATTCCGTACGCTAAAGCTGATGCACTATGCGGAGAATTAGACAAGCTACGTCAAGCAGAAATTATCAGTGTACACTTCGAGTTTAGTACTGTTACAGAAGCCCAATAAGGAAGTTCGGCTGTGCATAGATTACCGTTTACTTAACACTGTAATGGAATTCCAGCCTGAACCACTACAGAACGCTTCTGAGCTGTTCACTAAGCTTAGCAGGGCAAGAATTTTCTCCAAGATTGACCTGAGTTAAGGTTATTATCAAATACCGGTCAAGGAGGATATTAAACCCTTGTTAGCTTTCAGCACCTGTGAAGGAAACTACACCTTCAACGTGATGCCGTTCGGATTGCACAACGCACCAGGAGTCTTCACCAGAATTATGAGAAAGCTTTTAGAACCCTTGCAAAGTCCCCATATCCATAATTTCATGGATGACATATCAATTGCATCGGAAAACTACGACGAACATATTGCTACGGTTGCTATGCTCCTCAGGAGACTACAGGAAACTGGTTTCACCGCCAGACCTAGCAAATGTCTCATCCGGTTTGAAAAGCTAGACTTCCTGGGGCATACCATTTCTCAAGGCTGCATGTGGCCAGTTACCAAGAATTTTGAGAAAGTAGTTGCAGCGAAAAGGCCCCGAACGAAGAAAGACACCCGTTCTTTTCTATCACTGTGTGCTTACTATCAGAAATTTATCAAACTTTTCAACGGGCTAACGGCACCCCTTACTGACCTTACCAAAAAAGGGCGACCAGACAAGGTTATTTGGGATTCGAAGTGCCAACAAGCGTACGTCACTTTAAAAGGACAATCGTCCGGATACCCCATTTTAAGACTACCTGACCTCAAGAAACCTTTTATATTGCGGGTCGACGCTTTGGGTCAGGGCATCGGGTCAACCTTGCTCCAAGCAGATGACAGTGATCCGAATCTGGTATTTCCCGTTGCGTATGGCAGCCGTAAACTGAATACTGCAGAACGTAACTATTTCACAGTTGAAAGAGAGTGCCTAGCACTTGTTCATGGCATAAGAAGACACCATGAATATCTTTACGGAGTATCATTCACAGTGCAGACAGACCATGCTCCTCTAGCCTTTCTTGGCGCGAATAAGGAATTTAACGCGAGGATCATGCGCTGGGCGTTGCTATTAAGCGTGTACTCTTTTAAAGTGGAATACATTCCTCGAAAACAGAAAGTGGGAGCAGATTTTATGAGTCGGAATTGGACCACGGATAAGGAGGATGAAATCGAACACACCAATCATCCAGAAGCTACAGATCAGGGCAGCTCCATTGTCATAAAAGAAAAATGAAAAATGGTTTCATGTCTTCAAGCGGGGACGACTGCGACATGAAAATTGAGCTACCCTGATCGAGCCACTTTAATCGCATCGGCACCCAGCACTCTTGTTCAATATAATCGCTCAACGTGGGTTCTCACAGACTTTCTAATTGGCATGCAAGGGTTATCGCGCATACAGCCATGCATTTCGCCATCTGTCTTATTTTCTAGTTTAGCTACGTGTTAAAGTCAGTTTTTTAAGCAAGGGGATTTACACATTAATATTTTTGCATGTCAGGTCAGATTTTGTTGTTATCTCCCTTGATTTATTACTTGCGCGTTTAAAATTATTTGATCGAGATTTTTTCTCGAATATCGTTCGTGGTCTTTCCAGAAGGTTCTTGTATGAGCTCAACTTACGTGTCGCGGTTATCCGCGCATGCGTGATTGTTGAGCGGGACTGAGTTACGGCAAATCCCGTGACAGTCGTCCCTGGGTTTTAGCCGAGAAGGAGCTCCGCCATGTTTTTTCTGACTTTGTGTACGGGTAAGATAGTTTAGTGAGATTAAAATGTTGGAGGTTCCCCTGATATATATTTCTAAAGCCGAGGATTGATGGCTTATATATATGTGGCTTATTCCTGATGTTACCAGAGAAGGTAAAGAGAAAATTTTATTATTTGACGCCAGAGACTTATATCGGCGTATTCCTATTGTTATCAAAGAAGGTAAAGAGAACATGTATTATTATACTGCGATACCTGCAGTTTGCTTAGAGGAGCCATTGAGATATTATTATACTGCGATGCCAGCAGTTTGCTTAGAGGAGCCATTGAGATATTATTAGCACTGCGATGCCTGCAGTTTGCTTAGAGGAGCCATTGAGATATTATTATACTGCGATGCCTGCAGTTTGCTTAGAGGAGCCATTGAGATATTATTAGCACTGCGATGCCTGCAGTTTGCTTAGAAGAGTCATTGATCTATTGGATGTATTGAGCTATTGTGATTTACATGATGTGCTTAATTGACAGTGTATCAGTGATGTCCTTGTTACTGTGAAGTAATAAATCGTAAACAACTGTACCACAGCCGTTTCGACATTTCCTGAATATTATGTATACTTTTGGTGTGTGTGATCATCATTGTAATATATTAAGACTACACGCATTCGCGTCCATTGACTTGTCTATACACCCACACACCATGTCGGCCACCTGTAAGCCCGACCTGCTGATTGTCTTTCATCAGCGTAACTAATATAGACACATCTACACACACTATTACAGTGGTGGCCACAATACATCTTCGTGCCTTCTACACCACGCCTACCTGTCTTTGTTTCAAGTACTATTGATACAGCTATTCATATCTCTTATTGTCTTTCTTTCAAAAAAGGGGAAGGGCAAGGGGGTTTGTTGGCTCTCAGGTACGTAATTTCGTCAGCGCTTGGTCCCTGAAAACGGGGGGAGGGGGGGAGGCAACGGAGTTTGTAGTCACTAAGATAGAACGAGTCGTAAGCACAGAATGCAGAAAGGGCGTTAACCATTTTACCGCTTTATTCCTTTTTGTTCGGGTTCCAGGGGACGTAAATGCTCACCGAGAAGACGGGATCTAAAGGCGCCGCTCGTCCGAGAGCGGAATCTGCGGTCGGCGAAGGCGCGAGAAATAGCCTTCATTCGCTATTCGACCACAGAAATCCCCCAGAAACGGGCAGAGGTGAAAAATCTCACATGTAGCTAACGATTTTCATCCATTTAATATATATAGCAATCTCTTAAAATTAAGTTATCAGTAGCGCCAGAGATTTTGAAGAAAGTACCTAGCTCGCATATGAGAGCCAGACTACCATTTTGGACTTACTTATATACGTGGAGATTAATTCTTTTTTTTTCTGTGGTGCGGTAATAATATATTAGAGTTTGTAGTGGTTTAATTGTTAAAGTGTTTCCATTATATTTCACTGGGGTTTTTTGGTCTGTGTTAATTAAATAACGTAAAGCAAAGTGTACCAGCTATAAACGTAAAATTAATTACCCGCTATTTCCTCAGTAAGAGATGCTTTAAATTAATTAATAGACGCTAGGCGGTGGATAATTTAGAGAACGCGATTTAATTTCTATTTCCATTTGGTGTAAAATTTTAAGTGACGTGTTCATATCTCATGTAAGGAGCGACGAGATTAGCTAGACACTTGTGGGGTTTAAATTTAATTTAATAACGGAGCGCTTAACAAGTCATACCTAAATGTGTGTTAGATTAGGATATTGAAAATATTGTTAAAGCGTTTATATTTTTCTTCTTATTTAATCCAGTCTGATCAAACCTTGCGATCCAGCGTTGTTATGATCTGATGTTCATATCAGCATCCAAATAATTATTGTTATGACCATCTTCATGTTGTGACCCCTGCGCGGTCCACCTTCTCTAATTATGACGAGAAGCCAAATCAAGAAAACAAACAATAATAGATAACATTTAACTGGTACGGAACATTCCCAGAATACAACATTTTTCATATCATAATATATTATCAGTCTACTGAAGCAGAAAGTCAGTACTTTTCATCTGACCCTTGACAGGAGTTTTTTCATCGGATTTATTCAAGAGAACTCACTGTTCATACTCGGCTCCCACCTCAACAAACAGCAGATTATTATCATTTAACATTTTTTTCCCATCACGTCACCGAGTGTTATAGCCACCTGAGACTAGACCACACTGGAACAATATTTTACCATATTAATTCCCAGGACAGTATCACCTCAATAGAACCACTTATCCAAAACAAATACCTACAGTGAAAAGGAATAATATCCAGGCAAAAGAGACTAACGCATCAATTGCAGCGACACCCCCGAAAAATAGCAGTTAGCTCATCGGATAGTCTGGGGCTGCACTTGACCCTGAATGTGACTGATTAGTTTTTTAATAACTGCTAGTGTTTAAATTCCGAGGAATGTATGCAGTGTCAACATTTGGTAAGCATATCTGAGAGTGGGCCACTGTATTGTCTGTGTGAGTGAACGGATAGAAAGATACTAATTTTTTATGTTACTACTAACCAACCAACCTTCTTTTATTTATCTCTCACTAATCTGAGTATTTTTTTCTCGGGATAGGTTAAATTAAGGACCTAGTCTTACCCGTCCTGACTATTCCCTACTCCCATTGTTAATTAATTTGATCTTTTTCTTTGGGTTAATTAGCTCTGTTGGGATCTTTCCTAGTTTTCCTGTACAAGAGGGAGGCCTATTTGACTATATTTTCATTTCTTGTCTGTAAATTATAATACATGGATGTAATGATAATGCTTTTTTTCTTGATGTTGTGATATTTCTAGCGATAATAAACATAATAAACCTTAAGCTATAGTGTTGGTCAAACCCCTGTCCTTTTTAGATGTTATTCATAGTTTGTTTTCACGTCTGTACGTAGCGTTATATGTCACAGAATTTTGTGTACTTAAGTGTTCTGTAACTTGTACGTTGTACAAGGAAAGTAAGGGCGTCTGAAAGTTAAATAGGGTCGTAAAAGATAGGCTGGATTAAAGCAATTACTCAATCCAAGACTGCTTTTTCTCTCTACACTATCACCCTCCTCGTGAAACAGAAACTACTTCTTACACTTTCCTTTCACATAGCTGTCATCATCACCTCTACAAAAAAAAGGGACCATAATTACCTCAGTCCTATCTTCTCGAATTTACGACATCGGATAAGGGCGAAAAAATAGGTTGTCCCGTGTGCAAGTTGCGCACGTTAAAGAGTAGGCCACACGGCCGCTGGTATGGCAAAAAAACTTAAAAATTAAGAAATCTACCCACCACAAGCGTGAGCCACTAAATCGGCCGAGCTACTACAAATGTAATGAACTCTATCCATAAATATGCAAGATACGTATTCATACTCACGTTGATTACTAATGGGGAAAATGCAAGAACTTGTGTCCAAAATTGAACATACACCGTTGTGCAGGATGGAAACATAATACGCGTTGTTTCAACAGTCGCAAAATTTAATTCCCATCCCGAAAAATTGTATGGAGAAATAATAAAATTCTTTATATGGGGATTAGCACTAGATACTTTATCTTAAAATGCTCAGTGTCGTAGAATCAACATTTTGTGATGGAAAGTATTGTTTCGCTGCATTCAGATATTTGTCTTGTGAAAATGACAGCAAATGGAAATTTATTAATTGCACATCTGCATATGACAGTTCAACCTGTAATCTGAGCGTACATTGTACTCACATGTAAATCATGGTTGATATTGGTTTGGTTTGGGCTTAACTGACCATCTTCATTGCACATGGACAACTCATCAGTGCTCCGATGTCCTCTCTTAGATCACCCAAGGAAAAACTCAAACACAGTTTCTAGTCTTTAGTTCTGCTAAACAAATCTCTTCTTCATTTTCGTCCATGCCATGTTGTTAAAATACATAGTATCTTACCTCTTTCTCGCCGTCCTTTCTTTTTTTCCATCACTTCTAACCGTTGTCGCTGCATTGTCTAACTTTTTTTTTTTTCAGAACAAACAAAATACAACTCGGTTGCCATTTATATTATTTTTAATTATCTACATTTGCACACTGATTTCGGTCTGGACGTATTTGTTATAATAATGTTTATATCTACCCATGGAATTCTTGACAGTTTTGTGGGGAATAAAGTATAAACATCACAATAACTCTTTGATTCTTAGCTGTCCATGTTTTGTTCCATAGAAAGTATCAGCTCGATGTAACTACCTAGCTATGACTGTTCCTAAGATGATACAGCCGTAGCTTCCCTATTGTATTATGCTGGTGTGTAAACGGGATGCTCATCTTATCTTTGTTTAAAAAAAAAATGAAACTCGAGACAAGAATGCAAACTAAGACACCTATAAAATTCAGCATTGACGACAGTGGGCACTTTTAAAGCAGATTAAATGGCTTTGTGTGGTCAATTCTGATTGGGCAGTTGCGATACCATTATCCCACTTACGTTAGAAATCTTTATGCAGCAGATCTTGGTCTAGAATCCCCAAGCAAAAGAAAGAGAGTGATATAGAAAACACACAGAGAAAAGAGCTGAAGACAGACAAAAGGATATAAAGAAGACATGGGCAGAAACAGAGAGGATGGCACCAAACATGAGAGGCTTATAGTGAGCGTATGGCACCAAACATGAGAGGCGTATAGTGAGCGTATGCAGATGTTGAAAGTTTCAACGTCTTTACCATACATTTCTAGTGCAGCAGAGTTCAGTAATGAGATATTGAGGCATTCGGTGGAGTCCAAAAGATCTGACACCCGTTGAATAATATAGAGTGATTGCATTTGACTACAAGGAAATGAACACTTGAGGAACAAAAAAGAAATATTGATGCTGTCAATAAGGGAACAATAACAGCAGCAATAATTGTAGTCTAGAATAAACAATTGATGTATCATCGGTTTTTGTTATTGTTAAATTACCACCAGAGAGCTTTCATGTCACAACTACTAACCAATATTTTTGTGGTCACTTTTTTTCTTCCCTGCTGGTAATACAACGTGTTCACCGGTATCTTGGCCAGTCATTCTTCTTCTTCTTTGATCCATAACCACCAACCGTCAAAGCAGTCAGCGGCCATCACGCCTGGTGGCGTCTTGTAGGGCAGCAACAAATTGATTCCACTTTGCTCGGTCGGCAGCCATCCTTCGTACAGTGCCCCAACTGTGGTTCATTCTTTGCATCTCAGCTTCCACAGTTCTCCGCCAAGTTGTTTTTGGTCGACCTCTCTTTCGCTTTCCCTCGGGGGTCCATAGCATAGCTGTTCTTGTGATGGTATCAGGGTCCCTTCTGAGGACGTGGCCAACCCAACTCCAGCGTCTGCCAGCTATGATGGTGTGCATGTCCTCCTGGTTACTGTCGTAGATTTTTGATAGGAGAATTATGACTTGGGTTGGTCCCTTCTGATTAGATTTGAATAAGTGATAGTCACAGTGAGAGGTAGTAATAGCAATAGATTTCCACGAGTGAGATGGTAGACTGTGACAGAGGCTGTCTCTGAAATCGAGAAGTCTTCTCTCTTTCACCTATCTTCTACGACAGATTTAGAGGAGTCAGACAGTCTAAACACACACACATATATATATATATATATAAAAGAGTAGCACAAAGAGTACATATGATTTGGGTCTAATATTTTCCCTTTTTGAAGGTATGAACTGGCTTTGATAGCAGTATCTATTCTAAGGGGAAAATATTGTTAGCAACAAACTTGCATACAGACAGTTAAGACAGCAAAATGGGTGCCAAATTACACCAATAAAGAAATCACTCAGTCCTGTATTCACTCTATTCATTCAGCCGTGATCACGTGCATTTCTTCATACTCACAGCTTTGATAGCCACTTCTGGAAAACACAATTTTTAGTAGATGCATATACAGAATCGTCAATGGCAGTCTTTGACCAAGGAAATCCTCAGTTCCAAAAAGACGGGTTGAATTCTCTGCTTCAGGGAACGATTCCTTGGGTGTTCTTATTTTTTGGATGTCTGTTTAGGTCACATTAAAATTTTCCAGGCACGAACATTAACAACGAGCTCAGTGTCAATAGCTTAGGTTTCTAGAAATGAGGAATGTCAGATCGGTGTCTGCTTTCAGGAAAGGACTATATTTGGTCACCACATCACTAGTAAAAACTTCGTCGGAATGTTACTGACGTTAATATGTTACTTGCCACACAGGCTTAAATTGTACTAGAGTTGTTTCTCAGGAAGGATTAAATATGGCGCGATAGGCCTGTTACTTCATTTAGCCTTTAAAATACTCGTAAAGATTTTGCACCAAGGTTTTTTTTAAGGAAAATGTTATAGTTCTTCACAGATATCACTCATCAGTACTTAACGCTGGCAAAGTTTGGGTCACCCCAGTATTCACTGAATAAATGAAAAAAACACATATAAAATAATTATACATACTAGGTACTCGTTATAACTTACATTTTTAAACTGCAAGCGTACAGCTTGACTTATCATTTAAAACTTCCCGTGAAATAAGTTATATACATAAAATCAATCATCATGAATTAGGAATACATACGTATCCCGTCAATACTCACTGATGTAGCATTTCAGTTATAAGTTAATTTTAAAATATATTCTCGTCTGATTATTTAGCAGTTAAATTTAATTCCTTATAGCTACCTGGTTTTAAGCTAGAAATTAAACTTCATTCTGCTTTCCACTGAAACACGTCACTAGAAAATAATACAGACTATATTTTAATTCTCTCTGCACAAAAGAACTAGTGAAAAATAGGCGATTAACACTTTATCACTCACAAAATATTAGATACTTAATGTAATATTTATTACCAAACATTTTCACGAGATGAGGCTTTCTAACCATACATCTTCTCTTCTCCTTCATCTTTGATCCTTAGCCACCGACTGTCAAAGCAGTCAATGGCCATCAAGCCTGGTGGCGTCTTGTAACGCAGCAACAAACTGTTTCCACTTTGCTCGGTTGGCGGCCATCCTTCGTGCACTGCCCCAGCTCTGATTCATTCTTTGCATCTCGGCCTACACAGTGCTCCTCCAGGTTGTTTTTGGTCGGCCTCTCTTTCGCTTTCCTTCAGGGGTTTACTATAAATACCACTTTCTTTCTTTTGTGGCGGTCGGAAAGCAATGAAGTCACGCAAAATGGAACTATAGCACGTTTCACTAGCTTTGCCCTCAAACAAATGTAATTATCTGATTAACCGTCCAATGTATTAATGCCATTTTTTGCATACGATGTTATATTGGGTTAGACCCAACAAATATATACTTTATATCTGTGGATCTTGTCTAGTTCCCATAAACGAATGAAATCCTTTGATCTTTGTCGGCATACTAATTATTGTGTATCGAGAAAAGAAATTTTACCACTTCAGTCACAGATTCTGTGAATTGATTAGGCATAGGCGTGTCTACTATTAAAATAATGTGGCCATCACGTTTGCATATGAATACCTGTTGAAGATAATTTCTTAAATGATCTGCATGCGAGATACTCGTGACATTGTTTGTGTAGTAAAATCTGCGAGAATAATCGCTCATTTCAGTAAGATTTTAGTCATAAACCCGCCCTATTGTGTCTGACGGTGATACTCTCACATGTCAGCATAGCGCTGAATTTTGTGCCATGGAAAGGCTTAGAACCAATCCCACCGTTTAAAACCCCCTCGCTTTCCTTGTGACGTATATTTTAACATTTTGCCCGATCTGATAGAGACTGTGGCAAGACTTATAATTAACAAGTTTGCGGAAGTGTGCCGCCAAACTACTGTTTGAATTAACGTAATATTTTGACTTTAACGCTGGTAATAAGTAGTAATCCTTACATTATTTGGTAGTGTTACACGAGACAATCCAAATAATTAACGCAAATTCTTACCCCGCCACGCAAAACCCCGCTTCGCTTGATACGTTGTGCCTTGCATATATACACGCGGTGGCAAAGCCAACAGAGGCAAACACGCAGTCAATTTTATTTCCTCCTCGCGGTAGTATTACTGACGTCACTAAAACAAGTAGTTATTTGAAAATACATGCTTGCGAGAGAAAGGGGGGAAAGATGGCCGTCTTGTGTAACATTTTTATTTGACGATTGACCGAGACATAATTGAAAATCTAAACCATAATAAAACTGACCATAAAAATCATATGGTAGTATAGCTTAGTATCCCCTGAGCAGGATTGTGTTTTAAATAAAATGGTAGTCCAAGTATTAGTCAAGTTATTGAGAAAATACTAAATGTCTACGGACGCGCGACCAGACAGACCGTTGTTCCTGCTTGTTTTTTTTATAACGTTAGTAAAGACGGCAGCGAGCACGATTTTCTGCAACTTCATACTGTATTATCATTTTCACAAGGAATCCCAGGTGATGTGATAAGCATCTGGGTATATCTGACACTTTCGATTGAATAAACTCAGTATTTCAAAATCATACTCAGGAAGTTTATGGGGTATGATGACAATACAGCCCCTCATACACAGTGACTCTCCCTCTTAGATGAATAAAGTGTAAGCTGTGAACATTTCAACAGGAAAGATATATATATATATTAACTTTATAGTTTGTGGACAACGAGTACACATATTTTTAGTTGATCTTTTCTGTAAACTATCTTGTCCTCATTTTCAAAGACCTGTCCAAAAAAAATATGACTGGACAGGCAGAATAAATTGTACAGAAAAAACATCCATTTTTAAAGAAAAACTTAACCCTTGGTTTAATTCACTTCCTCATAGAAAATTAGACACTAGAGCCAAAATAGTGACCGTGTGAGATCTAGGGAGGTAGCGTTAGGTTCCCTGCAAATATTTCATCATCATCTTTTTAGAGTCAGGAGCCTACATGTGCTTGACCTCACACGGTTATTGCAGACACCGATTTCACTCTTTTTAGGATACCATCATAACCTCCCCAGCAAATCAAACTTTGCTACAGTTTGTCATTGACATTTAGTGCGCTACCAAACTGGACCTTCATTGATCTAATTATTTCAATAAGTATCACCACTTTGCGGTTCATAAATATCATAATGGAACGATGCTCCTCTACTGTGCTTGTAAATAACGGTAAGGTCATCTTTAAAGAAATTAAACTTCATCCGAATCATTATCAGATGTCTCTGAGAAATTGATAATCAATCTCGGCTGAATGAAGGACAAACCATCATTCGTCCAATATTCCTCTTCCTCTTGTAACACATGGTTCTCACATTTCTTCCAATAATCCCTGGCTATATTGGAGATGGCGGCTTTTGTAAGTATTTCAACATTTTTTTTAATTTGAACGTTCTATTTTCTGTTGCTACCTGTTCCTTAATTTTAGCCCAGACTCATTCTGTTGGGTTTAAGTGAGAATGGTAAGGAGGTAATCTTAAACATCTGTGACCATGTTCATGGATTGCCTTGCCTATGTGAAATATCTTTGTATGCTGTGTCTTTTTAAAACTCCAAGTAATTCAGGCTTCAGAGATATTTCGTTGAATGGAATGTTGTTTTTGGTCAGCCAAATCTTTATTACATCTTTAGTACTTGATGAATTAGGAACTTTATCTTCTGACGCCACAACGTTGTGATATGAAGCATTGTCCATTATCAAACACGATGGTCTATCCAATGAAGGAAGTACATGATTCACAATCCAATCTTGAGATATCTTGCCATTCATCTCTGTATGATAATCCCTATTATCTGTGGATTTTGAAACAAATATGAGTTCAGTATTATTTAGAAGCCCATGATGGCTGCTTCCTGCATGTGCAATTATTAGACGCTGTCCTTTGCTGCTTGGTACTAGTCTCTTAGTTGTCCCATCAGATGATTGCCATTCTCGTTCATCACTGTGGTGCGCATTGATCCAAGTTTCATCTAAATACACAAAATCATAACAATCTCTTCTCATTTCTCTGACCTCGCGTAAATATTTGCTTCTCATTGCAACTATATGAGGCTTCTCACAAATAAGGTTTCTACCACCAACATATTTTCTAAAAGTGAATCCCAAACTCCTAATAGTCCTCCATAGCGTAGATTTGGAAATATCAATGTCATTATTCTTTCTTAACCAAATTTTCAATTTCCCTAAAGTCACTGCCTCATTATTGTGAAACATATTGCAAATTTCTCTGCGGATCAAATCTCTGTCAAAATTATCCACCACTCTTGCCCTAATTTTCGTGTGTAAAACACTGGAATTAGAAATGTTAGATGTCGCTATCCAGCGGTGCAATGATCGGTTGCTTATCCCCAAGGCATGAATAGTCCTCTCTTGTGGGTTTGAAATAAAATGATAAAGTTTTCCTCGAGTAGCTTCATTGCAGAAATACTTAAAAGTCCTATTTGTGATTTGCTGTAATGTCATAAAATGTACTCGCAGACTCATTTTTCCTACTTAACCACACAATACTTTTTGTAGACACACCTTTGATTGATAATGTGTGCGTAACACCGGACATAAACTGTTTTATGTTCAAGAAGTGCAATTTCACGCAATTTCACGCTAAAATCATGCCAATTGTTTGATAAACCAATCATGTGTAAATGAGGTCGTATAATTTACTGTAGACATTTCAATATATGTGTGTGTGATGTGTGTTGGCAAGTAGGATTTTGATATTATATCGCAAAGAAACGAACATTGAAACCAATGGGCGCATTTTAATGAAAACTTTAATTCATAGGGTCTATACCATTTCAAATTCACACACAAAATTTCACTTATAAGTGTTATATATTCGTTGAGATGTAGCATTTTGAAGTTGGGCAAAGCTAGTGAAACGTGCTATAGTTATGGTTCTAGTTACGGTGCCACCATACAGATTCACAAAGGTAACAATACATTTTATGTCTATTGGTACTGCATTCTGTTTCGGTGCTTATCTGAAGAAACCCAATATAATTCACCTCAATGAGTCTCAGTACTGCTTACAGAATGAGTAAATTCTCCGTGTGATTAACATATCAGTATTGAAAACCCTAAGTCTAACCATAACTATGATTAACAGCGCACTACAGAAAACCCTAACTTTATACCTAACCCCAACTCTAACCCTCTCACCCTAACCATAAGTCTAACCATAATCCTGCCATTTACTGAAATGTAATACTAAACAGCCCAGTCCACCATACGGTTTACTAATTAACACCACGTGTTGCGGGTAGCGTTACTGTCTTCACAGCTGTAAAACGTTGCTCTAAATGATGCAGCTCAATCAACTTCCTGTCATAAACGAGAGGCGTCCAGCTAGAAAATTCGTACAATCGATACCAATAAAATCATGTTTTAAAAAGCGTAGACTTTGGTTAACCAAGACAGCATTTATTTACAGTTAAAAATGGAAACTGCTTTACACCACAAGGCTTGACGTTAAACACAGAAGGACAACCTGAACTAACTTCATGCAAGGTTACACCTTTTATTTTATTTATTTATATTTAATAAGGAATAAAATTCCCATCCGTAAGTTACCATAAAGATAGTGGAATTTTGAGGACCTCCACGATGGTCATCACTAGTATAGAATTAATAACCGTATGAGGGAAGACTAACTTGAATGTTATCTTTGCCCAGGCAAAAGTAACACAAGACAATAAACAAACAAACAATAAGAAAGACAAAGATAAGCGAAGGAAACAAAATACAATTTTCAAAAACACTTTGTAAAAAAAAAAAAGAGAAGCAGAAATAATAAATATAAACAAATAGAGTGAAAATCAATTTGCCATGTCGGAATGGCCGACAACTGTGCAGAAATAAGGGAGAAAGTTTTTTTTTTTTTTTTCACAAAAGAATAATATAAACAGAAGATCAATTTGAAAGACTCCAAGAACTTCCTAGTGGCTCATCCGTAGTAAATAATTAATCAACTTACAACGGAACATTTATTTGACATTTGCATTTGCACAGACCAAAAGAAAACAAGCACAAACAAGCAAACGAAAAGAAAGAAAATAGAAGCGAAGAAAAACCCCAAAGAAAATATTCAAAATCACTTTGGAAAATAAAAGAGAAGCAGGAAAAATAAAAGAGATAAATAAGTAGAACGAAAATCAATTTTCCATGTCGAAATGGCTGAAAACTGTGCAGAAGTGAGGGGAGAAGTTTTTTTTTTTTTTTTCACAAAAGAATAATATAAACAGCGGTCAAGGATCAACTGTGGGAGTTATGAAATGGTTTTCAAATAATATCACCTCAGCTGTATCAACTTTTGCCCCATGTGCCCCCCCCCCCCCCCACCTCCCGGGGATCTCTGAGAAAACAAAGCATTAATAGGACTGCTGATTCCTCAAGCAACCGTCCTAAGAGACGAGAAATTGAGGTAACGTATGAGGCTGGCAACATCATCATGTAACACAAATTGCTACAACAGCCAGGGCAGTTGAGGCTTCCTGCAAGGGAACTAGCAGCACTGCTGGTGCTATACTTATACGGGATAAAACGGGTCAACGCATGGATGCATTCTTCTTCTTCTTCTTCTTCCGTCCTTAGCCAACGACCGGCAAAGCAGTCAGTGGCCATTACGCCTAGTGGCGTCTTAAGGGCAACAGCGAATGGATTTTCTTTGCCGTTGTTCCCATCACGCCTAATGGCGTCTTTAGGGCAACGACAAATCAATCCGTTTGTCGTTGTTTCCGTAATCAAAGTGACTGGCAAACGGGTGATCAGCCCGTTGGGATGGATGCTTTCACTTGTGCCATAACCTTCACCTTCTCACTGCTGACTTGATAATGTTGTGTTCAGGGGACTGGGGAAAATAATATCGTATCTTCTGATTTATTACGTGTAAAATGTAATGTGGCTGGTGCAGTTTTCCAAATTGAATTACTTCTCTGCATGCAGTTAATGTCCTTCATGGGATAAGAATGGGCGTGCGACAGGAATGCCTCTAGTCTCCATTTCTTTTCTTGCTAGCAATAGATTGGGTTATGAAAACATCGACATCACACAACAGAAATGGAATCCAGTGGAATCAGACTAAACAGCTTGATGATCTGGATTTTGCAGATGACTTGACTCTTCTGTCCCATAATCAGATGCAAGACAAAATAAAAATAGTCGATGAGAGATCACAACAAGTGTGTCTGAAATTATACAGGGAAAAGACAAAGATAATGAAAATAAATGCAAGAAATGATAACAAGGTTGAACTTGAGGAAACCCACACATAAATGTAGAATCGTACACATATCTTGGCAGCAATATAGACAAAGTTGGAGGGACAGACAACGATCCCAAAATAAGAATATAAAATGCAAGAGTAGCTTTCATTGCATTAGGAAACATATGGAGATCAAGAGAAATCAAGTCCAATACGGAAATAAGAATCTTCAACTCTAATGTCTGGTCAGTCCTATTGTACAGCACTGAAACACGGATAACAACAAAAAACGACAACAACAAAGTTATAGACATTCATAAACGGGTGCTTGCGTAGAATAGAAGGATTGAAATGGTATGACAAAGTCACAAATGTGAAACTGATGACAAGAACCAGACAAGTGCCAGTGGAACAAGATATAGGAAGAAGACGCCGGCGATGGATAGGATACACATTGAGGAAACCTGTTGATAGCATTACAAGGCAACCAGTGTTCTGGAACCCACAATTGTAAGAGAGGAAGAGTAATTCCAAAGAACACATTATGAAGGGACCTGGGGACAGATATGGAGCGGGATGAAGACTACATGAAAAGACCTTGAGCTGATGATAGATTGGACAGGAAGACTTGGCATATGTTTCTTCAAGGCCGAGGCTCCTTGGGTGGCAGGATGGTAATGATAATCATTAATAACTATGTGATCAACTGTCTTTGCGAACTATATACTGCGATTTTTTTAAATTTACGTTTTCTTGCTTAGTGTCTATCCAAATGCAACAGCCTTTGTTTGGACTCCGATATGGCGTATATTTAGGTTAATAGCACATATCTTACCTGCTTGGCTTCATTACTTTTATTTTTATCTTGCTATTTATTATCATCCAACGTGGCTTTCACTCTGTTTATAATTCCTTTGAAATGCCGGTTCTAAAATTAGTCAGTATGTCGGCATCACGAGGTGTTTGTGATGAATGCATTCTTTCCATGATAACCATCGTGACGAAGGCTTTGTGGCCGTAACGTAAGTTCCCCCCCCCCCCCCCCCTATCTTTTGTCCTAGTAAGACATATTACATTGTTTCCCGCTCTAACCGCGCTGATAATCATCTTGAGGCATTGGCTCCACGCGCGAAGCTCAGTATGATTAAATTAGTTTAACGCACTTTTGTGTTTTCTAAAGTACGCCAGTTTTCCTATTGTAAGCTACGAAGCAACGGCATTCAAAGTTGCTTTGATGCTGTCTTTTAAATAGTTGATATAATCTTGGAATTCACAATAACACAGAGAGTACCAGCCTCCTCCCCTCCCCCTGTTTGTGCTGGCTGCCATCGTGTGGTTGTAAATCATAACTATGTTTGCGGACTACGTTTGCGTGACTAGATATAAGTCATAAATATGTTGGCTTACCATACATGTGTGATTATATGTTAATCATATATATGTTTGCTGACTACATATGTACCATTGGATGGCAATCATAAATATGTTTGCTGACTATATATGTGCCATTAGATGAAAATCATAAATCTGTTTGCTGACTATATACATGTGTGATTAGTTGTAAATCATAAATACAAGGTATGTTTGCTGATTGTACACGTGTGATTAAATGTAAATTATAAATATTTTTGTTGACTAGTTAAAAATGTGATTAGATGTAAATTATAAATATGTTTGCTGACTATATAAATGTGTGATCAATGTAAGCCATAAATATGTTTGCTGACTTTGTATGTGTGATTAGATGTAAATTATAGATGTATTTGCTGACAAGTTAAAAGTGATTATATGTAAATTAAAAATATGTTTCCTGGCTATATACATGTGTGATTAGATGAAAATGATAAATATGTTTGCTGACATTATAGTGTATGTGATTAGATGTAAATTATAAAATGCTTGCTGACTGTACATTATTAGATGAATGGCCGACCTTAGGCCGATTCCACCGAATTCCCCAGCATCGTGCCCCATGAAAGACACTGACAGATTTGAAACAGCGGCAGAAAACGAACAACTTTCAACTGCAAAATCATTTGATATAGATTTCTACACGCCTGGTGAAGAACTGGAAGCGTAAACGCTACAAATGAAGTGTTGCAAGTGTCTTTTTAAAAGTCATCTCTACCAGGGCCCATTCGAAACTGTACGAATCCGGCCCACGCACTTCCTAAGGCCGGCTCTGAATACATGTAAGACATAGCTGTGTTTGCTGATTATGCGTGTGTGGCTAGACGTCAACAAACATATTCTCCTACTGTGCACGTATGATAGGAAGTCAGCTCATGTATTTTTTTACTGTGTGCCTGTGAGCACAAATTAAAATTTCTGACTGCTGACTGCGCACGTGTTATTATAAGTCAACAATTGTGCTGGCTGACTTTACACCACTTGTCAGTAATCAACAACTGTGCTTGCTGACTGTAGATCAGTTATCAGTAGTTAACAAATGTGCCTGGCAACTGTACACCAGTTATCAGCTATCAACAATTGTTCTTACTAACTGTACACCAGTTATCAGAAATCAACAATTGAGCTTTCTGCCTGCACACCCACTATAAATCACCTATCAGCAATCAACAATTTTTGTTCTTGATGACTGTACTCAAGTTATCATAAATCAGCAATGTGCTTACTGACTGTGAATATGTTATTATTAATCAACGATTGTACTTACTGACTGTACACCAGTTATCAGAAATCAACAATTGAGCTTTCTGAATGCACACCTATCATGAATAATCAGTTCCTGTGCCTGCTGACTGTACACAAGTTATCAGTAGTCAAAAATGTTTTCTTGGCTGTACATCAGTTATCAGTAGTCAACAGTTTGTATGTTTGCTGACTGTAAATCAGTTATCAATAATCAGCAACTGTGCTTGCTGACTGTACACCTATTTTCAGTAATCAACAATTATGCTAGCTGATTGTACACCTGTTTTCAGTAATCAACTACTGTGCCAACTGACTGTCCGCTTATTATGAGACGAGTAATCAGCAACTGTGCTTGTTGACTGTGCACTAGTTATCATTTGTTAACATTTGTGCTTACTGGCTGTACACCTGTTATGATTAACCAGCAAAAGTGCTTCCTGACTGTACACGAGTTGTACATCTGTTACCAGTAATCAACAATAGTACCTTCTGACTATACTTGTGTGAACAGAAGCAACCTCACACTTTATAAATATAAAACTGCAACCTCATTACTGATAAATGTTTTTCGACTAACTCGCTGAATCAAAATTCAACATTTAAACGAAAGAGTAAAAAACACACGCACAAATAAAGTTTTAAAAAATACAGAAGCATTAAAATGTAACCAAAAATAAAGCTAATAATCTTGGCGTTACCATAAATGTTAATTTTTTTATAAAATTAAACAATTATGTATATGTGCAACATAATAAAACTGTTTGATAGATACCAATCAAAATTTTCGTAACTAAATACCAGGTTACGTGACACTCTACAACTCGGCCACATTGCCTTTAGATTTCATATCTGACATGGCAATTGTGGCGTTATAGTCACGTTCACCAAGGGTGACAACTACGTCGCCGTCATTGGCTTTGTCAGATCGACACTTTTTCATACAAAGAATACACAGTGATCTGTGTACAAACGATCTGTAGGTGGTGTCGAGGATGTAGAAAACTACTGGGTTGACTGCCGAGTTGGAAGATGACAAGCAAAATCCGATGATCTTGAACACGTGCCAGAATGTGTCGTAGTGATCATCAGGAAGGAAGTGGTACCAGAGGAGGTAAACGTGGCGTGGCGTCCAACAAACAGCAAAGGCGATGATCAACATCAGAACGGTCAAGGCAAGCCTTCTGCGTTTTGTGACCATGCTCTGCTGGCGTTGTTGATATCTTGGTTTGGCGTCGCCACTGTTGGAAGAAGGGTTAAATGGGGTTGTTTCCTTCCAAGGGATAGTGGAGCTGGTGAGTGGAGAAGGCATATGCAAGTCAGTGGAATCTTTCTTTTCTTTTGTCTCAAGAGCGCTTGAATTCAGCTTGCTGTAGATTGCCTCTTGTTTTGTGATTGCGTCAGCAGGGACTGGGCCAGTGTAAACAAAACTGTATGGCAGAACTGGAGTCTGCTGTAGCTCTGTCAGCTCAGTGCAGGAATCCGGCGAACATGACTTGTTGTCATCATCTTTTCCTTTAGAAGACCTTGATTTAGTTTGCTGCTGCAGTGTATTCGTGTTTTCTGGCCCTGTCTTACAACACATCATATCATCTTTAGTCTTTCCTTCAGAGCTGTTGACTTGTCTGGCTGTTGCAATTTGATCAAATTCGTGAGATATATCATTTGTAGCTGTCTTTCTCGACTCGAAACATCGAAGGTAGATTTTCCTTTTTGGTTTACGTGTATTTACGTTTCTCTGCCTGAGAGGAAACGCTCGTAATAGCAGGTGAACAGCTATTAAGATGTAAGCTGTCGCAATAACAAGTAATGGTAGACAGAACAGAAAAATGAACTTAAAAGCGACGTGGGCTTTGGAATAGATTTGACCCCAGCTCTCGTCGTAAGGAAAACAGAATGTGTAGGTCTCATTACTGATAACTTTCTTGACCAGGTTGGCCGAGATTAAGCTAGGCAGGGACACCATCAAGGAAACAGCCCATAACGTGATAGTCAGCAATATTGGACCTCGTTTTTGCTGGCGCCAGAGCTTCTTTCCTGTCACGATCAAACATCTTTCAATGCTCAGAACGGACAACGTGGAAATAACCACGGCCGTAGCTAAGCTTTCCGCGAAATGGCTTAATTTACATGTAACTAAACCAAACGACCAGTTAGATAGCGTGTACCAGACCATGTTAAAAGGAAGGTATACAATGAGAAAAATGAAATCCCCGGAAGCCAGGTTCACCACTAGTGCATTGTGGGGGGTGCTTAATGTTTTGTGACGGGCAAAGGACAAAATGAGCAGAGTGTTTCCAATGACACCAACCACCAAGATGACAGTGAAGACGCATGGGACGATGATAGTTTCCAGGGTTACCTCTCGTAAAGCATTCCACTCAGACTGGTCGTTGGAGCAGTTTGTTATCTTCTCGGTCAGGTTGCAAACGTTTGATGGTTCAGAATGTTCTGTGGCAGCAAAAACGTCTGTTATTTTTGTAGGCTCCATTGTTGATCTTTGGGCTGGGGGAAGCGGAAAAGAAGGATACTTTGTTATTTACTGTACTTGTTTTGAAGGCAGACACTTTCTCAGAATTTAAAAAAAAAATTTTTTTTAACGTACGCCCGCTATTACTCGATGCGAGAATCTCCGGTTAGTATATCTAACCTGAGACTGATTTTTACGTGTGTATATCTTTTTTTCCCTGTACACTGACAGGTGTCGACTCGCCTTTCAGGCAGATACTCGCCGTCTTCGGAGGGTACCCATCAGAGCTGGGTCGACTCAGAAGCCGCCAGTCCCTAGTCGACGACACTTCTTCAAATGTCTGCCAGAGCTCCCGGTCGACGACACTCATTCAAATGTCATAGCCCGGGCTTGAACCTTGATCACCCGATCGCCAGCGCAGTGTGGTAACCATTACACCAGCGCGGCTCTTGAGTTATTCTGATTTGCATGACGTGTAAAAAAAAATATTGACAACAGACATCAATCGCATGTAAGATCAAGATCATTCATTGAGATTACAGCACGCGAACATTGAACCATGTTGAACATCAAAATCACTCATTACGATTACAGCACTTAAACATGAACACAATTATGATTACAGCACACAAACATGAACCATTTACAACATCAAGATAGCAATGAGCTATCCTTACAGGATTCCTGAAGATATCAAGACCGCTCATTTAGATTACAGCACCCAGACTGAACAATGTGACACATGAAGATTACTCATTACGAGTACATGTGGTGAAGTGGACTGAGATTCTGTCTTTCAAATGGCCCATGTCTTTTTCTCCCTGCATTTTGTTCACTTTTTTCTAGGAGGGATTACAGATAATCCTTCTCCATGTTTCTTCTCCTTCTATTATTTACGTTTTCCAGAGTGAGATAACGGTGGAGTTTTATCTCATCTGCTTTATGGTTCTTCTTTATGTGTTTAGAGTTGGGGTGTAGAGAATTGTTGCAGTATTTTTCTATAGGGAGGACGATAGAGCCTAGATCAGTTGCACCAGTTTAGTCTTTTTAAAAGATTTGAGGGCATGCGGCTAGACGCATTTTTCGGGATTTTATATATATATATATATATATATATATATATATATATATATATATATATATATATATATATATATATATATATATATATATATATATATATATATATATATATATATATATATATATATATATATATATATATATATATATATATATATATATACATCGGCCATTTTGCTTCAATTGGCAGTAGAGGGCAGAGCTTAATCCCGTTTCTTTGTCTAGCAGTAACCGGTTGCATCAGAATCGTTTACGATGATTGATTGGCCGAGAGATAACGGTATTCGCAATCATTGGGTTAAAATCGAAGCCGCGTATATGACTTCACAAGGTCAGCGTGCTGTTAGATGATGATAAATAGGCTCGTATTTCAAATTCTCGTTCTCTCTAAATGTAATTGCCAGCTGGGTACCAGAAACAAGTCGGTTCGCCTTCAGTGGGAATTCGAATTTGGTAAGCATGAATTTTTGCGTGGGACTTTATTTAATATTTCTAGTCCTAGGCCTAACAGTTAAGTTTTCTTGGGCAGTTTAAGTTTACTGTTAATTCTTAACGCCAGAGCCATCAAATACGATCTTAGTGATAGACTTGAGAAACTTTATAGGTCCATTTAATTCATTGTTGAAGGAATAGCGGTATGGTTTAAAAGTTGAGATATCCCCGCTTTGTATTATTTCAAAGTAGGTCGGGAGAGAAACCCGCATCTGCGAATTATATTTAATTGCAGAATGGCGGGCGCGTGTGTAATTGTGATTTTATTAAGAATGTAATGCTGCTAGTTATTTATGTATAGTTACACATCGATCTGTGGACGGGAGTGAAAGAGGTGTAAATTTGTGAGCACGTGGGTGCGTTGGTTACTGAATATTTATTTGAGACGATGTTCAGAGGGGTGAGGGGGAGAGAAGCACGTGGTCGTAAGAATTGTAAACATGTGTTGGTAACTATCGAGATGTAATGGGTAACCTGGGGTTATGCATAACTTCTAAGCAGTATGTATATGCTAGCATCTAACAGGGTTATACGTTATCGATTGTGCATTGTTGTTCTGTGTACTGGGAAGACGGGAGATGTAATTTTTTAAGAGAATAATATTTGTATTATCATTTTTAAATGTGATTTAATATTATAACGGGAATCAGATTCCTAGAGATATTTTATTTTGTATGTCAGCGTAAGAAGTGGGCCAAGGTATTTTTGGACAGGAAGATAGGCCCTCAGTAGAAAACTGTTGGTTGTAACCAGTCAGGCAGAACCCTAGGTCAGTAGGTCTGCGTGTTGTATTATCGGGGTCGGTAATGTTTACTTTGGGCTCAGGTAGAGAAGGGAGTTGAGTGGAGGAGCGGACTTTGTTGGCCCGATTATTTGTATGGTGGTGCATAACGGGAAGAGAGTCAGGGAGTTATATTAGAAATGTATTATTACTGTGTGTTTAGCTGTTGTTTTTTTTCTGTCTAAACAGCAGGTATCGTGGCGCAGTGGGAGGAGCGAAGGTTTCACATAATCTTCCCCACGGCAAAATTTTGCATCTCAGACTGATAAGGGTTTGAGATTTTTGACAGAGGCGGACGGAGTATAGAGACCCGTTTTTTCCAGGCAGGGGAAGACATTTTTCGAGTGGCATAGGATTTGGTGGATAAATCCTGAGCACTGAGCTCGTTCGGTTACACACGCACATCGGCAGGTTGCCAGCGTGGTCGTAGTTTATTTCGCTTCGTCCCGGCCATAATAACGCCGAAGGCCTGAACCCAGTTAGAGGTAATCGGACAGGTAATGTCAGATGTATTAGGAGAAGCCAGCTACAGTTCCAGTCCAGAATCCAGAGGGGTTCTGTTAAACCTTAGTCATCAATTCCAGAATTGTGGAGGGAAATAGGGTGAAAATACCCTCTACAGATTTTAGAGCAGAGGACAGCTGCGGAAGTTTAGTCTACAGTTGCTATAGCAAATAGACAGAACTGAAAGCAAGATTTTGTAAGAGCATAGCAGAGGTCAGCTGCTGCAGGTTTAGAAAAGTGAGTTGTGTAGCAGTGTTCGGGAGATTTCAGGATAGGCTGTGTAGAACCGAAGTCTATGCAGAGATTGTGTAGACACTTCGTAGTCGTTCCAGCTGATATGTGTAGTTAGAGTTAGAATTTAGAACAGCTAGTTTGGAGTGGAGGCTCGACATCTGAGACCCCACCAAGTGCAGTGTGGTTTATTTAATTTAATCTTACCTTCTTTCTCCATACAGGTGAACCTTGTGGGTGAAGGGTTGGGTTTGATGATACATCGATTGTAGCTTTTTCGCCTGAATTGGTTTTCCAGGTGTGCTTACACTGCATTTTTATCCTTTGACATGTATTTGATTACTTGTTTGTGTGTATAATAAAACTTGTACATTTATAGTCTGGACCAGTCATTTTAATTACGTACAGTAGCTATCTGTTGTCTGTATCGTGGTGTAAGTGAATCGTAATTGAACCTTATCCCCTTAGGGAAGTTAGAGGTGGTCGAGGCCATAGCAATTAAGACGTCCGAAGTGGCGAGGAGGAGTTAACTTCGGTTCTCAACCTCGGAGCCAATGGTCTCACTTTCACATTTGCACTGTCTTTTCCATCTGAATCTATCATTTCAGTCTTTCTTCTCACTAATGTCTTGTCACTACATGTAGACAGCCTTTAGTCTTAAATCCATTTCATGACAGTACAGCACTTAAACATGAACACATTAAGATTGCTGCACACAAACATGAACCATATACAACATTAAGAAAGCTCATTAAGACCTTACAGGATCTCTCAAGACATCATGATCACTCATTAAGATTACAGCAAGAAAACTGAACCATTTTGAACATGAAGATCACTCATTAAGATTACAGCACGCAAACTGAACCATGTGAAACATGAAGATCACTTATTACGATTACATCACACAAACATGAGCAACCGAGAACATCAAGCTCACACATTAAGATGATAACACACCAACATGAACCATATACAGCATCAAGAAAGCTCATTAATATCTTTGCCCACAAACATGAGCCATGTACATCATCTAGATCACTCATTAAGATTACTGCACAAAATTATGAACTATTCACAGCATACAGACCATTTATTAAAATAATAGTCCACACAACCATGAATCACATACAGCATGAAGATCATTCATTAAGATTATAGCTCACAAATATAAACCACATATAACATCAAGATCACTCACTTAGATCATAACACACAAACACAAACCGCATACAACATCAAGATCACTCACTTAGATCATAACACACAAACCGCATATAATCAAGATCACTTTCTTAGATCATAAGACACAAAATCGCATACAACATCAAGATCACTCACTTAGATCATAACACACAAAATTACATACAGCATCAAGATCACTCACTTAGATCATAACACACAAAAGCACATACAACATCAAGATCACTCACTTAGATCATAACACACAAAACCGCATACAACATCAAGATCAATCACTTAGATCATAACACACACACACACAAACCGCATACAACATTAAGATCACTCACTTAGATCATAACACACAAACCACATACAACATCAAGATCACTCACTTAGATCATAACGCACAAACACAAACCGCATACAACATCAAGATCACTCACTTAGATCATAACACACACATACATACACACACACACACACACAAACCGCATACAACATCAAGATCACTCAATTAGATCATAACGCACAAACACAAACCACGTACAACATCAAGATCACTCACTTAGATCATAACACACAAACACAAATCGCATACAACATCACCATCAGTCATTTAGATCAGAAAAAGACTGCACATAAAATTTACAGAAACAATAAAATTATAACAGACAAGTACATCCTGTGTTAAGTGGTAGAACGGAAGGGACAAAAAGAATGCCAACAAAATAGTATGTAATTAAATTGACCACATTGTTAGAACCCATATAATAACTCCTTCCGGATAGGAACAAATGGCAAAACTTCATGTCAGGTCGTGTCGCCTTCTATAGCGGATAAGACAACCCACGTTAGATTCTGTTTAAAAAAAAATACCACATCGTTTACAATTTACTACAGTTTCAATGAGTCGATCAGTTTAACACCATTTATCTCCCCAAGGAGCCTAGGCCTTCAACAAACGCATGCCTAGTCCTCCTGGCTGAATTGACGTATTTTCTTTAGTTGATCTGTCCTTGTAATATGTTGACGCTTTGTGGTTTAAAGTTTTCTAATGAATGGGGTCACCGGCCTCATGACCAATCCTCCTTAATTGATTGTTTTTACCACACGCATGGTAGAGTACAGTGTTACTATTCTTCGCTCCTCTTTAGGGACCCAGCAACACACCATGTCATTTAAACTTTAGTACAGTTTACAGCGCTAAAAATAACCCTGGAAAACATAATAATTCGCTTCGTGTGCAAATTTCTTGCTGTCATCGCATAGTTTTTAAACAAAAAAGTTCTAAATAAAACAAGATTACAAATCAAATGGCCCATTTACTGTACCTTACTGCTTTATCATATATATATATATATCGTACCTGTAGAGTGCTTAAGATATCAGACGTGTTTATATAGGTATATCAGTCAACCAATACCCTTCGGTGCAAAAACTAGAAAAAAGATTAGAAATCTTGGGATCACATTCCTCCATGTCTCATGTATGTCTCTCCTTGATTTTATTTTCTATGTAACACTAAAAAGCCGGATTTCTCGATTTCTCTTCTCAATGCACATTTAATCTTTCCATTTTTTGTCCTTTGCCTAGGGCAGGGCTTCTTAAGCTGTGGTTCCCCGACCTCTTGGGGATGAATGGATTCTAGGGAGTCCTAGCTTGAAATGGAATTAATACTTAATTTTTAAAATATATGATTTTAAAACGTTAATTTTTTGGAAGGAGGAACTATCACATATTTTTGTGCCTAATGAAATATACTCTTTTTTTATAGACTGCTTTTATACTTCAGTATGAATACATGAAAGCTTAATGATTTGTCTTTGTTATAAAATATATTATTTTGTATGTAAAATTTTTTATTAAGCCACGATGTACATTTTATTACATGACGATATCCATAGGCTTTACTGGACAATCAAAGTGGTCCATGACACAAAATCCATTAAGAACCGTTGGCCTAGAGGAATAAGAAAATGGCCAGACGCCATTTTGCGTATTCACCTCAACGATTCCGGTCACTCCCGATGTACGGGGTTGTATCACTTATAATTATTTTTCACGCTTTACAGTTAGTTCTCGCTTTCTTTCCTTTCTGTTTTTGTTCGTGTGCCCCTGATGAAGACCGTATGGTCATAACAAAGGAAATTGTATTTATCCTTTGTCATTATATCACAATTTTGTTGGGGGACCTAAATGCGAAAATAGGAACAGACAACACTGGCTTTGAAGAAATCATGGGAAAGCATTGATTAGGTATGATGAACGAGAATGGGAAACTATTAGCACACTTCTGTGCTTCAAATCAACTAGCTATAGGAGGAAGCATATTTCCACATAAAAGAATACATAAAGCAACATAAATATCACCAGACCACATAATTGAGAATCAGATTGATCACATATGCATAAGCAAGAAGTTTAGGTCATCATTGCATGCTGTGAAAGTATGTAGAGGAGCAGATGTTGTATCAGACCACCATCTTCAGTTGGCTAAAACAAAATTAAAACTCAAGAAATTTACAACAGCATATGGCTATAGACAACAGTATAATGTGGGATATCTAAGAAATCAGGAAATAAGAGAAAAATTGTCAATAACAATATCCAACAAATACCAAGTATTCCAACAGCTGGAAGATGAAACAGATACGGAAGACCACTGGCAACAAGTAAAAAATATATGGAACGAGACATGTGAAGAATTACTGAGAAAAAGAGAAAATCAGCACAAAGCATGGATAACAACATAAACCATTAGTAAGATAGAAGACAGGAAAAACAAGAAAGCAGATTTAAACAGAAGCAAAACCAGAAGCTCCAAAACCAAGGCTCATGAAGTGTACATAGAAGCAAACAAAGAAGTAAGAAGAAACATCAAAAGAGACAAGATGAGATATATTGATGATTTGGCAAGGGAAGCAGAGGAAGCTGCAGCCAAAGGAAATATGAGGGACCTGTACAACAACACAAAGAAGCTAACAGGGAAATACAAGCAAGCAAATGGCCTCATAAAAGATAAGAATGGAAAATTGCTTAGTAATATACAAGAACAAATGAAGAGATGGACAGAACATTTTGAGGAACATCTCAATAGACCATCTCCAACTAATCACCCAGACATCCAGCCAGCAGAAGAGGAGCTACAAATCAGCTGTGAACGACCAAGTAAAGAAGATATAAAGAAAGCCATAAAGCTTCTGAAAGATGGAAAAGCAGCTGGTCCAGATTGCATTCCATCAGAGGCCATCAAAACAGATATTGATACCTCTACAGAGATATTATATAAACTACTTGGCAAAGTCTGGGAGAAAGAGGAAATACCAGCAGAATGGAAGGAAGGTTATCTGGGCTAGTTGCCTAAGAAGGGAGATTTACAAGAGTGCACAAATTATAGAGGAATAATGTTACTATCAGTGCCAGCAAAAGTATTGAACAGAATCACCCTGGAGAGATTAAAAGAGTTCATAGACAAGCAACTGAGAGATGAACAAACAGGTTTTCGACAAAATAGATCCTGTACAGACCAGATAGCCACATTGAGAATAATAGTTGAACAAAGTCTGGAATGGAATTCACCGCTATACATCGGATTCGTGGACTATGAAAAGGCATTTGACAGTGTAGACAGAGAATCGCTTTGGAAATTGATGAGGCATTATGGAGTTCCCATGAAGATCATTAACTTAATAAAGAAGACCTATGAAGACATGACATGCAGAGTTCTTCATGAAGGACAACTTACAGAACCGTTTAGGATAAGAACAAGAGTGAGACAGTGATGCTTCTTGTCTCCATTTCTTTTCTTACTAGCAATAGTTTGGGTTATGAAAACATCGACATCACACAACAGAAATGGAATCCAGTGGAATCTGACTAAACAGCTTGATGATCTGGATTTTGCAGATGACTTGGCTCTTCTGTCCCATAACCATAATCAGATGCAAGACAAAATGAAAATTCTCGATGAGAGGTCACAACAAGTGGGCCTGAAAATACACAGGGAAAAGACAAAGATTATGAGAATAAATACAAGAAATGATAACAAGGTTGAACTTGAAGAAACACCACTAAAAGATGTAGAATCATACACATATCTTGGAAGTAATATAGACAAAGTTGGAGGGACAGATAGTGATATCAAAATAAGAATACAAAAAGCAAGAGGAGCTTTCATTGCATTGGGAAACATATGGAGAACAAGAGTAATCAAGTCCATCACGAAAATAAGAATCTTCAACTCAAATGTGAAGTCAGTCCTATTGTATGGCTCTGAGACATGGAGAACAACAAAAACAACAACCAAAAAGCTACAGACTTTTATAAACGGGTGCTTGCGTAGAATAGAAGGACTGAAGTGGTATGACAAAGTCACAAATGTGGAATTGATGACAAGAGCCAGACAAGTACCAGTGGAACAAGAGTTGAGAAGAGGACGCTGGCGATGGATAGCACACACATTGAGGAAACCTGTTGATAGCATTACAAGGTAGTCCTTGTTCTGGAATCCACAGGGAAAGAGAGGCAGAGGTAGACCAAAGAAAACATGGAGAAGAGAACTGGAAACAGAGGTGAAAGTGATGAGGAAAACATGGAAAGAACTTGAGCGGATGGCACAGGACAAGAAGACTTGGCATGTGTTTGTTGAAGGCCTATGCTCCTTTTGGAGCTAAAGGGTATTGATTGATTTGTCATTATAATAACGCAATACCTCCTTTTTTTTAACTCTCTGCTTACCATGAGGAGAAAATTGATGGTACTAATATTTAATGATAGTTGAGCTCTATCATAACCTATGTGTTAGTTTGTCTGTTTCACTTTTATTTTATAATTTTAACTACGAGATCAAAACGATTTTTCTTTCCTGCCCAGCTGTCGTTATTTACAATTTTTTTTTCTCAGCCAGCGAGTGTTAAAACAACTTTTAAGGCAGTCATTTACAAGCGACTTTACCTTTTCATACAACTGGCAACTGACAACTGGCAGTTTGACGTTCCTGTGAAAACATATGTAGTTCACTATTTTTTTATCCACTATTCCCATGAAGCGTTTTGGGGAGCTGAAGTATTTGTTCCTGTGCTAAATGTATCGCTTTGGTTGATGTAAGCCCGTCATGTTGGGGGGTATCTGTAATACTGTCTATCCATCTGCCTCTGTCTTCCCCGTACTTTAAAACCAGACTTTTTTTCTGTTGTAGGCGCGTTGTGTTAGCTGACTGGTCTCCATCTCACGAGATGGTCCGACCATGTTTTTTTCTGCCCTTCTATGTATGTGAAGCAGGATTTAGCGCCTGCCCATTTCTGATGCCATCATTTCTCAGTCTGTCTCTTCTGGTAGGTATTTTTCATTCTGTCTCTCCTGATAGGTATTTCTCATTCTGTCTCTCCTGGTAGGTATTTCTCGGTCTGTCTCTTCTGGTAGGTATTTCTCATTCTGACTCTCCTGATAGGTATTTCTCATTCTGTCTCTCCTGATAAGTATATCTCAGTCTGTCTCTCCTGGTAGGTATTTCTCATTCTGTCTCTTCTCGTAGACATTTCTCATTCTGTCTCTTCTGGTAGGTATTTTTCATTCTGTCTCTCCTGGTAACAGTAAAGGCTCTTCTTAAACATTTCATCTGTGTAGCGTGATGTAAACACAATTCCTTATTATGATAGAATGAAAGGAAATATTGGCAGCCAATCAAAAGCCGCGAAGCTCGCATGTAGACGAACCGGGTTTTTTAATGGCGATCTGCAAGAGGAAAGCAAAATGTGTTTGAATAAAATGGATTCGTATGTCGTTCAAGTGAATGAAGCGACAGAAAATAATGAAAGTGATTTCGTTTTTTGAGGGATAAGACCAGCTATATTAATTCCAAAGGAATAGTTGCTGTATGTTTTACTTTTGAGGATAATTGAAGGTAAAGGTGCCAGCACGATGAAAACTGCTGTGTCGATTGTCTTTAAAAATTTGTTTGAAATCGAAGTCGGAACCAATTATGGAAAACTTTATATAAAAGGGAAGTAGAAGTAATGGAAAGTAAAAGGAGAGATACATAAAAGTCATGGATAACAGGGTTGAGAAGCATTAAGATGATTTCTGGATCCAGCTAACACAAACTCGCTCGAGTCTGCAAAAATACACAGTCTGCAAACTGAAACAACGTATTGCTTCCCGGTACGCCCGCTCTCTCACTATAAAAAGGCAGCAGCGGACTGTTCAAATTTACACACACACACAGCAGAAGACAGAGAGACTGCAGAGAGGGGACGCTCGTCAAGGCTATAACTTTCCATCTGTATACCGTGCAGCAGCGGTACTTCACCAAACTGAGACTGTTCTGTACTTTGCATCTATCCTAAGAGGAAATTTATGTAAATTTATGAATAAATAATTGTTTTATTGCAGCTTATTCTAATAGAATTGTATCAGGATCAGGCCAGAGGACTGAAATAAAATTAAGTTGTGAGTGTGTAAAGGACTTCGATACATACAAACGTTTATCAGGAATGCTAGTAGGAGTGATCAGTTAAAAGTTGTTATGCTGCGATAATAGACTTAGCACTCCAGAATGTGAAAGGCGATGGTGGCATCATAATTATATATAAAATGTATTATATTTATTCAAATATTATTTTAGAAATGTTATGCAGATAGACACCTGTCTTGTCTCGCTATTCTAATCAGAAATGATCCATGTATCATTCATATACATGCAAAAATCTGGAACAATAAAGGAACAGTGGCCTGCGCTTTAAGACGAATGACCAACTTTGCCGTTACTCCTTGACGTTCTAGGAACGTGCGGCACCTTTAAAATTGACCAGAAACGAGCGTGAACAGCGAAACAGTCTACCAACAACTAACCCAGCGGGACGAGAAACTACCATTGGCAGCTAAGTGCAAAATATCCGCTGCCAAAAGTGACCTTCTTTATTCGGTTAAATCCCATCACAACAGTGATGACAACCTTTTCATAAAATATTATTCAATTCTTTAAACTTATTAAAACCTGAAGTGATTATTAAATTTTGTTATTTGCAATTATACAAATTTAACTTCGATTTAATCCTTTTAAATGTACTGCATGTTTGTCTCAGTCAATTTACTACACACACTCTAAACAGAACTAAACCAGAAAAATAAGAATTCCACTGAGTAAATCAGAGGTGTCGGCGTCTGTGGCCTAATGGATATGATCGCAGTTTCATAATCCAGATATACCAGGTTCGAAACCTGGTGCAGGCGGTTTGGTAGCAGATCGCTTTGTGTGGATTTTTAACAATGGTATAAGCGCCGTACCATTCAGAAAGCAATGGCAAACTACTGAATGAAAACATTGCCTAGAAAAATCACAAACAGCCAATAAAAGCTGGGGTTGATTACCACGTCCTGTAAAGGATAAGCAACTAACTTTAAATCAGAGGTGGGGGCTTAAACGAGCTAACATAAACCATTGCTTAATTCTTCACAAAAGTGGTCGGCAGATTCTATAATTAACGTGCTCAGGCGAATGCAGCATTGTTTTCGCTTATCTGAATATCTTGTGAAGACACCTTTGTGGTAGAAGCGTCATTAACCTTCTATCTACATCTCTGCCAAGAGTAATCTTGTGAGAAGGTAGACACCTTTGAAGCCCATATTAGATACTCTTGAGTTTTTGGCCACTGTTGGACCACTACTGCAAAGTAGGGGAGGCAATACCGTCACACATTTCATCATTCATAATTACACAAGAAGAAACAAAAGATAGATGTACATAATACATGATTCAGTTATTGTAATTCTCTGACATATCAATTTTATAGTTGAATTATGAGTTTTACTGAATTGTTGATTATCATAGGTTAGTTGCATAGCAAAGGTGGCATCTTAGGCTCTAACTTTCAACTGATTACTATTTGAAGTAGAGACCTTCACAGCCGTGACTATACTGCGATATCAGTGCTCTTCTCTGACACTGGCACTACATTCTTGTCAGACAGAATTCTTCTTCTGTTCTTTCAGTAACTACTACTGACAACTATCCTCAGAAAAACCTTTCGCTACAATCTGGTACGATGTAATTTTCCTTTCATGGCCCATACAATCACTAACAGACTATCATAAATGAGTACTTGTGTAGAATAGAATGTTTGAAATGATACCACAAGGTCACCAACGTGGAACAGATGACAAGAACCAGACACGTGCCAGTGGAACAAGAGATAAGAAGAAGACGCTGGTGATGAATTGGACACACCATGGACACACGCTGAGAAAACCTGTTGAAAGCGTTATCAACCAGTGCTTGTTCTGTAATCACGAGGGTAAGAGAAGCAGAGACAGACTCAACAACACGTGGAGAAGAAAAACTGGAGACAAAAATGAAAATGATGAGAGAGAGTTGGAAAAATCTTAAATTTTGGCACTCGACAGGAGGGTCTTGACATGTGTTTGTTGAAGGCTTAGGCTCATTGAGAAGCTAAAAGGTTTTGATTGATTGATTCATTGACTTTTTCAAATTTAGATAAACGTTAATGAAACAACACACGTATCAGTTATAATCCCGTGTAGTTTCTGGGGTCACTACAGAGACGTACGTTATACGAGTATATATAGTTATAGAGATTCACTTTTGATGTGATATAATCTGTTAAAAGAATGGTCAGTGAACACTAGGCTGTGTTGCTTCTTTATACTTATTTGTTTTGTCAGCGATATTATCAACGATTTAATAATAATAATAAAAATCATAATCATAAGTTGGTTACCCGAAGAGCAACACATGGGAGACTTTATCAGACCATAAATCGAGGATTCCTCAGCAAAAGATAAATTGGCAAGAAGACGAAGATGACTGTATACCGCTCCACCTAAGTTCCAGTCTTGACTTATGAATGCGAGTCATGGGCAGTGACTACAACCCACAAAAGCCAGCTCCAAACCTCAGAAATAAGATATCCGAGGAAAGTGGTTGCGGTAAGAAAAAGAGACATCGTTCAAAACCTGACGATACGTCATGTCCTCAAGACCCAACCCCTGCTGACCGAGATAGAACAGTCCAAATGAAGATGGTATGGCCAATGTCTGCAGAGTGGGAGACGATCGTCCACCACGACAATTATGGGAAAGTAAGAGCCAGGAATCCAGACCTCCAGGAAAACCCAGAATTCACTGGGAGGACAACATTAAACAATGCCTAAAAGACTCAGACAAAACTGGAACCTGGACAGGATGAAGACAGCTGATAGGATATCATGGCGCTCTTTGGCAAACCTCTACACACCAGGGTAGAAAAGGAAAGACTAAGTAAGCAAGTAATAATATGCAATTTAAAGTTTCTCAATTTTCAAATATTAATTTTTTTTTTCCATAAATAGTTCTGGCATAAAATAGAAGAAATAGAATGTTATCATAAGATCACCAACGCGGAACCTTAAGGGAAGAACGATGTGAATACATATAGAAAAATATGTGAGGTAATGACACGGCGTTGGTTTGGACACAAACTGGGAAAACCAGTTGAAAGCATTGTCAGATAGTCCTTTCTCTGTAACCCCAAAGTTAGAGACATAGAGGGACACCCAAAGATGCACAGAAAAGAGAAATAGAGTTAGAGTCAATTGGAACACAGAAGATGGGAAAAACCATAAACAGATGGTACAGTATAGAAAGGTTTTTGTGAAATCATTGAAGGGTTATACTCCACAAGGAACAGCAGAGTAAAGAATGCATTACTTAACGTTCTTCATCAACAACATCAAAATTTCAGCATTAAGACTTCCATAACTACCACCTGCCCCACGGGAGAACTGAATACTCTCCAAAGGAAAACAGCAGCGTGTGAGATGATTGAAGAACTATACCCCAGAGAAGCATGGATCCAAGAATATACTGGTGGATCTGCAACCACAGCAGTGAAGAACGGAGGCGCAGGAGTTTATGTGGTCTATCCAGACAAAGAAAACGAATCCACCTGTTCATCTACTGTAATATTCTGTTCAAACTACTCTGCTGAAGTACAGGCCTTAAGCATTGCTGCAGGAATAATAAATAACACAATAAGCCAATGTCAGCAGGTTGTATTCCTTACCGATGCAATGTCAGTTCTGCAAGCCCTCAACAGTGATAAACTGCCAGAGTTAAATAAAGCGCTATGTGAAGTAAATATCAAACGAAGGGTAGTGCTAAAGTGGATACCATCACACTGTGGCATACCTTGAAATGAGAGAGCAGATACGTTAGCAAAAGAGGGAGCAACAAGGGAACAAAAAAAAAAAAACAATCACCTTCCAGGAAAAGAAGACCCTTATAAAGGCCATCAGGAAAATTGACCAACAAAGAGACAACTACCACTATCTTGATCGACCAAACAGGTGATCGCGTTCCGTATTAGAACAGGACATAACAAACTGAACAATCACTTATACAGACTGAGATTGGTCCCATCACCCCTATGTACGTGTGGACAGGCAGCACAGACAGCCGAACATATCCTGCAAGACTGCCACATGCTTAGTCAATTGCGGGCTGAACATGGGTCCACAGAGACGCACATCAACACAAAGCTGTTTGGGAGTCTTGACAAACTCTCAAACACAGCAACATACATCCAGAGAACCGGACTTCTTGTGTAGACATTACTAAACAACAGCGAACGAGAAGAAGAAGAAGTTTCAAACTGTGTGAACACCGTGTAAATGGGCAAAAATATAATGTGTTTGAACAACCTACAAATCACCGCGCAAACAAGCTAATGAAGTACCTGGAAATCCGACATGAAAAGTCCGTCTTGTCCGTTGATTCAAATGACTTTGTCCAACTTGAATTCATCAGATCAGCCTATAGAGACACAATGCATTAATAAGCTCGCCACGATATATTTTAACAAGACTAGAATAACAACAATATGAAGAAAACGAAGAAGTATTCCCCTTATCCCAGCACCTCATAAATTAAGAGCTTTCTGCGCGGTGATGAATACAGTTATTAGCCAGGATATCATCAAATTTGGCCACATTATGCATTATCTTTTCAGTGTCTAAATCAGCTAATCTGTTCTAGATATGGAAGCTGAGCTGTCTGAAGTAATGCGCAGATGTACTGAAGTCAAGAGGAGAGATCGGAATATATGAGTGGATTTAAATTAGGTGTCACATTAACGTGAAATAACTATGGTAGACAGGTGGATAATTTTTTATGTGATGGAAATGCATATGGATGTCATTGTAAAATTTGAAATGTTGGTTCATGTAATATGATGACAAGGTAACCAGTAAGAATATTATTATTTGCAATGTTCACGAGTTAGGTTAATGGTACACACTGTGTTTTATATATGTGAGGAAATGTAAACTTACCTTTTTGACGAGTGGCATATAGATATGCCAGCTGAGTAAGATTGGAGAGACTAGGTAGTTAGAAGAAGAGACGTTTTGAGACCGAGACGGAGAAACATGTAGTGACGATAGGTTACGATAGAGTTACTATAGATAACATCAGGTTGTTGTAAAAGGGCAAAATGATCTCTCTAAGAGAAATCTGTTTGTTAAAGGTCGGGGATATAATGTAATAAAGAGTTCCTGTGTCAGAAATCCGGTTTCAAAAATTTGCATAAAGAAAACTAACGGACTGTAGGTTTGAATCAAAGGGCAAAAATCTATTGATTTATAGAGTTATAAGCGAAGGGCGGAAATCCAAAATAGGCATTGACAGTAGTGTTTCTACGCCCCTTGAGGGATAAGTGCTGATAAGTTTGGAGTTTTGTTGTTTAAATGAGTTCACCTACGCGTTAGTAAAATGCACGCACGGGAACTTTATATTTCGAGTAAACGCTTTTTTTCTAGAACGTTCGGGAAAAAGTTGTAATTGTAAATCGTTGTACAATATTATGTCAGTCAGATTTTGAACGCGTTTGCGTTAATAGCTAGAATGGGCTGTCTACCAAGTGTGTAATATTTGAGAAGTGGCAAGCGCAATTGATAGATATCATCGGGCAATAAAACCAAAGGTTTGTTTTGCTTCTGTGGTGACAGAAATATGAAAATATCGCCTAGCCGATCAATCGTTTGGTATGCCACTATGACAGTTATTATATTTATTCTGTGGACAAGAGTGACAGTGTTGCCATTTCAAGAATGTGTGAATTTCAACGACACCCAGGTATGTTGAGTGTTACGAACACATGATAAACTGTTAGTACATGACAAGAACGATAGATAGCAGTTAGTCCTGACAAGTAGGAACCAATAGATGGGCTAAAATTATCATCCCTGGCGGTTAGGCCAGTCTTACCAAGATACGCCAAGCAGAACACAGAAGAAACATGAGACAGAGTCAGAAGAATTATGCCAAACGATTGGAGATGTGATAAAATTAACCGTGATACAACGTTAAAATATCTCCAAAGATAAAATGTAGGGATAAAAATAATGCGTAAGCTACTAGAAGACATGAGCGCCCATGCCGCGGGTCACTACCCGCCATGGAAACTAACTTGTTAGACGTGAAGGCAAAACGTTTACCCTTGTAGACGGGATGAGAACGGAGATCAAAAAGAAAAATATGACTGAACACGTGCTTGAAACTAGCAAGGCTAAAAAGACGCAATTGGTGGGGAAAGAAAAAAAATTCACGTCCCCAAGTTGACACAAGGTAAAGAAATTGACAAAAGGGACCTTAGCTATTATACGCAACAGTCATTTCTTGGACGCTTTTACGATACTTAGTCCCTTTATTTGAATTCAGCGGCAAACGCATTACAGAAGATGCTCGAACATATTTCAAAAAAACAACTAACCTTGAAAAGTAACTTTTTCTTAATAATAATGTTAGGAATATAAAACCTAGCTGGCCTGATGGCCCATCTTGAGCAGAGAAATAATATGCTTTCATTTATACAGACGGATAGATAATAATGAAGATATTGACAAAAGACTGTGTTGTTCATATCAGCGAGCGACTGCATTGAAACAAAAAAATGTCACTAATTTTCAAAAAGTTGCGGCCTTGAGACTCAAGTGCTAAAATCTAGCTAGAATGAAAGAGAGGGGGAATTAGTGGAAAGTTGTGGCTAAAAATAACTCTAGAGGCAGATTCGTGTAGGAAATGCATGTATAAACAAGTGTGTTTTTGTAAAAAAACGCAAGTAGAGACAGACGGACCAACAGACAATAATACATACTTGACTGAGGTATGACTGAATTGACTTTTGGTAGGAGGTTTGAAATTTGAAAAGGGGGAAAGGCGGTGATTGGCCACAGATAAACATATTATCGGCGCTCAGACGCGCATTTTTGCCATTCATCATAAATTGTCCAGTAGTAGACACAGTAATTCTTCAGTGGTGTAATTCCCAGAAGCTAATTGCAATATTTAGAGGGACGCCATACTAGAGCAGCAGCTCAGCTGAGTTTTGCTAGCATATAACTGTGTTCTCTATTCATAATTCTGGTAAGACTGAAAGTATTTCTTTGTATATTTTAATATTGTTTAATGTTTCGAGTGAATTGATACTGGCATATCATAATCTATCCCTTACAACAAGTAAGGATTCGCTCTAGATCCCCAGCCCCAGTTCAGGGTCTAGAGACAAACAAAATACATAAACGCCAGTAAGGATTATGAAGGGCGGATCAGGTGTTGAGATCAGTGGAACATATCACCTATCCTATTCAATGGCAGGAAGCTAATGAACATATTTCAGAATATGTAGTCTTGGGGAACTTATACTATGTGAAACCAACTTGGTAAGATGTGCTGTATGGTCAGAGAGATCTGACCCCGTCTATGTGGTGTTGTTGTGTAGTGTTGTGTGTAGAAGTGGCTCAGGAGGTAGAGTTCTGACACATGACCCAATACTTTTATTTCAGAACTGTGAGTTTTTATTTGGCACCAAAGTGGTGTCAAAGGCTGTGTTGTAAAATACAAGTGAGGACCCGTGCAGTCTAATATTTTGGCAGAGCAGCCTTATATTGCCCCCAAGCACGGAGAGGTGGGGCCACCAGATTCCAGCACCAGAACTACTCATTCAAGATACGTGAGCGTCTGGCCTGCTGGACATTCACCAACTTATTTTCTAACTAACACACCAATTCCCATCAACTAGAACATACCATGTTGGGAAATAAACTTGTATTCCTCCCATCAGTAAATGGACAATGTTTGGTAGTCATAGACTGGGAGTGATGAAGCCACCCCAACAGCACATCCATTAATCGTTCTCCCAGATAAATTACAAATATAAACAGTAGTAAGATTAACTAGTCTTGTAAAATTCATATGTACACACCTTTCATTTATTATGCCATATATTCATGCATTTCATTCATAATTTCAAAACCTTTCATATGTTCTGACCAAAATAAAACCTTGGTTCAGAACAAATAAACTTAAAGAAAATTTAATATCAAAATTTTACACAGCTTGAGTTAGTTCAGTGTGTTATAAATCTTTATTAATATTATTAGACTTATTAAATATCTGTGTGTGTGTGTGTAAGTAATCTACCACAACACATTACATATCAGTACCCTAGATTTTTTAACGTAGCCACATTCATTAGTAAAAAAGATATGTGTGAGGTCGTAAGTGGTAGCAAGAAGGGCCTTCTGTAAATTCACAGCTACATTTATCTCAGGAGCCTTCACAGCTGACCTCATGCATCACACTAGGTAATATCACAACCATACAGTACCATCAAATCCACTACATATATTGGGGTCTTGTCCAGGGATAATTAGCTTAACAGTAATATTAGGATCTCCTGGTGGGAGAATTAAATTAGGGGAACACATTGTAAAAATTAAAAGTGTCCCTTAAAATTAAAAGTGAAATTAAAAGTTGGTGAATCTTCACAGCCAGTGGTAATTAATTAGTTAACTGGCTAATTAGAATTACTTTAGACTATAGTAATTAGAATTACTTTAGTGGTTGGAAATTTTACCTTGATCATTGTATTTTGTGTGATGGCGGAGCTAGCTAAGTTCAGATCAGCTGCTGTGCTAACGGCGAGGGATATGGGAATGGATGGTCAGGGTTTAATTCAATATGTAACGGCTGAATGTGATAAGTATATTGAACGGGAAGAAAGAAGATTAGAAAAAGAGGCTGAAAGAAAATTAGAGTCTGAAAGGTTGGCTGAAGAGAAGAGGTTAGAGGCTAAGACTAAGAGGCTGCAGATTGAGGCTGACAAAGAGGCTAAAGCATTAGAGGCAGAAGAAAAACGACAGCAAAGGGAAGCAGAAGATAAAAGATTGACTGCCGAAAGGGAGGCAGAAGATAAAAAGGCCGAAAGGGAGGCAGAAGATAGAAGGTTGCAAAGGGAGCACGAATTACGACTAAGGGAGCTGGAGCTACAAGGCCAGGCTCCTGAAAATGGTGCCAGCTCTTTTGCCTCAGATGCTACGCCCAGTCTGGGAGCCTCAACATCAGCTATTGGGGTTTCATTTAGACCATTTTGTTGAAAAAGACGATGACATCGAGGGGTACCTCGGACGTTTTGAGTTAGAGAAAGAGAGGTGGAGTTTAAAGTTATCACAGGGACTGAGAGGTACTTCTTATGAAGTCTTCGCAAAAATGAACAGAGAAGACCAAGACAATTATGACATGTTAAAGCAGGCTTTGTTATTAAGGTACGAAAAAAATGGTGAATTTTATCGTAAGAAATTTAGAAATGCCAAACTGTTGTCTGGGGAGACATACCACCAATTCTCTGCCAGACTGGAAACCTATTTGGAGAAATGGACGGCTCTGGGGAAGACCCAAGATCTTAAAGAGATGATCATGATAGAGCAATTGAGAGAGTCCATGGCTCCAGACATGAGAAAATTTCTCATGGAACAAGGTGCAGAGAAGTTGGGGGAGGTTTTAAATGTCGCTGAGAGGTATCAGGCAGCCCAGGCAGAGGTAAGTGGCTCTAAAAAGAAGCACATAGAAACTTTTAAAGCTCCACAGCCATTTAATAAATTTGAAAATAGAGAACAGGGTAGTAAGGGCAGGACAAACTTTGAACGGCCAAGAAATGACTATCGAGACAGAAACTCACAGTTCAATGACCAAAAATCCAATGAAAGAAAACCATTTAACCCAGGAAAAAGATGGTGTAAATGGTGCAAGAAAGATAACCATAACACCGAATTTTGTAGAAGGAAACCTTCAAACATTGCTGCAATGAAGTCGGGGACTCAAAGATTAAAGGTTAATCCTAATGGACAGCAGGAACCTTATCACCCCCCAGTTTGTGAGGATGTTATTTGTAATGGGGTCACCATAAGGTGCCTTTATGATACAGGTTTGGATTATGATTCAGTTGGGAAGTCTAGCCTAGTGGACCCAAGTCAGTATACCACAGAAACAGTGGAAATACAAGGGGCAACTAAGGACATACCACCAACCAGCTGGTTCGTCCCACTTCATATAGGGATAAAGTGATGGAACTCGGGCATGCGATTCCCTTCAGTGGTCACATGGGGATCAGCACCACAGGACAGCGTATAGCTTGTCATTACTTCTGGCCAGGGATAACGGAGGATATAAAAAGATATGTCAAATCCTGTCCAGAATGTCAAAGGGTAGCTCCAAAGCACTGGACTGCTCCTGCAACTCTAGAGGAAATGCCCATAGTGGGAACACCTTTTGAGAGGGTTGCAGTGGATATTGTGGGACCTCTCACTCGGACCAAGAGGAGGAACAGTTACATCCTTACTCTGATGGACACTTGTTCTATGTGGGGAGAGGCGGTAGCCCTGCCATCAATTGATTCAAAACATGTAGCAGAGGCACTACTTACAATATTCACCCGATTAGGATTCCCGCACCAAATCTTGACTGATAATGGCTCTCAGTTCAAGGGGAAACTAACGGAAGAAGGTTTTAAGCTATTTCAAGCCAGACACTTTCATTGTAGTCCGTATCATCCGCAAGGGAACGGCCAGGTAGAGAGGTTCAATGGGACTCTCATTTCTATCCTGAGAAAGCTGGCACACGAAAAACCGGATCTGTGGGATCAATTCCTGCCCGCCGCGTTGTTTGCGTATCGGGAGGTACCACATAGTTCAACCGGGATGGCTCCCGCAACTCTGCTATTTGGGAGGCCAATAAAAGGTCCATTAGAAGCACTATTAAGGACCTGGACAGATGAGAAGGCGGAAGAGACTGTTACCTCATCTTATCAATACGTGAACGAACTGACCACTCGTCTGAAAGCTGGATGGAAACTGGCAAATGATAATTTGAGACAAGCCAGGAAGAAACATGCAGCATACTTTAATAGGAAGGCAAAGGACAGAGAACTAGCTGTGGGAGAGAAGGTGCTGCTTCTACTACCCGGTAGCCAGAATAAATTACGAATTGGATAGCAAGGTCCATATACGGTTCTAGAGAAGGTGTCTAGAACAAACTATAAAATTGACAAAAAGGGGAAGGAGAAAGTTTATCATGTAAACCTGTTAAAGAAGTATCTGGACAGACCACTCCAGGAAAGCACCCCCTTACTGACCTTTGCTATCGCAACTCAAATGCAAAAGGAACCCCTCACCTCACATGAATACCCATTACATCCTTGTGAAACAGCAGCACAGGTAAAAGTCAGTAAGCACCTGACTAAAAACCAGAGGGAGAGAGTTCAACAGGTTCTGGAGGAACATACAGATGTATTAACAGATAAACCAGGCCATACAAATTTGCTACAGTATGACATGAAACTGGTAGACTCAAACCCAATCTGTATGAGAGCCTATTCTATTCCGTTCGCGAAGGAGAAGGCATTGAAAGAAGAAATAGATTATTTGTTGAAGGAGGGGATTATTTCACACAGTGAATCATCTTTTAGCTCCAGTGTCGTTTTGTTGAGGAAACCGTCTGGGGAACACAGACTGTGCATAGATTACAGGAAACTGAATGCTGTCACAGAAGGACAAGTGGATCCATTACCAGACACAAAACAGTTATTTGCCAGATTAAACAAGGCAAAATACTTTTCAAAGGTGGATCTTAGTAAAGGCTATTACCAGATTCCAGTGAAGCCTGAAGTGAGACCTTATTTGGCATTTAGCACATCGGAAGGACATTATGAATTCAACATGCTACCATTAGGACTGAAAAATGCTCCGAGTGTATTTTCAAGGATGATGCGCAAATTGTTGGATCCCCTGAATAACCCATGTATCACGAATTTCATGGATGATATTCTCGTCGCCACAGAGACATTTGAAGAACACATTCTCTTCTTCTTCGATCCTTAACCACCGACCGTCAAAGCAGTCAGTGGCCATCACGCCTAGTGGCGTCTTGTAGGGCAACAACAAATTGATTCCACTTTGCACGGTCGGTGGCCATCCTTCGTACAGTGCTCCAACTCTGGTTCATTCTTTGCATCTCAGCCTCCACAGTCCTCCGCCAAGTTGTTTTTGGTCGGCCTCTCTTTCGCTTTCCTTCAGGGGTCCAAAGCATAGCTGTTCTTGTGATGGCATCGGGGTCTCTTCTGAGGACATGACCAACCCAGCTCCAGCGTCTGCCAGCTACGATGGTATGCATGTCCCCTTGCTTGCTACGAGCAAGCAGATCTTGGTTGGTGATGGCATTCGGCCAAAAGATTCGGTGAATTTTTCTTAGGCATGTTGTGTGAAAAGAGGACAATTTTGACATTTCCCTCTCTGCGACTCTCCAGCACTCCGCACCATAGAGAAGCACAGAAAGCACGCAACTCTGGTATAATCTTAATTTTGTGCTTGTGCTGCACTGGGAGGACCTCCAGATGTTATCTAGGCCAAAGAAGGCCGTTCTTGCCTCATTCATTCCGATGCCGATGTCCTCGCCTGCCCCACCGTCTGGTGTTACTATGCTTCCTAGGTATGTGAAGGTATCTGTCTGTACCAGTTGCTGATTCCTTACTGATATGGGCTCAGGGTTGCTCACATTGAGCGTCATGACCTCAGACTTCTTTAAATTGATGTTCAAGCCCACCCGCTGGCTAAATTTATTAAGTCTATCCGTTTTTTCCTGGATGTGCCGATGTGAATGTGCCAGCAGTGCAATGTCATGTGCACACTCCAGATCTTCCAATGTTGAAAATGCAGTCCATCCCATTCCTCCCGGACTGCCCTCCGCCGTCCGGCGCACCACCCAGTCCATGACTGCCAAAAATAGAGTGGTTGACAAGGGGCATCCCTCTCGCACTCCCGCCCCCACCCCGAAGGCCAGGCCGCCCTGCCCAACACCACACGCAAAGTTGGCATAGAGGCTTTTTATGATTGACACTATGCAGCTTGGAATTCCATAAGCCCTCAGTATTTTCCATAAACTGTCCCTATGTATGCTGTCAAAAGCCCTTTCAAAATCAACAAAATTTATGCAAAGCTGTCCCTGCCATTCCGAGCACCGCTCCACAATGTTCCCGAGAGTGAATATATGGTCCACACATCCTCTGTTCCCTCCAAATCCTGCCTGCTCTTTCCTCAGTCTGTAGTCCACTGCCCCTGAAATTCTCTGTATAATTATCCTGCCTAGTATTTTGCTGGGAATTGGGAGAAGAGTGATTCCTCTCCAACCATTGCAGTCTGAAAGATCTCCCTTCTTGGGCAATTTGACAATTATTCCTTTGTTCCACTCCGATGGTGCCGTTCCCGCCTTCCACACCTGTGCAAACAGTGGTTCCAATAGTTCCGCCGCCAGCTCAGGGTCTGTCTCAAACAGCTCTGCACTTAAGTTATCATGGCCCGGAGCTCCACCGTTCCCCAACCCTTCGACCGCTGTGACGACCTCTTCCCTTCGCGGAATGTCTGTATTCACATCCAGATCGCCCCCAGCCTCAGGAACATTCAACCGTGTCTCTGGTATTTCCCCGCCCAGAGTCTCTCCGAAGTGCCCTGCCCACCCTGTCCCCCATCCCTCCGCTGTCCTGACGAGACCCCCCTGCCCATCTCTCACTAATGCAACATTGTTTGCACCTTGTTTTCCGCTGATGAATTCAGTCATTTTGCACACTGTGCCCCGTTCATCTCCCAGCGCCGCCCCCTCCGCCTTTCCCGCAAGATCGCCCAGGAAACTCCCTTCGTTGGCCCGGGTTTGGCGTTCAACTTCCCTGTCCAGCTGACTGCACTGTTCGCTATATAGTTGCTCCAACCCGGGGGACCTCGCTTCCGTCCTCTTTCCTTTCATTTCCTTTCTCATCTTTATGGTGTCCAGTGTTTCTGGTGCCATCCAGTCCCGCCCCCTCCCCCCTGGAATCCCAAGCATGATCCGCTACTTTCCTTACATATTGCCGAAACGGTGTTGAAACTCTGGTCCACATCATCAGCCAATGTCCCTTCCCGGCCCCTGGCAAATTGACATCGTTTCTCAATGTCGGCCGCAAAAGCTTTTCTGGTAAGGGGGTCCTTCAACCTGCTGATGTCAAACCTTTTCCGTGTAGTTACAGTTGGTCCAGCCCTTCTTAGTTTCACTTTCAGTTTTGCTACTACTAAATGGTGATCGCCTCCCACATCCGCACCTCTTCCCACCTTCACATCCTGTAATGCATGTCTCCATCCACCGTCAACCACGATGTGGTCCATCTGGTCTCCGTTCCGACCATCCGGCGATTCCCATGTTAACCTGTGAATTTCCCTATGTGGGAAAAGCATTCCTCCAATGACCAGGCCGCCAATGCCACAGAAACTTATTAGCTTATCCCCACCTTCGTTTGCTACCCCACCGCCGCACTTCCCCATTGTTCCCTCATTATATGCATTGTGTGTACCAACCCTCGCACCGAGGTCTCCCATTACCATAACAAGATCATATCTAGGTGTGTCCTCCACCTCTCTCTGCAGTTGTCGACAGAACCCATCCCTGACCTCCTCATCGCTATCACTCGTTGGCGCGTAGCATTGTACCATTGTAGCGTTGGTGAATCCCCCTCTCAATCCCAACCGCATCAGTCTGCCGCCGATGGGCCTCCATTCCAGCAATGTCCTCTCCATCCCTCTCTGTAGAACAATGGCCACGCCTTCACTGTACTGTCCATCCTCTCTTCCAGAGCAAAGCACTGCCTCTCCCGTTGCTGTTCTAACCCTTCCCGCCCCTGTCCATCCGCTCTCGCTCATCCCCAGGATGTGCAACCTATTGCCTCCCATTTCTGCCGTGACCTGTCCCAGTCTACCTGTCTCGTACATTGTCCCGACATTCCAAAATCCCACTCTTGTATCCTGTTTTGCGGTCAGGACATCCGTTTTCAGAAGAACACATTGACGCTCTAAAAATGTTATTTAATAGGCTTAGGGAGGCGAACTTAACTGCTAGGCCAACAAAATGTTGTATTGGATGCAAAGAGTTGGAATTCTTGGGACACACTGTATATCAGGGTAACATGACCCCTGATCCCAAGAACTTGGAAAAACTGCAGAGAGCACCTAGACCACAAACAAAAAAGGACGTGCGATCATTCGTGTCGTTATGCGGATTTTATCAAAAATACATCAAAGATTTTAACTCTATTTGTGCTCCTCTGACTGATCTGACTCGCAAGGGACTTCCAGATAAAATTATTTGGACTGCGCAAAGTGAATTAGCGTTCCAGGACTTAAAAGAAAAACTCACTAGCAAGCCTATTCTCAAACTGCCTGATTTGACACAGGACTTTGTTGTAAGAACAGATGCAAGTAATGTAGGACTCGGGGCGGCTTTGTTGCAGAGATCATCTTCACCTGATGGGGAACTGAACCCAGTCGCTTATGCAAGCCGCAAATTGAATAAGGCGGAACAAGGATATTCCACAAGCGAAAAAGAATGTTTAGCGTTAATCTGGGCAATAAAGAAGTTTCAAATCTATCTGTATGGTAGGACTTTTGTGGTCCAGACGGATCATCAGCCCCTCGTATTTTTATCTCAGGCTAAGCATGAAAACGCAAGATTGCTGAGGTGGTCTTTATTGCTTCAACCTTATCAGTTTAGTATCCAATATATCCCAGGCAAATTGAATGTCGGTGCAGATTTCCTCAGTCGGCACCCCTGTGATCAAAATTAGAGTAGTGGCAGGCGTGAGGAGTAATTTTATCTATGTGTATCACTGGTTTTGGAACTTGCCGTAAGCATGTTTTCAAGTGGGGAGATGTGTGATAAAATTAACCGTGATACAACGTTAAAATATCTCCAAAGATAAAATGTAGGGATAAAAATAATGCGTAAGCTACTAGAAGACATGATCGCCCATGCCGCGGGTCACTACCCGCCATGGAAACTAACTTGTTAGACGTGAAGGCAAAACGTTTACCCTTGTAGACGGGATGAGAACGGAGATCAAAAAGAAAAATATGACTGAACACGTGCTTGAAACTAGCAAGGCTAAAAAGACGCAATTGGTGGGGAAAGAAAAAAAATTCACGTCCCCAAGTTGACACAAGGTAAAGAAATTGACAAAAGGGACCTTAGCTATTATACGCAACAGTCATTTCTTGGACGCTTTTACGATACTTAGTCCCTTTATTTGAATTCAGCGGCAAACGCATTACAGAAGATGCTCGAACATATTTCAAAAAAACAACTAACCTTGAAAAGTAACTTTTTCTTAATAATAATGTTAGGAATATAAAACCTAGCTGGCCTGATGGCCCATCTTGAGCAGAGAAATAATATGCTTTCATTTATACAGACGGATAGATAATAATGAAGATATTGACAAAAGACTGTGTTGTTCATATCAGCGAGCGACTGCATTGAAACAAAAAAATGTCACTAATTTTCAAAAAGTTGCGGCCTTGAGACTCAAGTGCTAAAATCTAGCTAGAATGAAAGAGAGGGGGAATTAGTGGAAAGTTGTGGCTAAAAATAACTCTAGAGGCAGATTCGTGTAGGAAATGCATGTATAAACAAGTGTGTTTTTGTAAAAAACGCAAGTAGAGACAGACGGACCAACAGACAATAATACATACTTGACTGAGGTATGACTGAATTGACTTTTGGTAGGAGGTTTGAAATTTGAAAAGGGGGAAAGGCGGTGATTGGCCACAGATAAACATATTATCGGCGCTCAGACGCGCATTTTTGCCATTCATCATAAATTGTCCAGTAGTAGACACAGTAATTCTTCAGTGGTGTAATTCCCAGAAGCTAATTGCAATATTTAGAGGGACGCCATACTAGAGCCAGCAGCTCAGCTGAGTTTTGCTAGCATATAACTGTGTTCTCTATTCATAATTCTGGTAAGACTGAAAGTATTTCTTTGTATATTTTAATATTGTTTAATGTTTCGAGTGAATTGATACTGGCATATCATAATCTATCCCTTACAACAAGTAAGGATTCGCTCTAGATCCCCAGCCCCAGTTCAGGGTCTAGAGACAAACAAAATACATAAACGCCAGTAAGGATTATGAAGGGCGGATCAGGTGTTGAGATCAGTGGAACATATCACCTATCCTATTCAATGGCAGGAAGCTAATGAACATATTTCAGAATATGTAGTCTTGGGGAACTTATACTATGTGAAACCAACTTGGTAAGATGTGCTGTATGGTCAGAGAGATCTGACCCCGTCTATGTGGTGTTGTTGTGTAGTGTTGTGTGTAGAAGTGGCTCAGGAGGTAGAGTTCTGACACATGACCCAATACTTTTATTTCAGAACTGTGAGTTTTTATTTGGCACCAAAGTGGTGTCAAAGGCTGTGTTGTAAAATACAAGTGAGGACCCGTGCAGTCTAATATTTTGGCAGAGCAGCCTTATATTGCCCCCAAGCACGGAGAGGTGGGGCCACCAGATTCCAGCACCAGAACTACTCATTCAAGATACGTGAGCGTCTGGCCTGCTGGACATTCACCAACTTATTTTCTAACTAACACACCAATTCCCATCAACTAGAACATACCATGTTGGGAAATAAACTTGTATTCCTCCCATCAGTAAATGGACAATGTTTGGTAGTCATAGACTGGGAGTGATGAAGCCACCCCAACAGCACATCCATTAATCGTTCTCCCAGATAAATTACAAATATAAACAATAGTAAGATTAACTAGTCTTGTAAAATTCATATGTACACACCTTTCATTTATTATGCCATATATTCATGCATTTCATTCATAATTTCAAAACCTTTCATATGTTCTGACCAAAATAAAACCTTGGTTCAGAACAAATAAACTTAAAGAAAATTTAATATCAAAATTTTACACAGCTTGAGTTAGTTCAGTGTGTTATAAATCTTTATTAATATTATTAGACTTATTAAATATCTGTGTGTGTGTGTGTATGTAATCTACCACAACACATTACATATCAGTACCCTAGATTTTTAACGTAGCCACATTCATTAGTAAAAAAGATATGTGTGAGGTCGTAAGTGGTAGCAAGAAGGGACGTCTGTAAATTCACAGCTACATTTATCTCAGGAGCCTTCACAGCTGACCTCATGCATCACACTAGGTAATATCACAACCATACAGTACCATCAAATCCACTACAGGAGAGACATAAGATTTCACATAAATGAAGAATTTTGATTAGGCAGAAAAAAATATCTACAGCAGTGGTTCTCAAGCCATAACCACCATAGATACTAGAGACAGTATTGAATACAGAAGCAGTGATAGTGAACAGAGAATATATTGAGAGAGAGTAAGAATGACATTTAGTATTGCCGATGGAAGTTTTTGCTGTATAAAGTTTACCAGCCTCAGGAGGAAGGTTGGGCACGGCATTATTTCAACCCTTGATCTTTGTGTACATAAACTTCACATTTAACGTTCACTGCTGTCAGAGTGAAGTATGTTCATCAAGGTATTGAATCATCGATCAGCTGGCAGTACGTACTGTCGTAATCGTCTGTTGTGAACTGTTGTCGTAACACCATCAACCCATAACCTGCCTACTGTAGGGAAGTGATACGAACCCACTATACATCATCATCATCAGCATGCCCGGCCACAGGAAGACTGAAAAACATGTGCGGAATTTTTTGTTTCGTGTTTAGTCTTATGTTTGAAGATGTTGTCAGCCACTGGAAAGGAAAATACATCTTTATAACAGATAATTAACTTCAAGTAATTTTAAAGTTACTACAAATTGTAATTTTTCAATTTATTAACATATAACAATTAAATATTTATTTTTTAATTTATTAACGCAGAACAATTAAATATTTATTAGTTTTATCAAGACGCTGAACAAAGTTTCCTTTTATTTTGTGTTGTGTATGATATTGTCATCTTAAACACGTGTTGTGTTATCAGCAAGTGCGCTCATAGTCACACGTATAACTACAAATTTTTTTATAGATCTTCTCGCTCACTCACGAACCAAAAAAATCATTGGAGCCACGACTGGCGCGAACCATTGTTGTGAAGTTGCTACGCTAAACAAACAGCCAGACGATACGGCTACCTCTGCTGTTACCGTGAATCAGCAACAAACTGATCGCCTTCAGGCGTGTCACAAAATATTCATGAAGACTTCTTTATTGAAAAAATTTTTATCCTCCCGGTGCCCTCGAGAGATGCGGACCTTCGGTAAAAGCGACAAAAACGGGGAGCGACACAGATCTGTAACTGTCGCGCTGAGTTGATAGCTGATACGTTATTTAGGTTTTCAGTTTCAAGAGAATACAAGCATGAATGCTGTTTGCGTTTATATATGTTTGCGTGTATGATGTTTTAATGTCACGTAATAGTTCCCCCTTTGTGTACAAAACAATTGCTTTACTTGAAAGAATGACTAGAGGGCTTGTCACAGGAGATATAATCAAGCTCACATCATCAACTTTCATTTATCCTCGTAGTGCAGAACAACTTCCGGCAGATTCGTTCGCATGTTGTCTTTTCGATGCAACTTTGTTTTCGTATTTCCTAGATTGTGTTAGTCTTACTAGAACATGACAAAAGCAGACTGTGTTCCTCTTACTAGGACAAAGAACAAAAGTAAATTGTGTTCGTCTTACTAGGACACAGAACAAAAGTAAATTGTGTTCGTCTTACTAGGACACAGGACAAACGTAGTGTCACATAATTTTTGGATCAGTCTCTTGTCCTGTCCGATCGTGTTCAGTTTTTTTTGTTGTGCGTACTGATTACGTGCAATTTCCGTGGTCGGCCCATTTCTTTCTCTGCTATCAAGCAGATATTAGATATTTTTTAAAATCACTTTTACACTCCCTTCAGTGATAATTCGCCATCTTTGCTTTAAGCTTCTCGGCTTTGCTAAGATTAGGCACAGGTAAAACCCCAGACAGGCCCACTCAATTTCGCATTGCGACTGACACGGCTGTTTGTGCCCTATACAAGAGCGCTCTTTTAGTTTCGGTGACCGGAATTCTGACACCGGGTATAAAATTTTCGTGTGCACCGTAAAAGACTATCTAAGTTTTTGGCGGGGAAAATCAGCTGATGTGTGTGTAAAATCAGTAAAATATAAATCATTACACACTCGTTCTGGATAAACACAGCGCTAAAATTCTTTTGTGTACTATAACTTTGTTTTCTATTCTATTTTTGATTGCATTTTTATTTGTTTGAAATTAGTTTTGACGGAGTTACAGACTTTTGAAAACAGCGTCATCATTTGAGGAAATTCATAAAATAAGTCATCTTTTTATTAATTTAATATCTAAAAATCGGCCCATTCGTTTGAGTTTATAATTATAAAGACTTCTCGAAGGGAAGCTAACGATTATTTCCACATACTTTTTTTTTTTGGTTTCATATCTTTAGAATGTGTGGTAGTCAGTTTTGTGAGTTTGGCATTACAAGAACAAGCATATTGTCACCAGATTTTATAGCATTTAAATTACTGTAAACGCATTCCTGATACTCACAAATCTTAAATAAGGTTGTAAAAAAATAACTTTTTGTAAAGCACCATCTGTTTTTGCATTTTCATTCATTTATAATGATATCTAGCTACGTATATAAGCGTCAGAAAACATGTAATTCTATAGATAGATTACTTCCACATACTTTGTTCTATCTTTCAAGTCTTGTTAATCTTGTATTTATAATATGAATTGTTTTTTAATTGTGTGTGAGATAAGGACTGTTCCATTAGTGTTCTTTGGTAGACAATCCTGTGCACACGACGGCTGCCAAAGAATTCTAAGTAACTGTTTGTATATCTTCTTTCATTCACAGATAAAGCATTCTACATCCTGGTGTTAGACTTGATAGTCCAAAATATTCCTCTATCTTTATACATACACAAGTAAACTATACTACATAACAACGAAATGGAACATACTGTTTTGCATCATATGAATTGTGCCAGTGCACTGTGCAGAGCCTGTGGCAAGAGAGCATTAACTTCCAAAACAACACGTTCAATTCAGAAAGCACTGAACTGTTCTAATTACGTTAATGATCTGTTCTTTGTGTTTGGAATTAACGTATCAGATGATAAACCCACACAGCATTCGACTATATTTTGTAAGAAGTGTTACTTACGAATACAAAACTCAAAAAGGAGGCATAATGAGAAGTGTCTTGAAACAGCCAAGTTACTATCGGAAAACAGTCAGCACATCTGGAAAGACTAAAACCATAATTTAACTATAAGTGAATGTCAACTGTGCAATTATGTTGCAAAGACATCTTTTGGTGTTTTAAAAACAAAAAGCTGCTCTATCACCTGTGATGTTCTTTCTGACCCCTCCATGTCTAGTCAGTCATTTAGCTGTAGTCAGTCAGTTAGTTTGTAGTCAGTCAATTAGCTGTAGTCAGTCAGTTAGTTGTAGTCAGTCAGTTAGCTGTAATCAGTCAGTTAGCTGTAGTCAGGATAGCTCTGTACAGTAGGAGGTTGATGTGCCTGCCCGCATTAGTGATAATATTGTTCAACTGGAGGTTGATGTGCCAGCTCACATTAAAGGCGATACCATTATTCATTTGGAGGTGGATAACACTACTCACCCTAGCATGCCAGTTTTTGTTGCCACATCTACACCTACCAAGTCAGTTATACATATGACAAGTACATCCACCTCGCCTGTCTTCAAAAGCGACATCACAGTACAACAGTTACTTGCTAAGCCACCTTCACAACCACTAACACAAAAGGAAGAACCCCTATTCACATCCATTGTTAGAAAAAAAAAAACTAGAAACAGCAAAACGTAATATCATAAAATGCAAAACCAGAGGAAAGCCTATTGTACTACAAAAACTAATTAAACATAGAAGAGAAACATCAGTCACCAGAACGCCAACAAAACGTAAGCGATCTCAATTGCTCCACACTGTTAGAAAACATATTGCTGGAACATCAACTGATTCATTAGACCTGCAGCAGGCACAAGAACTACAACGCTGTTCAGAAACGTCACGTCAGGAAATTTGCAGGAAAGCAGGCATTGATAGTAGAGTTAGAATATCCAAAGAATTAGCAATAGCCATGAAGGAAACAGTAGGTCTTACGAGGGCACAGGAGAGAAAACAGAGAAGATTGAAAATTGAAAGACGCGCCAGCGGTATTAAAAATATAACTTCACAATTAAAATTTATAATGGAAACTCATTTGTTACACATTTCTCCATCTGTGAATGTACAGATTCATCCTATAAAAAAAAGGAAGTGTGAATGATAATTGAGCGAAATTTTGGGTCTAGAGCAAATTATGGCAGTTGTTGCTTGAGATTGACAGAATTAACAGAGCGTGGAAATCATTTAATAGATGTATTTAGTAAATACACCTATTTATCTATTAAATTGAACATTTCATTTTACTCATGACCATACCCATTTTTACATGACCATCGTGATGTATGATTGAGATAATTGTTAGCTCTCATGTTTTTGGGGACAAGTGGGTGTGTTATTTTAAGGTAATAAATGTGGACTTGCAATTTAATGTTTCAATAATTAATGTTTCACGCATGAAACCAAAACAAAACTTTGATATCCATTTTCTGCAGGTTTTCTACTTTTGATTTCTGTAATTTGTTATGCATGTTGATTGTGACCGATTTAGTGAAAATTGCATTATAAACAAACCATAACAAAATATATAAAAAACGTAAATTTTACACTATTTCAGACTATTATATCTTCTGTTCTAATTGTGATAAAATGTTTGTTCTTGTTCTAAAATTTACTCTAACATTTCTAGTCTAGCTTTACGCAAAATTAAAGCCGGTATTTATAATAATAAAGTAGCCTAAAAGCATTAATTAAGCCCTATCAAAAGTAAACATCGCCACATGTTTTTCCCATTAGGAAGTTGATCACGTGACCTCTGTCAAGTGGGCTATAAATAGCGCGGTCGGGGAAAAAGGGGAAATAACTAAAAGATCGCTGGCAAACAGCCATGCTGAGTGTTGTGTTTACTTAAGGCAGGACGAGAGATAAATTACTAGTCTGCGGATATATTACAGACACGCACTTGACAGACGGAATGTTGTAATCAGCTTCCGGCAGAATTATAACGAAGATATTAATTGAGATAAAATTAAGAAGTTTTGTGTAATCACTGACAGAATAGTACGGAAATCGCACTTCCATATTTGGAAGACATGACCTTTGCATTAATGCACAGAAATTTCCTAGTGGAAATATTTTGAATTACCCCACCAAAGCACACAGGTTTTGAAACTATTGGCCGGCATTCGAGATGTAGGAATAACCACATTTCTGATCGGGGCTTGGTCAAAAAGTAAATAGCACATGCCAGAAACGAAAGGGGGAATATAACCTGACACTTTAGTTAGTTTAGAACACTGTGAAAATTCACCTCGCACCAAGAAGACAACCAGACCTTGCCAGAGTTAAGAATATACCAGACCGGACTTTGTTGGAGCATATTGAGAACTTAGAGCAAAGGAAAACGCTACCATGTTAACACAGAAAACCGGATTCTTTGGAAACTGTAGCACAAAATCAAAAGTGGGAACATATTGCTAAAATAACAACACCCCAGACCATGTGTAAAAGGCATCGTCAAGCTGCCTTAAACTATTTCTCTGAGCCAGCACTCTGTGAGCCTAAAGATTGGCGTAAGTTGTGCATTTTAAATTCTATATTTTGCATTTTTAACATGTGAACTAATATGTAAAAAAGTGACATGTGAATATTAATATGTGAAAATTGCTCGTGGATGTCCAAGTCATTTGAGGCTGGCAACCTCAGCAAATAGAATGATGACTTCATGAACCACCACTGCCAGGGCTGGTGACTGCTTTTCTCCGGGTTTGTTACAGAGAACCAAAAGAAGTGGTTGTTAAGTTATTTTATATTCATAGAGGGGGAGTTAAATGTTTGAGATCCTCACGTGCACATCTAGTATTTTGTAAACGCACATTTGAGCGCATCTAGGTTAATTGTGTGTTATATTATTTGCGTACGACCGTGCACCATTATTAAACGGGTATGTCGCGGTGATGTGTTGCTGTGCGGGCAACGTACTTGAGGCAGATCCAGATATCCTCCGTCTTGTACAGACGTGAATTTGTTGGTGCTTGTCCTTAGTCTAGGAAAGACACGGTGATAAAAAAATTATAATCATCTGAAAGATGAAGATGATATTCTTGATGAGCAATACCAAGAATTGTTTTATTTCAAATATTTAGCCAGAAACGGCTCGTTTTAAGTATGTCGCCTCCGATACTTAGTCTCCTGTAAACGTTATGGCAGAGCTTCAACTTGACCAGATATGTCAAGTTGCTAGAGCGTACCACTAACGCTAGGAGCTGATTGAAGCCTAAAGGAATATAGATAACTACGTAAAGAATATTAACATGGTCACTTCGTCGGAACCATGTATACTACCAATCGGTTAACTATGTGGTAGCGGTTAGTGCAGTCAATCAACGTCCATTGTTGATTGTTTTTGACTATGTATTTTTTCTGCCATGAATATAATGATGATGATCGTCTTCATTACTGATGTCAAAGTATATCTAAAATAAATCTTGTTTTGTCGCCAACTGTTCACTATGAGTGCAGCATCTATTTATCGCCAGTTTGGTCATACTGTCTTGACCCATTAAACATTGTTACCGAGCTCCATTGTCATCACCATAAGCCAAAGTAACGGCCCACATCATATTAGCGTTATCAAGAAATACGTCGGCAACATGTAGTAAGCCCGACAGCCCTGACAACATCATTGTCAATTCAGAAACGAAAAATCACCGGTAACAGAGGTATTTCCAAGTTCCGTAGGGAGCAGGTAGTGACTGATGAAAGAAGGACTGTAAATAATCTATATTATTAACATTTTCAACCAGTGTAGATATAAATGTAAACATATTCAATCTATATGGTTAACATTTTCAAACATGGTAGATGTAAAGGAAAACAAATTCAATTTATATATATATATATATATATATATAAATATATATATATATATATATATATATATATATATATATATATATATATATATATATATATATATATATATATATATATATATATATATATATATATTTTTTTTTTTTTTTTTTCGTACGCCCGCTATTACTCGAGGCGAAATCTCAGGTTAGTTTGTCTAACCTGAGACTGATTTTACGTGAGTATCCCTTTTTTCTTGCACAGAGACAGGTGTCCCTCGCCATTCAGGCAGATACTCATTAGAGCTGGGTCAGCTCAGAGGCCGCCAGTCACTGGTCGACGACACTCCTTCAAATGTGATCGCCAGGGCTCGAGTTAATCCAGTCTAAATCCCGGTCGGCGAAAAATCTGCAAATGTCCTCGCCCGGGTTTGATCCTGGGTCACCCGGTCGCCAGCGCAGCGTGGTAACCATTACGCTAGCGTGGCTCCCCAATTTATATTATTAACCTTTTCAACCAATGTACAATGTAAAGTTAAAAATACATCTATTCAATTTAGATGTAATGAATGTTTTTCCGCTCACTGGGATTAATATTAATTCTCAGCGATGGTAAAAGTTCTGAGGTAGATGGGATGATGAAATGAGGTGGCACATAAGTATGTGTCGGGAAACTTAATACTTAGACGGTATTTGTTTCTCTTATTTTGTGACACTAGTTAGTGGTACTAGTTGAAGGTACTTTCTCTGGAACAAGTGAGGGTATAAGTGACCTGAAGTCGACACTAGACACAATCGCCAGGCAGGTCTCAGAGACGCGCGACGTACTTCGTAGACACTGTCTGACGCTTCTGGGACAGTGCTGCGCCCTACAACATTGACCAGGGACGTGAGTGATCCAGTCCTCCATCTGCAAAGACCCAAACATGAGCTGGAGCGGAACAGACAAACTCAATGGCAGCTAAGTAGAAACATAAAAGCTGCCAAGTGAACTATCCAATTTTTAACTCCATAACATCACTCGATGATGAATATTGTTTGTTAAAGAATTATTAATTTTTATAACTGTTAAAACATAATTGATTATTACATTTGTTACTTGTATAAAGACAAATCTAAAGTTGATTTAATCATTTTGGATGTACTACAACCGTATGTCTTAGACAATTTCTTAAATGCACTTAGAAAGAGCTATATAATAATAAGAGGAAATTCTCTGAATTAACTCATCTCGGGGCTTGAACGTGCTAACGAATTATAAGATAACCCTATCCTTCACAAAAGTTGACGGCAGGTACTAGAGGTAACATTTGCTCAGCCTGATGCATCATTGTTCTCGCTTTCTAAATATCTTGTGAAAACTCCCTTGAGGTAGAATCATCATTATCCTTCTATCTACAACTCTGCCAAGAGTAATCTTGTTAGAAGGTAGACACCTTTGAAGACCCACATTAGTTACACTTGAGTTTTGGCCACTGTTGCACCACTACTGCAGAGCTAATGGGAGGCAACACGTGACATGTAGATTGTGTTCGTCTTACTAGGACTAAGGACAAAAGTATATTGTGTTCGTCTTACTAGGACAAAGACAAAAGTAAATTGTGTTCGTCTCACTAGGACAAAGGACACAAGTAGATTGTGTTCATCTTACCGAGACGAAGGACAAAAGTAGATTGGGTTCGCCTTACCAAGACAAAGGACAAAAGTAGATTGTGTTCGCCGTACTAGGACAAAGGTCAAAAGTAGATTGTATTCATCTAAGATAAAGGAGAAAAGTACGTATAATGTATTCGTCTTACTAGGATGCAGGACAAAAGTAGATTGTCTTCGCCTTACTAGGACAATGGACAAAAGTAGATTGTCTTAGTCTTACTGGAACAATGGACAAAAGTAGATTGTCTTAGTCTTACTGGAACAATGGACAAAAGTAGATTGTCTTCGTCTTACTAGGATAAAGGACAAAAGAAGAATGAGTTCGTCTTACTAGGACAATGGACAAAAGTAGATTGTGTTCGTCTTACTAGGATAAATGAAGATTGTGTGCGTCTTACTAGGACATCGGACAACAATAGATTGTGCTCTCCTACTAGGGCCACGAACAAAAACAGTTTGCGTTTGTCTAACTGGGACAAAAGAGAAAAGCGGATTATGTTCGCATCACTAGGACAAAGGATATAAGTAGAGTGTGTTCGTCCTACTAGGACATGGGATTAAAGTAGATTGTGTTTGTCTATCTAAGACACAAGTAGATAGTATTCGTCTTACTAAGACAAAGGACAGAAGTAGATTGTGTTCGCCTGACCAGAAGAAAGGACAAAAGTAGATTGTGTTCGCCTGACTAGGACAAAGGACAACATCAGATTGTATACGTCTGACAAGGACAAAGGACAAGAAGTGATTTCCATTTACTATATGTGTCATAAATAGATGCTTGCATAGAATAGAAGGATTGAAGTGGTATGACAAGATTATCAATGTAGAACTGGTGACAAGAACTAGGCAAATGGTGACAAGAGCTAGACAACTGGTGACAAGAACTAGACAACTGGTGACAAGAACTAGACAAGTGGTGACAAGAACTAGACAAGTGGTGACAAGAACTAGACAAGTGGTGACTAGAACTAGACAAGTGCCTTATGAACAAGAGATGAAAAGATAGACGCTGGAGATGGGTAGGACACACATTGACAAAATATGCTGAAAGCAATACAAGACAGTCCCTTTCTCTGGAATCCACAGGGCAAGAGACGTAGAGGAAGATAAATGCACACATAACAAAGCATCTAAGCATTCATGCGCTCTTGAAGCAACAATTCATTTTACTAAGTGAGGTTTCCAACCCCATGTGCAACCTCGTATTAGTTGTCTCTTACGACATGCTTGAGATAACAGTAAGCCTATTCTTTCTTTGTCTCTATTTTTTTTTCAATAATGTATTACTTACTAACTTATATTAGTTCTATACTTCACCAACGTGCTTACATCAGTTCTACAATTCACTTACGTGCTTACATCAGTTCTACAATTCACCGACGTGCTTACACCATTTCTACAATTGACTTACGTGCTTACATCAGTTCTACAATTCACCAATGTGCTTACATCAGTTCTACAATTCACCAACGTGCTTTACATCAGTTATAAAATTCACCAAATTGCTTATATCAGTTCTACAATTCACTTACTCACATAGTTATGTCATAAAATCAGGAAAAATTTGAATATAAAACTTGGAAAATAGTCTACTTGGAAAATAGTCTTCATGCAATCCATTGTGAAATACTCATTTTAGGGGGAGAAAATGAAGTCAAGTGAATCCTTCCAACTCTTCCAGACAAGATTTGTCCGCAATGTTTCCGGTCCGGACATCTTAAAGAATCGCGACATATTGTGAGTGTCATCTTCCTGTAGTTATTATGTCCAAAATTATTGTCTGTTCAGAATATTTATTATAGGTCTTGGATTTCATTAATCCAAAGTTTCATTGAATGTGACTGATGTAATTGTCTGGCTAGACAGTTATTTCACTATGATATATTCTGAAGCTCATAGTTTGTTCAGACTGCGTACTTGGAGAGTTTCCAATCATATTGTAACTATTTCACTTTTTTCTGCATCGTGATGAATGGCTTCAGCGAAGTTTTACGACCGCATTTCCGACTGGTCACGATCCTTTCAGTACAGAAGCTGAATTAAAATTATCCGGGATAGATCAAATCACTGATCACGTGCACGTAAATTAAGGATCGGTCAGGAACTTATTCCAGACAAGAGACGTTGAGAACCAAAAATCGGAACCATGGACACTCCAAAATGTATGGGATAGATCTTTTCTGCACAACACAAACCTTAATCATGAAAGATTTTGCTGTACCTTCAGCTGATGTTAGCGATAACAATGATAGTTATAATGATGGAGTGATGAAGCGATTATGAGTATGTTCTTGTTCTTCTTCGAACACTCTCAGACATCTACTTGAATGTTTTCAAAGAAAACAATAGTCAGTTTGAGGCTATTTGAATCTCCGCATAGCTTTTCCACGAATGGTACTGGTGTCGGCCATATGTTGGGCAACTTTGAAGCAAATATTCAGTAATCATTTTATCAGTGCCACAGTTACACTCATCGGTAGTTCCTATCTTTAGCTTGTTGAATAGATGGTATCACCGTCTGCCGTCTGTTGTGGCCAGTGCGGAGTCTGAAGATTACCACTTGTTCTCTTCTGTTGAGCTGGTAGTATGCATCATTTTGTTTGTGACCTGGATGCTCTACATCCCATTTGTTTCTGTATCTGATTCTGATAAAACTCTTTGTCTTCTTGAAAGTTATGCTTTCATCAGGGTGAGGTAGCTTTCTGCCTTCGTTTACCAATCAATCAGCCTGAATGTACGATTATGATTGTGATAATAAGTGGGAAATGAAAACAACCAGGCTTAACCTGTATACTAGAATGAATGTTGATATTCGTTTTAGTTCGTTTACAATTTCTCTTTTGTTCATAGCTTATGTGAATTGGTGTCATTCGTATAAGTTGATAATTAGATAGCACACTGATCAACAATGACCCCTGTACTAGACCCTTGTCGCTACATAGGGGTACCTTTCGTCAAATAACAGCGCGTGATTTGTATGGTTTTTACTTGGGTTGCTTTACTTTACTGTTGAGTGTCGTGTGGCAGAATTATTAGATTATTTGCTTCTCGACACAAAGTTACCGGGATCAAAGCGATACGCTACAGTTCCCCCAGCTGTAAATCAGTACCCGACCCGACTTTGCTCTGTAGTTGAGGAACACATAAACATATAAGGAGGGGAAACCCGAGGCCTGTAAACAGTAAATAAATAAACAAACAACACACAAAGGTAGTTATCAGGCACTCAGTAAGAAATAAAGAAGTAGAAGACCAGACAACAGAAAAACAACAGAAGTGATAGGCTTACCAGGATCGAACCAGGACCTTCCGAACGGCACCCAATCGCCTAGCCACGGTAGCGAATCGCCACTTATCCACTCTGCCAGCTCCGCATTACAAAAATAATGCTTCACTAACAGAGGTCTAGCGCGAACACTCCGTGACCCGGATATGTACCATAGGACGACCTAGATTAATTGTTAAGGCCTTTGTCATGTGTAATCTGGTCTACACTGTTGTATAGTGGAACTGCAGAAGTGATTGCGTCTATAATTAATCTAGGTCGTCCTATGGTACATATCCGGGTCACGGAGTGTTCGCGCTAGACCTCTGTCAGTGAAGCATTATTTTTGTAATGCGGAGCTGGCACAGTGGATAGGTGGCGATTCGCTACCGTGGCTAGGCGATTGGGTGCGGTTCGGAAGGTCCTGGTTCGATCCTGGTAAGCCTATCACTTCTGTTGTTTTTCTGTTGTCTGGTCTTCTACTTCTTTATTTCTTACTGAGTGCCTGATAACTACCTTTGTGTGTTGTTTGTTTATTTATTTATAGTTGAGAAACAAACTTTTAACGTGACCGGGAGCAGACAGACTTATTGATAAACAAAGAAGGTATTGCAGTTACTTATGAACAAAGAATTAGCGTTAGAAGAAATTCTTACTGATAAACAAAGATAGAATTACTAGCAGCAGAAATTCCCAGTGATAACCAAAGATAGAATTAGTATTATCAGACATTCTTACTGATAAACAATGCTAGAACTGGCGTTAGCAGAAATTCGTACCATTCACCAATAAGCAAAGATAGATTTACTGTGAATTTTGCCGCTAGAGAGAAGTATCACTACACTGGGGCTGGCAACCTCATCATGTCAAACAAATTGCAACAGAAGCCACCGCTCCAGGAGCATGTGAATGCTTGGTACAGGCTTCATGCAAGGGGACCAGCTGTAGAGAGAGCATCATGCTATCCTATCGGCTGTCTTCCTTTTGGCCTGGTTCAAGTCCATTCCTCAGTCCTTCAGAGATTGTCCTCCCTGCGAACTCTGGGTCGTCCTGGAGATCTGCATCCTTGGCTTTTGGTTTCCCAATGTTTGTCGTGGTAGCCGATCTCCCCCCATTCTGCAGATATGGCCAAACCATCGCAACTGGGACTGTTCCACTCTGGTCTGCAGGGGCTAGTTTTTGAGGCTATGACGTATCTTCTTGTTGTGGGCCCTATTCCTTCTTGTCACTTGGACCTTCTTCCTCAAATACCTCATTTCTGAAGCTTGAGGCTGGGTTTTTTTTAAATCCCCCCCCCCCTTTTTTTTAAGTACCCTACTGTTTCATTTCCATTTTTGCTGTTCCGTCCTCAAATGTCCATTATTATCGAACGTCATCAACAATCTATCTGTATTTTATGTTGCTATTATCCAAACAACGCGTATAATTAAGAAGACATTACATCTCGAGATTATAAAATTGTAACATAATCAATATTCTACATTTATCTTGTAAGAAACGTTTCAGTTTCATCAGTTACTCAGGCAAATCTTTTTGTCTTGCTTGAACGTATGTTTATCATAAGCTACCAGCAGAGGCGAACTGAACGTTCGGGTAATATGGCAGGGCCGATGGCCATAAGCACTAGAGGGCCCACTCTTCCGTAAGTTCCATCAATGTCGAATTGATGGTTAGGTGCTAATGACCCGTATTGCCCGGGGGGCTTAGTTAACTGTCAGTCCACCACTGGCGACGAGGCATGTCCTTTCTCTATGAATCTCCTGTTTTATTTTATGCAATAATCTGCATTAGTCATTCATTCAAAAGGCCTTTTTCTGCTAACCTGTGAGGTTAACTACCTATCTGTTATGCGCCATCCCTTGTTTACCATTAATCTTCTCGAATTTCTGGGAACACTGGGTCCTTCAATAGAAGTGTTCGTGTGCGCCTTGCTATTCGACGTAATGAGTCTGCAGTGTTGAGGCTAGTGTGGATTCCAGCACATAGGTATAACTGGAAACGAGTTAGCAGACCAGACGCGCAGATATGGAAGGTGAGGTAAAAACAATGTAAGAGCACGGCTTGGAAAATTGGAGATTAAGAATCAAGTGAAGCAAACTATAAACGACGAATGGAAGACAATATGGAAGGGAAGTAGTAAAGGCAGACATGAGCTCAAACTTCTAAAAGAACCAACAAGGACGTATCAGATCAGAGAAGAACTAAAGGTACCCTTGAACAAAAGGTTGCGACGTCTCCGTCGACGTGTATCATACTTTATGACAGAGGAACCACACTGCCAAGAATGTCAGAAAGAAGTTAATATAGACCACTACATGATACACTGTAAAACATAACAATCAACAGATGCATGAATTGAAAAGATACTTTAGAAATCACAATAAAGACATTACAGGTGATAGAGTGTTAAGTATACGTGCCCCAGGGGAAGCCAAACGATATTAAAACTGTATACACAAAAAAAAGGAAAACATATAAAATACTGCTCTCCGCAAGAACCTAGGGTGTTGGTCCCAGTGCTTTACAGGTCCATTAGCTTTCCTACCCTTTCGTTGCACTGCAGCAGGCTTCCCCAGAAGGTTAAATCAATGGGAAGCCAGGTAAGGCGCATAAAACAAGACAACGAGAAAAGAAGAAAAATATTTTAAAAAAACACAAAAGAGTACAGTGTTTTTCCACTCACTCTAGAATCCCATGGAGGGGGGTAGAAATTGAGAAAAACGGCACAGTGATAAAGAGAAGGATTAATAGCCCAAATCAATCCAACAAATTGCATGGAATGGTAAAAATATGGAAGATTAAATCGAATGATAGTCAATTAGTATCGAAATAGTATCACAGCGATATAATTATTTTACGGGGCTAATCACAGCGATAGAACTATTTTACGGGGCTAATCACAGTGAGCTCGGGCCGGTATCGTTACAGAAGAAAGTGAAAAGTGTCTATCATTTTAGGGTCTTTTACACATGGGAATCTCTTGCAGACGACACTGAATTTTACATCATCTAACTTAACTTGAAATTTTCAGTCAACTTTTACCAGGAAGCGTAGTTGTGAGCTGAAGTTTTCCTTCTTCATCCAAGTCTGTCGCAATGAAACTAGATCTTCTAATGATGTAGACGTGAAGTGGTAATTTATCGGGATCCATTCCCCTGTGGCTTCCATCACTACAATAATCAGTATCAAGATTGAACCGGGTAAAACATTTAATGGAATATGAGACACTGCTATCGTTTTTCCCTCATCGATTCTGGACGAGGTCGTCATTCTCATCTTTACCAACAAATCAAAAACAAAAACAAAAAAAGTCGCAAATAATTTCATTGAATCTAACATTAAAGCACATTCAGATGACGCTTACAGAATAATTAGACTTTGTAACCGTTTTGCTGGTCTATTTCGTTTCTTCTTATTCGTCCTCTTTTCCGTTTCCTCTTTTTTTAAATTCTTATCTTCTCTATTTTCTTTCTTCTACCCCTTTTTTTTATTCATAATCTTTATTTTTTTCGTCTGATTCCAGCCATAATTAATATTATTGTGATCATATTTACAATAATTATAACACGGAATAGTGGTGACGTCAATTAAACAGGAGGTGGATGGGCTCACAGCAGTCAATGCGACAGACTTGGATGAAACGTCAGCTCACAACAACGCATCCTGGTAAAAGTTGACTGAATATATTACTGTTAGATGATGTAAAATTCACATATCACTTCATTTCCTAAAAAAGAGATCACATTTGTAATACGTTTGACGCATGCCACATGAAATTGATGGTTATTTGACTGCTTATTTAGGTTCATATCTAGGTTAAATAGCGACTACGTAATCATGTCATCAATATATCAACGCACTGAGGGAATTGAGCGGCACTAAATCGTTCTATTCTTCTTCTCCTGCGTTCAGTTTGTAGTCATGCTAAATCTGCAGGCCTGTCGCCAGGACGAAGTCCACAGTCTTTACCAGGTCGGCGCGGCAGCCCCATAGCTTCTGCTGGAGCTCAGCACCCCTTGGCCAGGTCGCACGTCGCAGTTCATCGTGGGTTGGACAGAACTGGAGAATGTGTTCTGGGGTCTGGATTCCTGTTCCGCATGGGCATTCATTTGTGTGGGATATCTTGAGGCGATAGAGATGTCCTAGTAATCTGCAGTGGCCGGTTCTCAGGCTGAACATTGTGGTCTGTTGGTATCTGTTTAGATGGTGTATTGGGTCATCTCTGCTGTACATATTCCCTTCCTCCTTCCACTGATTTTTGTACTTGTTGTGGATTATGGTTTTTGCTTCCCGATACGGCAATGGATGGCTGTATTGTTCCATTTTACTGCCACTTCTTGATAGAGCATCTGCTTTCTCATTACCAGCAATTCCACAATGGGAGGGTAACCACTGAAGGGCAATGGTTGATGACCTTTGGATGATGTTAAGCTCAGATCTGATCTCATTCATCATGTTATCATTTCTGGTGTTTTGTATTGATTCCAGTAATGATCTGCAGTCGGTGAAGATTACTATCTTAGCTGGTGGTTGTTGTTCGGGTCTGGTGAAGATTTTCAGGGCTTGCAGTAGTGCCATAGCTTCTGCCCTGAAATTGGAGAAGATCTTTCCAGTTGGGAAGGCCTTTCGGATGATCTTTCCATTTAGGAATCTTATAAAAATGCCCCCACCACCATTCTTTACTGCCCCCTCAGCGGATCCATCTGTGTATGCGTGTGTCCACTCTTTCGGGTTGTACTTTTCTTCAATCATTTCTTGAGCCAAGGTTTTTAGTTGTTGAGGGGTCTGGTGGCCTTTCTTTTTTATTTCAGGGACTTCTGTGAAGATAGATATATTTCCATGGCAGTCGTCTGGCTCCTCATAGTCAATTAACGTTTCAATCTCAGTAGGTTGTTTTGGGAGGAGGTCTTCATGGCATTGATGCAGATGTTTGGAGATGTTATGAAGCTGGTTCTTTTCAGCCTGTTCTTTGTCAAGCTATGGAGTTTGGCATGCATTGGATGACTTGGCATTCGTAGAAGCTTCTCACTGTGAGTGAATACCTTTTCCCCACGTCTGTCATTCAGAGAGCGGATGTTGGTGTATCTCTCCATTGTCTGAATTGGAGAAGTCTTCATCCCTCCAGTGATTAATCTAAGGCCTGAATTTTGTACTTTCCCTAGACGTTCTGTGTTTGTTTTAGATGCCGTGGCCCAGGCTGACATGCCATATTCAAGTACAGGCCTGATTGTGCCTGTATAGACTTTTTTAAAGTATGTTGGTATTTACCACCCAACTTGTGCCAGCCAGTTTCTTCATAATAGAGAGTTTTCTTATTGCTCTCTGTTCTACTGCATTTATGTGCGGCTTCCAGGTGAGTCTCTTATCCAACTTGACTCCCAGGTATGTTGGATTTTTCTCGATTGGAAGCTCACTTCCATTTAGTTGCAGTTTGATCGTTTCTTGGCGATTTGACAGAGAGAAGCAGGTTGCTACTGTCTTGGAGAGATTTATCTGTACTCCCCACTCTGATGCCCATTTACCGATGGTATTTAACGCTGCTTGCATCCTGAACTTTGCAGTAGGCAAATGTTCAGCAGCACACCAGGCAGCAAAACCGTCAGCATGAAGAGCCCTGGAGATATTCCCGGACAGTTTCTCTGCAACATGATTGATTGAAGATTAGGAGGAGCTTGTGCCTGGCTACAGGTCCAAGGTTCTTGATCATATCATTTGTGATACCATCTTTTCCTGGAGCTTTCATGTTCTTTAGTTTTGTTATGGCAGCATTTAGTTCTCTCAAAGTAAGGGATGACTTCATGCAGTTATCTGGGTTTTGGTGCTTCAGTTTTTCTTTTACTTCCTTACGTACTTCTTGGATACGTACAAGTGGAAGTGATGTGGTGCTTTCTTCCTTGTAGAAATCTGCCAGGATGTTTGCAGCCATCTTTCCTGTGTGGTATTTTCCGTTTTCCTTGATAACAGTCTTACAGTAGCTGGTTGTTGTTTCTTCATTTAGTACTCTTGTCAGATTCCACAGTTTGCTCGAGTCCTTTTCCATGTTGAGACTGCTGGTCTTCTGGTGCCAGCTCCTTTGGATTTCAGCTTTCTTTTGCTCATTAAAAGCTTGTTTTATGCTGTTTTGTCTCTGGATGTTCTCTAATGTGAGACTTTGCTCCATAGTTCCCCGTGCTTTATTTAAGTCACTATGGAGTTTTCCCAGATTGTCACTCCAGTATGGTTTGTAGTCTCGTCGTTTACCTCGTGGAATTGAATTCTTTGCTGCTTGGATGATTGCCTCACTGATGATGGAAATGTTTTTATTGACATTATTTGAGTGGGTAATGTTTTGACAGATGTTATCGACTTGTTCTTTAAAAAATCCCCAGTTTGCTTTTTTGAAATTCCAGCTAGGAGACATATTAACTTGTCCTGCACTTCTTACCTCAGATATCTGTAATGTGACTGGTACATGGTCACTTCCCCCCAATTGGTTATTTACTGTTCTAGTGGTGAGTCGATGTATGTCATCTGTAGCCATAGCAAGATCTGGTGTGCTCGTTGTTTTCCATACTCTGGAATAGAAGGTGGGCTTATCCTCTGGTTGGTTTATTAGAATTAGTTTATTCTCTACCATCCAATCTTCCACCTCTTCTCCTCTCAGATCTGTTGCTTCATAGCCCCAGCTGGGTGAGTAGCTGCTGAAGTCGAACGAACGAACGAACGAACTTTATTTTCAAAGGGTTGAGAATTGGGCACGCAGGCTCGTCTAACTTTCTGCCCATAATGAGGTGTCTTGATGCTGCAAGCTTCACTTTGTGTAGCTCCAGAGTTGTGGTTGGAGGGCTGTAACAGTTTGTGATCATTAAGTCTCCACTGGGCAACAGTAGTTGGACTGTTATGTATTCAAGTTCGTCCTCACCAGATCTGTGTATCTCTACTGCTGGGATTGAGGTTTTAATAAGCGTGAGGATTCCTCTCTTAGTTCTTTTTGCCCTGTCTTGGCGGAAGGATTCGTATCCACGTATGAAGAATCGTTGGGTATCTTTTAGGTGAGTTTCTTGGATGCAGATTATATCAATGTTATTTTCCGTGGGGAATTCTTGTAACTCCGGTTTCTTGTTCCTCACTCCAGAGCGCCATACTATCCTATCTGTTGTCTTCCTTCTGGCCTGGTTCCATTCTAGTCCTCGGTCCGTCATAGATTGTCTAATGTTGTCCTCCAGCGGACTCTAGTCTTCCTGGAGATCTGAATCCCTGGCTCTTAGCCTCCCATACCTGCCTGGCAGCCGATTGCATTTCGTGTAAACATGTTTTAAGGCAAACAGGTGATTGGCCTGTTGTGTCTTTGCATGATGGAGGAGCTGGCTTTTCAATGGATGTAATTACCGTGTTTAAAAATAACGAATTTCTGCATCCTCCTTTTCAAATCATGTTTTTTTCCGCTGTTGAATGAAGCAATCAGACCACACAACAAAAATATCAATGAATAGATCTAATTACATAATATTTTAGTACGTGTTCTCCAGTTATTACTTTTAAAATGTAATAAGTACACACCTTGCTACAGTTAGATCTGATTTTTAAAATATTTTATACAAATGATTCTTACTTGCATACAGCAGTCAGTTATCTTGTATTAAAAATTAAAGTGTCAAGAAATCATCGATTATGTATATATATATTATCAGACCATAAGGCCATTTATAGTTGTATTTGCGACTTAATATAAACGACTTGGTTGAACGAGCCGCCCCTCGCCATAACGAGGCCATTCTTTTTTTTTTCTTTTTTTTGTGGAAATCATCAATGCGTACCGTTTTGACAACCTTGGCGCGCTCTCACAGCACAGGGATTTTATATTATTAACAAGCAAGTATACCCGTCAAAACAATGACGAGAAAGAACATTAAAGCCAGCGTCTTAACTTTTCATCGTCTGCAGCACATTTAGAAGACCATGGATCTTGCTCACAACTTATTTTATTAACTCTGAGCACAATTACTTTAAATACATAAAGGATTTTGAACAAGAATTTTACAAAAGCTAACAAATCATTAAAAAAACAAAAACAACAAAATATTAGCAAATTTACTAACTACTCATAGGACAAGGAAAGAGAACGAGGTTCAAAAGAAAAAAAAAACCAACTCAAAAATGACAAATACTAATATAAATTAAAACCAGCAACTGCAAAAGACAATAGTTATTTAAACTTAATACAAAATTAGTAAATAAAATGACACTAAATACCCCAATTATAACCAATTTTCAGGTTGAACAGGTTAGACCAAGATGGAACGAGAAGAGGCAATAACGGGCAGCTGTTAAGTACCCGCTCTCCACCCATCACCTTTTCAAAACAACAACAGCAACAAGAAATTTAGTTTTTCTCTAGTTCTTTTCAAGGGATGTAATTTTTCCCTCTCGCTTTGCAAGGAAAACAATCAGACTATAACAATAATTATTGAATATTTGTAATTAAATGACATCTTACCGATGGTATTTAACGCTGCTTGCATCCTGAACTTTGCAGTATTATTTTAAAATATGACAAGTATCTATCTGATTTTGAATGTAATTTACAAATCATAATAACAGTCCAAGCCGCAAACCAGACACGCTCATGGGGATTGAGAGAAAGAGAATATACCACTTCTTTAAAGCAAGCAAAAACGGTCCCCACGAGATGCATCAGGAGAGGAACATCAAGATCACCCAGGTATCTGGAGGTGAGGCCGCCCTCAGGGTCCTACCCGACGATAAAGTGATCGGTATCCTCGAGACAAATGTTGGCAGGAAAGGCATCGCTAAAGTAGGAAGACTCAAAGGGAGTCCTGCTTGCTCTCAACAACATGGAAAAAACAATCTCGCTAATGACCGAACTGGGTTCCGGACCGAAAGAATTCCAGATAAAAGTGGTTGTGGAAACCTTCAACAAAACTAATAAGTTGATGTTAAGAGGAGTCGACACCAGATGGTCCACACAAGAAGTTCACCGTCGCCTATAAGCACAAAAGTACAGTCAGAATCACTCAAGTCTAAAGGTTAAAAACCTGGGGTAAAAAAGATACCAATCTGGTTGTGATATCTATTGAAGGAACGACACGACCTAAGAAACTGACGCTGAAAGATAAATAAACAAAGACAGAAGCCTATATCAGTCCGGTCATACAGTGCTCAAACTGCCAGTAATTTTCTCACACCAAGAACACATGCAAGTAGGGACAGTTTACCGGTATTGTGCAGGAAGCCACCCATATCGCGACTGCCTCTGGGCGATGGAGGATCACAATTACAAAGCTATAAACCCAAACCGACCTGCGCAAACTGCCTCGGAAACTATGGGGCAAGGAACAGAGGTTGTTCAGTGTTTCGGGAAACCAAGAAAATACTGAAGGAATCCGTGTGCAAACACTTATCCTTCAAAGTGGCAAGACACAGAGTGACTGCTGATGCCACGAACAAAGAGTATCCAATAACTAGAAGTCAACTGCTTCAGATGACTGCAGATGTGAAAGAAATAAACCAAAAACTTCAGGTCGAGAGTAGAAGCAGACAAACTCACGAGGACCAAACTGAAAGATGTGATAATACGATAGATCTGTGTAGTAAAATCTGCGAGAATAATCGCTCATTTCAGTAAGATTTTAGTCATAAAATGATAATAAATAAACCCGCCCTATTGTGTCTGACGGTAATACTCTCACACGCCAGCATAGCGCTGAATTTTGTGCCATGGAACGGCTTAGAACCGATCCCACCGTTACCTCCTCGCTTTCCTTGTGACGTACATTTTTAACATTTTGCCCGATCTGATAGAGACTGAGGCAAGACTAATAATTAACGATTTTGCGGAAGTGTGCCGCCAAACTACTGTCTGAATTAACGTAATATTTTGACTTTAACGCTGGTAATAAGTAGTAATCCTTACATTTTTTGGTAGTGTATCACGAGACAATACAAATAATTAACGCAAATTCTTACCCCGCCGCGCAACACTCCGCTTCGCTTGACACGTTGTGCCTTGCATATATACACGCTGTGGCAAAGCCAACAGAGGCAAACACGCAGACAATTTTATTTCCTCTTCGCGGTAGTATTTCTGACGTCACTAAAACAAGTAGTTATTTGAAAATACATGCTAGCGAGAGATGAGAGAGGGGGGTGTCGTGGAATATTCTAATCCACATATATAAATTATTAGGTAAATATGAAGCCTAACAAATAAAATTAATAAAGAAAAGAGCAATGGTAAATAACAGTGCTGTCACAAAGAAGGTACTCGAAATCCCCCTTGTTTTCTACTTCGTCGGCAAATTGTAACGCTTTCACGTTGATAATAAAGGCCTTCTGCAACATACACGCGTTTCCCAAACACACAATAAAATGTGCTGCCTTTCTAAGAAAAACCTTGAAATATGCAAGTTGACCTAAATTTTAAATTCCATTCATGTCTTTTTCTACACTATGTTACCAAAAACAAAAGACAGATGGACTAAAGGATAGCGAGAAGGGAGAGGCAGAAAGCCGAACACTAAACACGCGTCTCGCTATTAATGCCACCCCCAACCCGCGTCGCGCGATACACAATTGCTGCCATCACGCGTGTAAGACTACAAGCACTAACTTTTTCGGACGGACAGTGATAAATTCACTACCCTTCCCAGAGTTAGGTTTTAAAATCATAAAAAAACGCTTATTAGGAAAGATAACAATAGATGGGTTTACGTTTGAAAACATTACAGTACCCAGACAGCACATCTTCGAAACAGGAGGTAGAAGGAATTGCATATTTTGAACGCAGCCACGTAGCTCTTTTAAATTTGGATATTTGGGTTCCTTAGGGCTTGCTGACAAAGAATATGTAAAACGTTACGCAAATAGTCCAGGAATTAATAAATTATAACCAAAATAAAATAGTGGGGATGCCTGACAACATAAAATCATTTCTGCTCATAAAATTTTTTTATAACGTGTTTGAACAAAACCTTACGTTACAGAAATAGCCTACCATGTAAACTCCAAATTGATTGGAGCGCAACAAATGAAAGACTAACCACGATTGGTCGGGCTATAAATACTATCTTGGTTGTTAGGGAGACGTAGGAAGGTAACATTTTTTCAAACACTTGTCGAAACGTGGCTCGATTGGCCAGACTCGCTGATATAATCACTTAGGAGCGTTAGTTCGAAACCACTTGTTTAAATAAGCTTGATAAAGCAACAGTGCGTTGATGCCAGCTAAAATTTTGCTAAATAAAAGCCTGGAACATAAGCAGATGGGAATTTGTGCCAGTAAATGTGCCAGAATTCATTGCTAATCAACGTATCTGTGTTTATTCTATGAATTGTGGTAAGCTTGAACCATTCAGTATCTTTTAATGAAAATTGAATGTAAATTGTTAATTTATGCCTGTATATATATGTGTAGTTCAGTGGCAAACAGGAGATAAAGCCTATAATGCTCCAGCCTGAACAGAGGGTGTCGGAGGGAAGTAAAACGGCATGGAATGGCCAAATAGTACACTGACACCTGGATGATTGACTAGAAAGAAATAATGCTGGAAGTGCAGAGGCGTGGTAACCATTAAGGAGGTAAATACTGGTATAAAGTATTTCAGATGAAGCTGACAGTTGGCCTAACGCTCTGAACTCAATGTTTGTGATGTATTGTGATCAGTGTAAAAAGAGAGTATAAGTTAGTTATGAAGTAGAAGGTACATCCTTCTTGTTTACAGGGACCGTGGTCTTGATGGTATTGAGCAGCACCTGGTCAGAGCTTTGCTGAATCCAGAGTCGGACAGCATACCCCTTGGTCTTTTTAGCTATCAGTGAGGTGTCTCCAGAGCCCAGGGGAGAATTCGAGCAGAGGAGTCCTTTCCTGCCGCCATCACGCAAGATAAGCTGATTTGGCCAGCTGAGCTCAACATTATGTCCCCTCATCTTGAAATGACTTTGTAAAAATAACATTCAGAGGGGAATTTAATTGTCTTAATATCAGGAACTGAGAATATCTCCAATACTAGTCCCAAAAGACAAACTATTGAAGTCATGATGACAAATACCAACAGAGCTTGAACAAAACAAAACCAGTATTACCTCATATTACCACTACACAACTGACACACATAGGATATTTTTAATAATATATGTCACTACAATATTCATATTGATAAAGTCTGTACATATACTTGTAATTAAAATTGATTGTGATTCCTGGTTCCTTTGTATTTGAATCAGGACACATATACCTTTATGACAAAAATGAATACATATTGTTATTTGAAAAGTTATCAGTGACTCCTTAAGATATTCTCATAGAGTGTTATATGTATGTGAGTGTCACAGTGTTGTCAAGAGTAGTGGATTAAATTAAATTGTTTATCTGTCTGTTGTTGTGACTTACACTTCATCATACACATACCCTAGACACATAACGTAGTCATCACACTATTCCAGAATAATTCTGACTGAGATATATAGATATGTGGTAGCAAGTAAGGTTATCTATAATACACTACTCTTAATAGATATAGATACCTTCACAGCTGATCTCAGTCAGTACACTAAGTCCCCTATAAATATTTATAACATCCCACTTCACCACAGGGGGGAAGGTGGCCGTCTTGTGTAAAATTTTTATTTGACGATTGCCGGTGACAAAATTGAAAATCTAAACCATAATGAAACTGACCATAAAAATCATATGGTAGTATAGCTTGGAGTCCACTGAGCAAGAATATGTTTTAAATAATATGGTAGTCCACGTATTAGCTAAATTATTGAGAAAATACTAAATGTCTACGGACGCGCGACCAGACAGACTGTTGTTCCTGCTTGTTTTTTTTTCATAACGTTAGTGGGGACGCCAGCTTAGAAAAAGAGGCATTGAGGTACATTCACATTCGCTTGGGTAAAAAGAGTATAGAGGGAAAGGGGTGCGGTAGGAAAATTGTTACCCAAAACTAACATCTTTTTGTATTGGCATAACTAAGGCAGGCTGGCCAATCGACTACCAGACACCGAGTTTGTTTGGAATTATTTTTGTTTTTCAAAAACTACATTTGAATTCTGGTAGTCGCAAGCTTTCGATTGGCCAGTGCTAATAAATATTAGCAAAAGGCTTTCACTATTCATTGCCAGTTGAACAAAACTTTTCATTCAAATACGCTGAGATCAGCTGTGTTAATTGTAAAATTAAATAAAGAAGTATTCACAGTCTGGACCGTGCAGAAAAAACTGAGGCCACTTCTTTGCAAGTCAGCGTCATTTGTTTATATTTCTTGAAAATTTGTGGTAAGAATGCTTTATGAATTCATATGTTTAATCCCACTGCCAAAGTTAGATACTGCTATTGGGAAATGTGAAGGACGTGCCGGGAGCAGACATTGTTGAGTCCTCATATTGAACTGTATCTAACTGATGTATGTTGTCTTGATTGTGTTTTAATATTATTGCATTAGAATATATTAGTAAGCCTCCGTGTTCCATGAACACTGTTCAACATGCCTGAAGCATTTATATTTAAAAAAGAAAAGAAGAGAAAATCATACAAAAGGAAATGTGGTTACTCCACATTATTTTATTGAGGAAAACTATGTAAACGTACAGTGGCGTATCTGCCATAGGGACCTGAGGTGTGGTCACAGCAAGGTGTGAGTCATGTAAAATTAGGGGCGAGTGCACCTGTAATGCACGCGAGGCTGACCCCATATCACCGTAGGAAAAACAAATATAATAAGTGATCAGATATAAAAGGCCAGGGTGTCCTTTTGTTGCAGAGGTTTTATTTCCTGTTGCCAACCGGTAACAGGAAACCTGCTGAGTGAGAATAAAGCCATCAAGTCTCCGACCATTTGTTTATGCTGTCAAAAGATAATAGGAGGAGCTTGGGCATTTTGAGAGATCGAGATTTTCTGCAACTTCATACTGTATTATCATTCTACAAGGAATCCCAGGTGATGTGTTAAGCATCTGGGTATATCTGACACTTTCGTTTAATAAACACTGGTATTTCAAATCATACTTAGGAAGTTTATGGGGTATGATGAAACTACAGCCCCTCATACACAGTGACTCTCCCTCTTAGATGAATAAAGTGTAAGCTGTGAACATTCCAACAGGAAAGATATATATTGACTTTATAGTTAGTGGACAAAGAGTCCAGATATTTTAGTTGATCTTTTCTGTAAACTATCTTGTCCTCATTTTCAAAGACCTGTCCAAAAGATATGTCTGGACAGGCAGATTAAATTGTACAGAAAAAATATTCATTTTAAAGAAAAACTTAACCAATGGTTTTATTCACTTCCTCATAGAAAATTAAAGTGTTTTTGCGTTGTGTACCATCATTTCATTTCTCCCCTAGACACTAGGTACATTATACACCAGACACTAGAGCCAAAATAGTGACCGTGTGAGATCTAGGGAGGTAGCGTTAGGTTCCCTGCACATAATTCATCATCATCATTTATAGAGTCAGGGGCCTACATGTGCTTGACCTCACACGGTTAATACATACACGGATTTCATTCTTTTAGGATACCATCATAACCTCCCCAGCAAATCAAACTTTGCTACAATCTGCAGAGGTGTCAGGAGTATGATGGAGGACATGAAAACAATTCAGCAACAAATAGAATCAGATATCAAGAAGCTAGCAGAGCTGAAAGAGAAAAACGAAGTAGTCCTCAAAAGAATAGAAACTGAAAGAATGACCATAGAGGAAATTGCGGCTAAAAACGAACGAGAAAATAAAAAGAACGATCATCCCAATGAAAAAATCGTCTCATAAATGCTTGAACGGTTGCTCCCAACAATCATCGAAATAGTGATATACCAGTTACAGCACAAAAAGACCTTGTACAAACACTACAGAAACAAGGTTAAAACTCCACAAGCCAGCCAGTAGTACTTTTTCATGAATAGCCTTCTCAGGGCTGCCATCGAATTAGCGAGGCAGGATGGGAAATACATTATTGAACACGCCACACCTTTAAGAACAGACAAACGACGAGAGGAATCCAGACAGCTAGTGGTCCTTTTTAGCACTAGTCCTTTTCAGGACTAGCAACTGGCTAGCACCGAAGGAGAATCTAACAAACAGTATACCCCACTCACTGTCTTATTGTCACTTTACTGTCTCGGCTAGGCAATCATACTATATTTCATCATGAAACAATTTCTTGACAATTTTTCACTCGGGGTGCACGATTGTCAGTAATATTCACTTAACTTCTATGACAGATGAAATTTGGCTTTGAAATGCACAGTTTGGCAGATGGGTCTTGCATATGCCAATCCAGACACTGCTGGGGTGTAAAGCTTCGATCTCGACACCACCACTGAGACTTCTGGTTATTACTCGTTAGCTCAACTGATTCACGATCATTGACCTCTGACTTATGGTGAAAAGTGCGAACCTGAGGACAAGGTTTACACATGTGGCTAGGTTTGATTTTACTGCCTACAAGTCTAATGTATGTGATATGATCTTGTTTTCAGATGTCTGCTGGTATATGTATGATACATGGATCAGTCATGATAAGCGATAGCGAGACAAGACAGGTGTCTAGCTGCAGAACATTTTCTAAAATAAGATAATACAGCATATACTACAGTTCATACATCACATCTGTACACACGTATATGGTATGGTGTCTTAATCACCCTTACTCCCTCTGCCTGAAAAGTCAGCTCTGAAAAGTACTGGAACTTTATGGCAGTGTACATAAGCCCTGATAAGGACTGTATTTAGTCCTGAAAAGGACTGTGCTAGTCCTGATAAGGACTCAGTCACCGTGTGGCTATATTATCAGGTTCCAACCTTCGACAAGCATACCAATTTAAGCAAATAGAATGTTTGATACTTTCATAACATATCGACTAACCAAATCCTGAAATAAACAGTTGTAATTAATGTATTAAATATATACAGTAATTCTACATACCCTCTCAGGATCTATATAAAGTCAGAAAAGAGTGGCTTAGGTGGGGAATAGTGCTGCTTGGTCACAGATAGTAAAGTTCTAGCCTCAACAAGATTCTTTCTCTGGCCGCCTTCCTTCTGTCTTTATTCTGTGCAAGTGATTTTGAATTATCCGGGGTCTCCTTTTATAGGCTGCGATCTCTCCTCTTTAAAAAAAAGAAAAAAGAAAAGGAAAGTATCCCGTTACACACCCATTGAGGCATATTGGGAATATGGTGTTAGACCCATATTTTCTTGACCATCGGCGCACTAGGGGTGATGTGATCAGCATCACGCCGGCCGCCTTAACCTTCCCAAAGTTGCTTTGGTACCCAATTTATGAGGCTGGGTCAACCGCAGAGCCGTTTACTGTAAAAGGAGACTATTTTCATCCTTGTCTGTCATTTCGTTCTCCTTTACGAGTCCTAGGTCTAACTTTGCTTCGTACGCTTTTTTTTTTCTCCATATAAACTACAGTAGCTTTTTCGATTGGTTTTGTGTAGGCTGCTCTTCCGTGATTGGCTGAACCTGACACACCCCGGAAAACAATAATACTGCATTGTATACCTCTGTCCTACTTTTCCTGCCGGTCATGCATTTACTCGAATATTAAGCATGCGTTTTCAACGCATGACAGCCTATAACCAAATAAAAAGCTATAGCGATCAAAGAATTTGTTATTAGTTAGTTTGACAGATAAATGACTAGCCAGAACTTTGCTTCCGATCACTTCCAAAAGACTTTGATTCACATATGTTCAAGCAATTTGCCGTGGAATCACATTAGCGTCTGAACCTACAAAGTAATGTGAATCACATAATCTGGTATTGAAGTTGGTTTGACAGGTAGTGACAAGCCCGGACTTAATTCTCTGTCATCTCCTCAGACATACATTCTCCTATGTTTGTCGAGAAATCGTCCGCAGATCTTGATTAGATGTGAATGGTGAAGACTGCTGTCATATTGGAAAGGAATATAATTTATTTCCATTTTCCTTGAGGATTTTACCTTCTTGTGGCGAGAACATTCATTTCAAATTAGACTTCAGTCCGTCGGTTATATTAGAGCGCTATTTGTCATTCAAAAATAAGTGAACTCTTTTGACTGAAGTATTGTATAGTGTTTATGAAAAACCAATCCCTGATACAGGACTTCTAACTTCTGATAACATGAAATCGCGCTGAAAAGGACTTGTCCTGAAATGTACTGCTAACTTTGCAGCGTTTATAAATACTAAGTCCTAAAAGGACTTAAATGCCTGCTAGCATTGCGAGGGCCTGAAACGGACGCGCCCTGAAACAGACTGCCAGCTACGTTTACGGTGCCCGTATCTTCTGTTAGCTATCACCTGCAAGAAAGAGAAATGTTCAGGGGAAGCTAAGAATATTATAATATTCCTGCGACATCGATCAGTAACGATGAAATTAACCAGCTCAGTTTCATGTCTTTGAAGGTCTTCGTTGTTAATGAATCCACACAAATATTTTCGTCAGAAGTTGTTCAATGCGGACTATCAATAGCGGGACGAATGAACATTTCATAACAAGTAAAGCTTTTCCTTTCAGTGCAATATACCACACTAGCTCTGGGAAGATGACGTTTTTTTTTAAATCAGTGATAGCTGTCTCATGTTTCTCATGTTCTTTTACTGTTGTAAAATATAATGTATCGTAAAAGGTGACTTAAAAGGGTTGTGCGTCATGATGGCGACGAAAAAAATAAATTACGACAAATGTTATCACTTTAAGGCAAATTAAGTGCTTTGATGCAGGTTTCCCACAACCGCGCCGCAATAGTGGTCATCTGTTCTTTAATGATTCATAACATTATACAAGAAGAAAAAAACAGTCTGCCAATCTAGTGCGAAACATTAGAGTGTCGGAAGAAAGTGACACCTGGACGCTAGATTGAGAAGCCCTGAAATATCAGTTTAATGTTTAGCTTGTGCGGTTGACAGAGAAGCTGAAATTTGTTATATATACTAACATCATATTTTCACCATCGTTATCATCAGGAGCACAGGGCTTCAACACACACACACAAATATGCAAAACCCTCCTGTTCTGTGTCATCTGTTTAAGATCTTTTAAGTTCTTCGTTTTATCTTCCATTTCTCTTACACTGAAGATTTCAGAATTGCGACTGCCTTGCAATGCTATCAACTGGTTTTCGTAATGACTGTCCTACTGGACTATAAAACGCCAGCATCTTCTTCTCACTTAGTTCTTTACTTAATTTCCACATTAGTGATCTTGTCATGCCATTTCAGTCCTTTTATTTGTGATGGGTTACTGTATTTTTTGTTTTTCAACTCCCCCCAGTTTTCTTTTCCCTATAATTTATTTCGTTCTTTTTATTATTATTAGGCGTTCGAGTTCATAGTTAGTAGTTTGGATTATTTTTCGGACGTTAGGGAAAATCCGACCACCTGCACCTACCCTGTTTTTGTAGGTATGGGGGAGAAGCACTACACAGATTAACGTAGAGCCAATACAATTTATTCTGGTAGCTAGAAGGTCAGAAGGTTACTAAATATTATGTATTACTTCTGCGCGTGAGCAAAATAAATTTGCGATTGGCTTGGTAAACACTGAGTCATCGGTTAAGCATATGATTTGCCGGGTCAGATTTAATTTATGTGCAGGTATGGAAATAGGTCATAGGCTGGTTAGAAGCGATTCCTGAAAGCTAGTATCAGTCGCGATGACTCACCACGTCTGTAATTGCATCAGAATATTTCTACTATTTATTGAGCATCAAAATCTTTTAGCGCTCACTAGTCCCAAGAAATGCTGCTCTAAAGAAGTGCCATCATATAGTCTGCTCAGTCCGAGAAATTCTATATTATTGGGTATGTCCATAACTTAATTAGCGTTGTAGAAAGTTCGTTTTATATAAGAGCTTAGCACGTTAGAGTAAGCTTCTTCGGGGATTTAATTTAATTGTTATTAGTAAGGAGTGCCATCAATTGCTATCTTATACAGAAACTAGAACCAGGGTAGTGTAAATTGTGCCTATAATTTTTCTATCAATAAGGTAGCAGTATCTAGGAGTGTGTAGCGGCTTTTGAGATAATTTAACTGGGTAAGGACTAAGTTTGGTGTAATGTTATTATGAGCTTAGTGTAACTACTTTTGATTATTGATAATTTGTTGTGTATATACGCGGGTATGGTAGTGTATTAATTTGTTGTGTTAATTAGTCTTGTAGTCAGGAGACAGGGGTGAAGGTGATTTAATATTTCATAGATGGTGTAGACTAGTGTGTTTAATAATTGTGTTAAATTGATAACCTTCCCGGGTCAGTCTTTAATAAGAAGTTAAGGCTGGGAAATTATCCTGTACCGTGGGATTTTCGCTTCAACGAAGTTAATGTTGTGACGCCTAAAGGCGAGACTCGCACACAAAAGATTCAGGTCAGCCGCGTCTGCGGTTTACATAACAAACAGCGGGGTAAATTGGTGCGGGAGAAAGATAGGAGGGGACTGTAAATTAGTTGACCCTTGGGCAGAAATATTTGTTTATTTCTTGTGCGTAGCTTGTGTGTAGGGGAGATTTATAAATTTAGATGAAGTTTGGGGTGGTAATGTGTTATTGTCTTAGGAATTTCGACTTGTTGTATAGCTGTGGTTATTTTTTGTTTCTACAGCAGCGTCAGAGAGGCACTGAACCGTGACAGAGGCGAAAAGAAGGAGTTTAGAGAGGAACAGTAGATTCAGATAGAAATACTTAGAGAACAGCCTCCGAGTTAGCGCTGGAAAGTCAATTAGTGTAGCAGTGCTGTAGAGTATTAGTCAATTTGTGTAGGACAGCCTAGAGCGCTTTTAAGACAGTGTATACATTTAGTTTATACCTCGTCAGTAAGACAGTGTGTTAGTTAGTAAATATAGTGTAGTCAGGAGAGGTGGCTCTTACTTAGAGACCCCCACCAAGTTTATTTCTTTAATCCTTAGTTGTTTCATCCAGGTGTGAAAGAGAGTGTGGAATCTTGTTATATTGTGTCTTTCACTTAAATGGTTCCTTTTCAGGTTGTGCGAACTCGCACTTTATGTTGTTTACTGTGGTATTGATTTGGTGTTTAATAAACTATAAAATGTATACTGGATCAGTTTATCTTTAACTATACTGTACTTATATGCTTGTCTGTATAGTTGTGTCTGTGGAATTCAGTGAAACCGTATCTCATTTCTGGTAGTCAGAGGTGTTGAGACAGTAGCTAAAAATTAAGTCACAAGTGGCGAGGGAGAGTCAATTTCAGTTCTCACCCTCGAAGCTGTAAGTCTCATCCTTTCACATAAAAATGTATTCTCATCTAAATCTATCTTCTCAGACTTTCTCATAACTAGTGTCTTGTCTCTGTACTCAGACAGGGTAAAAGGATCCCGTTACACACCCATTGAGGAATATTGGGAATATGGTGTTATGCCCATGTTTTCTTGACCATCGGCACACTAGGGGTGACGTGGTCAACATCACGCTGGCCGCCTTAACCTTCCCAGAGTTGCTCTGGTACCCAGTTGGGGCTTGGTCGACCCAGGAGCCGTTTGCGGCCTAAAAAAATCCCACCTCATCTGGGGGATCGAACCATAGACCACTGAGCTAGGAAGCTAGTGGTACTCAGACAGACTCTAACTTAAAGCCTCTTCGTGACACTATTCCACGACAGCATCCATTTATGAAAGTCTGTAACTTTATGTTTGTCGGTTTTCTTGTTCTTCGTGGTTCAGAGCCATGCTTCAAGACTTTCTTGGCATCTGAGTCGATAATCGCTATTTTGTTTTGTATGTTTGTTTTTTTCTTTAAAATTCAATTCGGTTTCATTTTTTCCATTGTATTTCAAGCTCCATATTTATGTTATATTTCTATTTTAATATCGTTGTCTGTTCCCTCAAGATTGTTTATAATGCTATCAAGATATATTATGGAACAAACAGATAGATTTACGTATGTAAGAAGCATAGTAACTGCAGACGGCGGAACAAATAAAGACATCAGTAACAGAATGAATAAAGCCAGAACAGCTTTTGCAAATCTCGACAGCGTTTCGAAAGCTTCTAAGTACAGCGCGGAGTGCTGGAGAGTAACAGAAAAGGAAATGTCCAAATTATCCTCTTTCCACACAACCTGCCTAAGGAAAATTCTTCGAGTTTTTTTTTTTTTTTTTGGCCGAATACCATTTCCAACCAGGAACTGTTTACACGGTGCAGTCAAAAACGTCAGGCACACTATCATTGCGGGCAAATGCTGGAACTGGGTTGGCCATGTCCTGCAAGGGACTCTGATACCATCACCAGCACTGCTATGCTATGGACCCCAGAAGGACGGGGAAAGAGAGGAAGACCAAAGACAGCCTGGCGGAGAACAGTGGAGGCTGAGATGAAAAGCAAGAACCAGAGTTGGGGCACGGCACGAAGGATGGCCACTGACCGAGCAAGGTGGGGACAGTTTGTTGCTGCCCTACAAGATGCCACTAGACGTGCTGGCCACTGACTGCTTTTTCAGTCAGGGGCTAATGATCCAAGAGGAAGATATAATAAATGTATGATTCCACATTATGTAGCGATTTATCTCCTAGTGCAATCTATGTGGGTTAAAATGTATATGGATACATAAATAGTTTTTGTATTTATTTTTATTTAGAATCGTATGTGTCCTACTTAACCCTCACTTTCTTCTCTTTCCCTGACGAAGGTCTTGTGGTCGCAACGTTCGCTATTTTCTTTGTCTTTTGTCCTCGTAAGACGAATCACCTTTTTCGATTTTTTTTCATACCCATCTTCCGTACTCAACGTCTTACTGGAGTTTCCCTCATCTTCCTCGATTAGATACACTTTTAACAAAGGTCTAAGCAAGAAACAATAACTGCATTTTGATAACAAAGTCTTCATTTTTTATAATTTTTATTTCCAGAAATAGAATAAAATCTAAAATTGTAAATAAACTCACATTACAAGAAACATCAAAAAGTGCTGCCCAATGTGAAATAATCTGTTGGACAGACCAAATCTCACACTGAGCTGTTATGTTAGTGTAATTTAGCCACTTATTAATAAAATGTCAGATAATTTTCTTTATGTTGACATCAGTTGCATATAAAATAGTTAGATAGAAATGAAGAAATAACAATTTAAAAATAGGAAGTAACTTTTCAATCACTCTGAAGTGCATTTAGTTTTACAAAGTACAAAAATTCTAATTCTGTTTATAACTGTGCGTTATACTGTGAAGAAAACCACCTCCCAACCCAGTCGTGATACTCACGACAGCACTTTTTCGATCTTTATAGCTGCCCTATCTGTTCTTGGTGAACATTACATTGGCCGCCTCATCAATAAAGACAACATTAATTTCGCGTTGGTAGATTTAATGGACTTCTTATCGAACCATCTGAGTGTGAATAATGACGCTCGAGACACTTTCTGCCGACTCCTTAATCAGGACTGATCTTGGCAGTCCGCCAGCGGTTCTTGGTTAAAAGATTTAGCCAATTGTCTACATTTCGAGTTCGTTTCTAAGAGACTGCATGACAAATTTAGAGGGAGAGCGACCGTTCAAAAAAGGTTAAGGTAGTTTATAGTGGATACTGCCATAGGGGAGTGAAGTGTTAAAGGCTTCAATTAAACTAGATCTCAGCTGTACGAGGTGGAGTGACTAGTGCTCTTTCTCGCTGTCGTTGCCTTCATTGATAGAAATGCAATCTTGTGCCAATTTTTACAGCTGGGCGAACGCCGATCATGTGCCTCCCGGAGAAACATATAGTTTCGATACTAACATAAATAGTGAGCATATAGTTCAAATGTTTTCATAGCGAAGATCTACAGGTGAAAACTTTTAATAGTCAGAGCTAAACATAAAATCACAACCAATATCATATTCTACCGATGGACACTTTGAATAGTCAGCGCTAAACATGAAATCACAACAAATATCATTTTCTACCAATGGACAATTTGAATAGTCAGAGCTAAACATGAAATCACAACAAATATCATATTCTACCGACGGACACTTTGAATAGTCAGCGCTAAACATTAAATCACAACAAATATCATATTCTACCAATAGACAATTTGAATAGTCAGAGCTAAACATGAAATCACAACAAATATCATATTCTACCGATGGACACTTTAAATAGTCAGCTCTAAACATGAGACTACAACAATGATCAAATGCTTTAAGAATGTTATACTGACGGAGAATGGAAGTCTATAAACGGACAGTATGATTTGTCAACGGTAAGCAAACCCCACCATCAAACGAATAAGAAAGCAAAAACCTAGGTGGGCCTGACATACACTGAAAAAACTCAATGCGAGTATAACTCGACTGATAATGAGGTGAAACTCGAAGGGGTTAAGGAAGATAGATATACAGCCGGATAAGTAAAGCACAAGGTACTAATGGGACAAAACGAAAGCAGGGTAGCAGCAGGATAGGCATAATTGTCTTCGAGTCTTTCCTAACAAGTCTCAAGTCGAGTCTCAAGTCTCTTAGTACAAGTTTCAAGTCGAGTCTCACGTCCCTAACAGTAGCTTTGAAGTCGAGTTACAAGTCGAGTATAATTTTTATTTTATCGAAAATAGTTGATAGTCACAGTAACTTTTATTCAAACAATCACATCAACCACTATAAATAATAATAAAAAATAGTAATCTCTGTTTTTAGCATTTTTTTTTTACTGACTGCTTTCATTTGATCAAACCACTGTTGGCAAGTATATTTCATTGATTTAAACAAATCAGTTTTCACTGTCTCGTTGGACATTCGTATGAATCAGAACGGCACAGCTAGTTCGTCAAAACTGGCAATTCTCAAGTCAAGTCAAGTCGCCAATAAATTTATATTTAAACTCGAGTCGAGTCGTTGTGGTGACAAGTCTGACACGAGTCGGAGTCAATCGATTCTAGTCGACAGCACTGAATATAGATATTACAATATGTGTAAATAATAAAGGGGGCTTCTGTAAAAGTAAAAGATACAATTTAGAAAGAAAATGAAAAAAGTTATGGAGCCAATTTTACTGTTAAACTACACTACACAGCATCACAAGGGTGCTAATGACATTATTTCCTCACTGACTGAAATCTAGATCCTTTTACAGGCTTTAATAATTTTCAGTAGTTTTATTGCGAATTATTCCTCAAATATGCCCTACATATGAAGCTATTTCCATCGCACAATATTTTCCAGTAAAATATTTACGACTATCCTGTTCAACACATTATGTTTACATTTATTTTCTGTTTACCTAATAAATATTTCTTTAGTTAATAACAGACCGCACGCTTCATTCAAGACAAGTCGTCGCAGTAAAAAACAAATGCTGTGACAGGATTTATTTTTATATCGTAATTTATCAAAATTTTGTGTTAAGCAAATAAATTGAAAATGAAGGATTTGAAAAATCGCTTTAATGTTATTTTTGTTTTCTTTCCTTTAATTTCTTGAATTTCCTACGTGGAACACGAAATAATCAAATACGAAATAAACAATAAGGAAACAGGTTAATCTTATTATATGATTTTTAAAAATGTGTCCCTTAACGCTGTCAGTAAAAATCACAGTTAAAAAATAAATAAGAGTAAACAAAAATATCTTGAGAAATTTAAGCGAGGAAAAACAATTACCGTATAAACTCGAGTATAGGTCGAGAACTTTTTTTTCCCATTTTAGACCTTAAAAGAAGTACGCCCGACCTATAGTCGAATAAAAAAAATATAAAGATTAATGAAACATTTCAGATAGTCCAAGCGAGGGAAACACTTACATTACTTCATAAATTGGAAAGCCAAAGCAGTGCTAATTTTAGTGTTTATACTTGACAACAGAGAATAAGTACTTTGTAATCAAATATGTATCCTGTCCCCAGTGATGCTGAATGGGGATATCAGAACTGAAACGGAAAGAAAACTTCAAGACCTTACCTCTAGACTAGAGGGAAGAAATTAATATAGAAAAAAGCTTTAGCCATAAGAAACATGTTCCGACCAACATTACGTTAAATGGGCAAACGTTAGAAGAAGTTAACACCTTTAAATATCTGGGGTCCTGTTGCAGGTGGAACTTATGGAAGGGGAAGTAATCTTTAGAATGTTTTGAACATATTAAATTTCGAGTTGCAACGCTTGATTAAGCGGATACTTGTTTGACTTTAGGATAGAATTATCTTTTCCTATTTTCGGGTGACAGAGTACAGATAAGCGTGTGAACGCTGTTTAATGTATTTATTCTGTACTGTTTTGAGTCATGTGAATAGCTCGCTAGTCTGCATGTGTTATCGAGAACGGTGTTCAAGACAACCGAATCTCGTGACGGGTTTTTTGGCGGGACTAGTGTGTGATTGAGGGAGTTGTGTTTTGGGCGTGGACCGTGTAGGTCGAGTCCCAGTGTTTTTTGGATAATGTATGCCTACGTAGGATTTGAGAAAATGTCGACTTATATATTTCGCTGTGTGTACAGCCTATTTGATTAACTGCAGTGTGGAGATGTATGAAGCTATTAAGCTATTATCAGTCCAGGATTAGGACAGGCCATATTATGTTTTAACTGCAGTGTGGAGATGTATGAAGCTATTAAGCTATTATTAGTCCAGGATTAGGACAGGCGGTATCACTTATTATTTGTTCTATGATCACAATACTTATTATTACCGTTGTCTTGTTTACAAAAAATGACTTTAGTCTTTTGTTTAGGAACATTACTCTGGTGATGTAAAGCAACATTTGAAAAGCTATTATCTCTATCATACTTTCCAACATTCTTACAATCAAAACTTTGAGATTTGTTAAATTGTCTACAGTATCTACGAGAGGGAAAATTATTATTTTCTGATCTCCCTTGGTACTGTTTACTCTTGGGGTTATCTCTCTTTCTAGAACTGTTTTTCTTTTCCCTTATGGGAATATATTTACCAATAGTTTCCAACTGACTGTGCTGAGTTTGACAACTGCCAGAAACAATAGTATCTCTATTGTTCCGCATATGGGTTTCATCTATGGAACAAGTAGTAATAGTCTCAACACCCGCTATTAATTTCTGAGTATTTCCAGTAGTAGAGAAATATTTGTTCTTATGAATCTTGACCTGAAATTTATCACCTATCTTTTCCTGACCAACAGAACTGGCTGTTACACAAGAATCTTTGTTGGTCTGACGCCAAGAATTATTACTGGAACTACCAGTAATATTAGAACTTTTAAAGTTGTATTTACCACGATAAGATCTATCTTTACCATGAATGAAATCTCTCTGAGCAAAAAGTGTATGGGGTTGACTTTTCGCAACTTTCTGTCTATCATTGTGAACATTGACAGAAGAGCACCTTTTGTTTTTCAAAACCATATCTAGTAAGCCAAATATTCTTTCCCTTGCTTCCGCAATTTCATTATCTTTAAGTGAAATCGTTTCACTTAACCTTTTATTTAACTCCTTAACAGCCAAAACTTTGTCGCTTTCTTCTGCTAGTAAATTTTCAATTTTAGCGACCTTCTCTTTCTCAGCCGTCAACTCCACTAATGTCTCTTTCTCTAACTGTTCTTTATTTGCTCTCAACTGAGTCAACTCTAGTTGTAGTGACTGAATCTTAATATAATCATTGCTATCATTAAGCTCATCAATCTTTTCTGGAATCATCTCATTCTTTTCTTCCTGTTGGAGACCAAGATTCGCAATATCATCCATTAAATCAAGAAGTGACTCTGTATAAGACCTATCACGTTTATCGGTCTCAACTTTCAAATTCTCATAAATCTGTTTATTTTGTTGGACCTCCTGTGTAATATTTTCTACCTCAATTTGCTTATCTTTCATCTGGACTTCCAATTGCTTTATCTTCAACAATGCTAAATCCAAACTTGCCTGCACACTAGCAAGTTCTGAGTTTGACTTTTGCAATTCACCCGTAAGTCTAGACACTGTTTCATGTACTTTACTCACTTCAGCGGTACTCTCTAAGAAGTTTTCCCTTTCCTGTAGGGCACTCCGTTTGTTCCTTCTTATTTGCTCCTCATCTTCTAACTCCTTCTTTTGACCATCAGAAATGCCGTATTGAATCATCTTGTGTATTCCCCTCCTTATGTGATCGTGTTTAACATTAATATAGTTGTACAGAAATCCGCGAAATTCCCAAAGTAGCAAATCCGCTAACTCTTTAGCCATCATTAAATGAGGATGAGACTGAAAATTCTCCTCAGCAAAATATTTTAGCGCTCTTGACGCATTGACCAAAAATCTGTCTATCACATGTTCCTCAAGCTGTGGGCCTTTTAATTGTTGATAATCTCTACCTTCTTCCCACAAATAAGCCAATATAGGCCTCATATCCTCAGGATCTATCTCATCATCATCCATAGTGATTCACTTACTTAAATCAATATATCTAGTAATCACATATAGTTATGACAAATTACTGTCTACAAAAGTTGGGACAATCACCCTTCCAGCTCACAAAGCCAAAAAAAAAAAAAAAATCAAATTTTGTCCACCAGACCATAACATATCTAGAGGATCAGTCACTACAAGGTGGAAAGAATACATATGACTTGCACGTGACAACACTTGACTTTGTTATAATTAGCCTTATGTAGGCGTGGCTTGAATCTCCTGTACTTCAGAACTGTGACCTAGTTATTATCTGCCTGGGTGGCGCATTTGAGAAACAACGCACGCTTTATTTGGTAGTATGCAACTTTACACCAGTAGCAATTGACGTCCTATTTCATGCCTATAGACGACAACAACGTCTGCAGTGGTCAAGGAAGTTCAATTAGACTTGGACAGTATTTGTACCAGCATTTATACGGGTTGTGACGGATTCCTGCAATATTCGAGTTACCTGTGCCAGTTATCACCATTACAAGTTCAAGATGTTATGATACACGGAGTTGCCGTGTACATTTCAGACTACAGAAGAGTCAAGAGTTGCAGTGTGTGCTGTATTATGGTTCCTGTCAACTTGTGCATTGCTAAGCACATATCATATTGACGAAATTACCTGAAGAGAAACGAATCAAGTTGCAGTGCTTTCCCGCAGTGGAGGTTTTAGCAGTCTATGTGTGTCACTTCATATATGTCGCTAGGCCTCCCTAATTGCTCATTTTGTTATTATTGTTGTTTATGTCTAATTTGACATATGATTAAGATTTGATGCATAGGTGTTAATGGCTGTTGACATATGTCGATTTTCCTGATAATGATGTGACTTGATAAAGGTGCTATAAAAAGGAATTGGTGATACAGAATTGAGGAATAAGCTCATTTCTTGACAAATAGTTAACTTTGTGCTAATTTTGTTCAACATGAGCCCAGAGTCATTTATAATCAAGGTAAACAGAGTAAAAATAACAGTGGATGCTTGAATACTATTGCCTGCTCTGGTTGTTGTTGTGAATATAACACTTTGTTTCAGCGTAAGGCAGCGGCGACATTCAAGGTCGGTCATGTTGTCCCCAAGAATTCTATGATATCTACATGTGATAGAGAGAGCTAGTGACATCGTGAAGAGACCGGGTTTTTACACAAGCCGGTGTTGGGTAATTGTAAACGTGATTTCTACGTTTTTTTTCATTAAATTTCACTATTGAGTAAAATGGAAATTTTCATTTGTATTTGTTGACAGAAGCTACGTTACGATAAGGGTCAAGGCTTCTGTGACATATTGACGGTCAGAAATGTGAGTCAACTTTCCGCTCGAGTAGTCAACCGAAACCTGTCAGCGTCAAACTAAAATCTGAGGTGTTGCTTTCTGAAGGTCAAGCATGTTTACAAGAGAGTGGGAGACTTCGCGTCTGATTTATTTTTTTTTAATGTGAAGATAGTAAATATTTTTGTATTCTATATTAGTACATGACATGTTGTTGTTTTGAAATAACATATAATTTTGTTGTAATGATTATTTCTATGCATCATTTGATTGCCATAATTTTTTTATTGTTATTTATATGTCTGTATTTTGATGATGTATTAATACATTTTTATGCTATTTATATATTATTGTGTTGATAATGTGTAGTATGTAATTATTATCCTTTATACTACTCTGTTCAACTTAGAATTTTTGCAACTGTGTTGTTTAGGATAGTTTTGTACATGATGAGATTGCACAAACTCATTTATTGTGTTGATGTAGTGGTTACTTTTAGATAGTCCTGAGTGTTCGTTATTCACTTAATTTATATTTTTCTTATGTTTTGGTGTCATGATTAATTAATATATAGAACATACAGAGGAGATGTGTATTATCTGGTATGTTGTGAAATGTAATTTTGAAAATAGCTTGCATGTATCATACATGATCTTGTATTTGGATTTGTTAACTTTTTGTGAAACTTCGATTTTCCAGAACTTGATTTTCTTGCCAGTCAGACATGTAGATTATTTTCTTAGCAGATTATTTAAAAAAAAAAAAACTTATTTTTTTTTGGTAGATATTTTTATAGAACCTTTTTTATATTTCATATTAGCAACAGACTGTAGATTTATTTATAGATGTATATCTTATCGATTTGAATAAGAGATAAAGTTATAGCTAAATAGCATTGTACGGAGCTGAACGTAATTGTCAGCAGAAAGAACTTAAAGGATAGATTAAATTTACATGTGTTGATTTAAAGGTTTCTTCGAGATAGGATTTTTGTTTTATATTTCACTCATTTTGTTAAAATATTGATTTTATTATTAGGCTTTACTTAAAGTATTATAGAATTACTTAAAAATTAAATACTGTTTTTATGTAACTTATCGAGAAAAAAAATATGTTTGTACGGTACTGTTGAAAAAAATGATTTTTTTTTTTTGGCATTGTAATTTTTTGTTGGGTGTGCCCAGCATTTGACTTCGTGATATCATTGATATGTAGTTTGATTAGTTCTTGTAAAAAGTTGTTTTTTATTATGATGTATTTTTTATTTTAGCGCTTGATTGTGCGTTGGTCGTATTAGTTATAGCAATGCTATTACTTATTGGTTCCATGCCTATAATTTATTTATGTTAGTTTTGTATAACTCTTATAACTTAGTTAAATTACTTATTAGGTTTTGTTCAGTTATAAATTATTTTTGGTGGTATTAGTATAGATATACTTTGATATTTTGTGTTGTGCCTTTCGATCATGTTTATATATTTATTTTTGAATAGGTTATCTGATCAAAACAGTTATTAGTATATACTGTTATTGACTTTCTTTGCGTTCGTGCCTTTGCTTTCTATCTGTCTTTGGTAACTATTCTTCATTTCATTCCTTCTTTTCTGTTGTCTTTTCGGTATGGATTTCATATCTTGTTTATACTTTCGTACCTCATCTTCGTTTTACTTGATTCTATTTGTATACTTTGTCTTCTTTCAACACTTATACCTCTATTCTTTGTATTGTTGGAGTGGTTATATGACTTGATATAACATATCTACTTTTGACAGTTGTATTTATTTTACATGTAATTGTCCAACTTAATTATGAGTATATGGTATTGTTGAGTTCTTACTTTCCTTTTTTTTACAGATCATTCTTCTTTTGATTGATCTGGTGTTTTCTCTTTCGATTGGTTGTTTTCGGTTTGGTTTGTACTAAATATACGTAACTTAATTTTGGAACTGATCATATTTGTATATTTAGCTAATTACTTTTTATACTTAGCTGGTTATGCTGTATGCTTTAATTGCTACTTTACACTTTAATGCTGATATTTGTTGTAGATATAATTTTGATTTAAAATAAGATATTTTTGTAGGCATACGTTACAGCTTAATTGTCTTCTAAATTTTTCGTTTTTGGGAGTTAATTTTTTTCAAAAAAAATGATAGAATCATTTTTTTTCCCGGAGCGGGTGGTAACTGTTGCAGGTGGAACTTATGGAAGGGGAAGTAATCTTTAGAATGTTTTGAACATATTAAATTTCGAGTTGCAACGCTTGATTAAGCGGATACTTGTTTGACTTTAGGATAGAATTATCTTTTCCTATTTTCGGGTGACAGAGTACAGATAAGCGTGTGAACGCTGTTTAATGTATTTATTCTGTACTGTTTTGAGTCATGTGAATAGCTCGCTAGTCTGCATGTGTTATCGAGAACGGTGTTCAAGACAACCGAATCTCGTGACGGGTTTTTTGGCGGGACTAGTGTGTGATTGAGGGAGTTGTGTTTTGGGCGTGGACCGTGTAGGTCGAGTCCCAGTGTTTTTTGGATAATGTATGCCTACGTAGGATTTGAGAAAATGTCAACTTATATATTTCGCTGTGTGTACAGCCTATTTGATTAACTGCAGTGTGGAGATGTATGAAGCTATTAAGCTATTATCAGTCCAGGATTAGGACAGGCCATATTATGTTTAACTGCAGTATGAAGATTTGTGAAGCTGTTAAGCTATTATAAGTCCAGGATTAGGACAGGCCATATTATATATTAACTGCAGTGTGGAGATGTATGAAGCTATTAAGCTATTATTAGTCCAGGATTAGGACAGGTCATATTATGTTTAACTGCAGTATTGAAGATTTGTTTAGGCCATATGAAGATTATTATAGCTGCCGTGTGATGCAGGCTTTAGTGAGTATTGGAGTACTGTTTAGGCCATATGAAGATTATTAGAGCTGCCGTGTGATGCAGGCTTTATTGAGTATTGAAGTACTGTTTAGGCCATATGAACATTATTATAGCTGCCGTGTGGTGCAGGCTTTATTGAGTATTGAAGTACTGTTTAGGCCAGGATGTGGACAGGCCGTATTATATATATTTAATGCAATGTGGAAATTATATGATTCGTGTTTTGCTGTCGAATGTGTGTCATTTATGTCATCGTGTCTGTGTTGTACGGAATAAACAGTATCGAACTGTTCTAGACGTTTGCAACCCTTTTTGACTCCTGCATGTACTCTTATGTACGTACCGTGGTGTGCGAACATATCAACACACACCCAGGTCAACATTCCAGACACAGTGACAGGACAGCAGCACACATATATTGAATTAGCCTGTGTGGCGATGATATAGACCAAACCACTACACTCGCAACAGTGGGTGTAAACAGATTATTTAACATGGACAAATAGTCCCGGTATCAGTTCCACTATATGTAGTGTTGGAAGATCAAGTAAAGAAATCAAGGCAAGACTTGAAATGGCCTCAGCTACCATGACAAGGCTGAATGTGATCTGGAAAAGTAACATCAGTTTTCCTGTGAAGATCAAATTGTACAAATCACTTGTATTATCTATTCTCTTGTATGGGTGTGAGGGCTGAACATTTACTGCAGATACGGAGCGAAGGAGTCAGGCTTTCGAGTATAAATGTTATAGAAGAATTTAGCGCATTTGCTATAAAGAGCACAAAACAAATGTCTGTATTAGAGAGAAAATAAACACCTATGCAGGCCACCAAGAACCACTTTTGTCAGTAGTGAAACGTCGAAAGTTTGCATGGTTTGGGCATGTAACTCGTCATGACTCCCTTTCGAAAATGATCCTTCAAGGAACAGTCGAAGGTAAACGGAGAAGAGGAAGGCAAAGAAAATCCTGGACCGATAACATCAAAGAATGGGCAGGACACGGTTTTTCCACACTTGTACGCAATGCTGAGGATAGAGAGCAGTGGAGGACCCTGTCTGCTGAGGCTTCCACAATGGCACCCCTACGACCCATGACGGGTTACGGGTGGAGATGATGATGATGAATCAAATATATCTGGAGATAGAATTAAAAAATGACGAAGAAGACATAGAAGGAACGTCAGCTGATGGCACGCGACAGGAGGACTTTGCATATGTTTGCTGAAGACCTAGGCTTCCTGGGGATATAGAGAATTTTGACTGAATCAAACATATTAGCCATTATATATTAGTCTTGGTAAGAAGGATGCACGGAACAGTGCTTTCTGACATTTTTCGCACATATAGTATCATAATATTTATACTGTAAGTGTGATAATTTTTCATTGCGATTACGGTAAGAGTGAAAATTGTTAATTTCTGATAGTGACTTTATATTCATTGCTGGCAAGTGTTATTACTATTCATTCCCGAAAATTTTTAGTGCGAGTTTTGTGTTTGGACAGCAGAAACAACATGGTATACTGTAGTAAAACTAACGAGTACATTATTTAGGATAAGAATTTTCCATTGATCAGCACTTTTTGACACTAGCACTAAATTTATTCCATGTAGTTTATACGTGACAGTAGAGAAAAAAAGATCTGTGTAAAATACAACAAAATTATTAACCCGACCCACAGCTTTAATTACTTTATTTATTTGCTGGATAGAAGGTGGAAGGTGGAAGACAATAGAAAGGAAGAAACTGAACATATGCGCAGTGGAGCCATCCACGGGAAATAAGGCAGAACGCACATACCAAAGTACTGTCTGGTTATTTCTTGTTTGATTACTTGTCAGCACATCAAATAATTTTCAAGGAGTGCTCGGCGAGCAAACACAAAAAGAGAATCTATGTGGATAACAAATGACAATGTGAATACAGCAATCTCCCGTTTAGCACTGTTAATTCGGTCTTGAAAACGTGAGCGCTATACCGTATACTGCGTTCCATTTTAGTGTTATTCTTCATTATGCTAGCAATTAATGCATCCTGAAGTTAGAAAATTTTGTTAAGGTTTACTGTTGTAAATGCCCTTGACTGCTGTAGTCCGTTTTCCTCCTTTTGATAATCGAGTGCTCGCTGCTGTTCCAACTCTACGAGATCCTCATCAGATAGTGGTTCATGATTAGCGTAAGATCGAATTTTTTAAACGTGTAACAGAAGTATGGCATAACATACAAACAGCTTTACATTAAAAAGCGCTAATCGAACAGCGTAAGACAGAGTGATTGTTATAAATGTGATGATGTGTCGCATTAAACTATATCACTTTTGAAACTGCGAACCTAAATATGTTCTAGAAACTTGGCCTACATTTCAGCCTGTACTGGACAGTGTAGCATTATCGAATCTGACCTGAGAATTAAAAATACTCTTTTGTCTGGTCTTATAATTCAGATGGAATTAGTCGTAGACCATGGCCTGAAAGTATTTCAACGAGACATCTACTGGGAATAATATCGTAACAAAGTAAAGTCTGGCTAATTTTTTATACAATGTCCCTGCTTCTTCTGAAAACCCACAAGCACTTAATGCAACATCTGTTCCCTTTCCTCGCTAACTTTAACTGTCTGTTCCCGTTCTTCACTAACCTTGCCAGTCTATTTTCAGTTTCCAATATCCAGTTTTGTCTTGGCTGTCCCCAAAAATAATAATAACTAAAATGTTACAGCGCGCCTATTATATAGCTCTGAAGCATAATAACAACAAAAAAGCCAACCAGAAGACGGCCTACTTTAATAAATGGGTACTTGCGCTAAATAGAAGGACTCAAACGGTACAACACGATCACCAATGTGGAAATTATAGAAACAGAAAGACAAGTCCGTGTGGTAAAAGAGGCGACGATAGGACACGCACTGATGAAACCAGCTTAAAGCATTATTAGATAGTACTGATTATGGAATCCCTAATGAAGGAGAAATAGAGGAAACCCAAATAAAAACGTGAAGAAGGCAACTGAATACAAACATAACAAAGAAGTTATCTATTGAGCTTGAACGAATGGCACAGAACAGGATGTAGTTGCGTGAATTAGCTCCAAAGTCTGAGCTCCTCTGGAAACTGAAGAGTGATGATGACAATGACTTGCTTCTATACGATAGGATTAGCTCAATTTACGTTTTGTAAGGGGACGGCAGGGCCTCGGTGTCGCTCTTCTGTGGAAAGAGTATGTATCTGTTTTGTAGTTCTTATTGTTCCAATGATCGATGTTTTTATCTGATTTTGGAAACTGTTGTAGTTCCAGAAGTTCCGTTAGTCTTGTTTAAGCACTGGTATGTTGTCGTGATAGATTGGTAGTTTCTTGTTCCTTGTAAGCACCTTTTATATGTGACATGTACTAATTGTGATTGTATTATGTCCAGATTAAATTGGTCTTTGAGTTGACTTATGTGTATGTACAGTGTGGAAACTTATCCTCTAGAAAACGTTGCCATTGTTGTTATTTTTATTGTTAGATTAATGGTAATAGCGATGGTGTCGCTGTTGGTAGGGACAATAGTGTGCGTGTAAGCACCTTTTGTCTCGTGACATTGTGGGCGCTCGTCCGGGATTTGAACTGGGACCTCTCGCATATGGACATATATAGTGACATTTTATCTACGTGTAATAAATCTGCAAGATATGATGTGCACAGCTGATGTGTGCTGTCGATGCTTGTCTTGACTTGGGCACTAACCTACACAGTATGCGCACTATACCCTGATGTGTGCATTGAAGAATTGACAGTGAAGAAATGACATTGACGAAATGACAGCGAAGAACTGAAAGTGAAGAATTGACAGGCAAGAACGGTACTATTGGTTATAATACTATCTGAGCCGTGCTCTACGGCTCGACAATAATATGTTCCAGTGACATTTGAGCTGTGTGGAACAGCTAAAATTGCAGTACCGCGTATCTATCATGGGCGTTCTGGAACATTGCGTTTGTTTATCAAAGCATCTGTGACACTGGAGTATCTGTTTAGTGGATCAAGCCAGTGCGGTATCCGGGGGAAAATTAGTTGACTTTTATATAGATTTTTGTAATTTTCTACATTTTTTTTTTCCATACTGCGTACTGTTTATAGATTTTCCTATTGCGTTTTTCCTATTATCTATTTCTGTGTATAACCTTTTTTGAAGAGTTTACACGAGTTATTGTTGTATTTTCGCATGGTCGTTAATATTAGTGTACTTTTTAGATACTTCCCATTTTAAGCTTCTGGTCGTTAGATTAATGTAGTTAGTTTTTACCTAACCGGTTTGCACAATTTTATGATCAGCTTTAACGACGCACCATCGTTTAATGTTGCTTTTGTTGCGGCAATTAGTGTCAATAATGTCCTAATATTTTTTTTTAGAAAAGTGGTTGTGTGGTGAATAAACGAATTGTTCTGCTTTGTGAAGAAATTTGTGCTGAATCGTCTTCTTTAGGGGTTTGCAATATTAATTATAGTAGACATGCAAGGTCAGTAATTGGCCTAGTGGTTTAATTGTAGCTGTGCATAATTAGTTGCTCATAAATATGTGTTGGATGCTTTGGTCATTGAGTTGTAAATTAAGTTGTCCTTATGTCGCATTTTATCGTTGTAGCCTGCAGTAGAACAGTAGTTCATTGCCCAGAACCATTCTTGTGCAAGACTATACCAACCGGCGCTATCACAGAGGGTTTTCCTGTAATATTTGTTTTCAACTAGAACATTGATGTTTCTTTGTACGGCCGCAGTGGTCAAGTTTTCAGTTTGCCTGATAGACAGATGTCCGTCACCCATGGAATGAAAAACTGCGTTTTTCTCTTGGAGGGAAGTGTGAGTGTCAAGATGTGATTTTGAGAAGGTGCCGTGGTTGTGTGCTCCTAAGGAAGCGATGTTTGTTCAACGCGTTGTTGTGGAACATGTGACTGCAATATTAGTCGAGCTAAACCGTTGTGAGCTGCATGTGATGTTTGCACGAGCAGCTGAACTCTTAATTGTTATGACATGTGACTAAAGTAGAAGTTATTATTGGCTTAAGTTAGCCTGTCGTATGGAAGGTTTAAAGGTTAGAATTTTGTGCAAGATGAGTTGACAAAAGTTTTGGAATGGGATGGACGTGTCCCGGTGTTGCTCTTTTGTGGAAAGAGCATGTGTCTATTGTGTGGTTTTTGTTGATCCAACAATCGATGTTTTTTCTGATCGTGGAAGCTGTTGCAGTGCTAGAAGTAATGTTAGTATTGGTTGAGCACTGGTGGGTTGTCGAGATAGATTGGTAGTTTCTTGTGCCCTTTAAGTACCTCTTATATGTGACATGTACATATTGTATGTGTACAGTGTGGAAACTTGTCCTCTTGACCACTTTGCCATTGTTGTTGTTGTTAGATTAGAGGTAACGCGGATGGTGTCACTGTTGTAAGGGACAAGGGTGTGCATGTAAGCACCTTTAGTCTCGTGACGCTGACAAATATTTGCTACATGGAATGTTATTTTTCCATTTAGGGCATACTAGTTATTCTCTAGTGCGCAGGAGAGACGTGAAGGCGCTGGACATAAATCCAACAACCTGCGAGGATAAAGCGGCCTATCGCACAATGTTGCCATGCACCTTACGGCGCCACCTGCTAGAATGAAAAGAAGCTCTCAGAACAAGCAGAAGAGAAAAGAACACACCAACAGGAACACTAGGAAAAATAGCAGCTGAGGGATATCAGCTCTGTGACGAATCAGTTGTGCACTTTTCATAACTGTCGTTCTCTCCGGCAGTATCACTTCATTTCTTAATTTTTCTCACTCATCGTCCTATTATTTGGCATATTTTATGCCCTACATTTTCGCTCTGACCACTCCCTAGACCTGTTTACGTTTCGCTTGGTGAATCGTAGTAATACAAGGCTAATTAGACAGATCAGCGGATAATACTTTTATCACTTGAGTCGTCTATTCACCTTTGATTGAGACGATCTGTGTTGACACAAGGTGGTAGCGCACGATCGATGGAAAGAAAGCCAGATTGACTGTCTAAGAAATCCGTCTGAGGAATGTACGCAAACACATGTGATATATGTTTACGCTTCCGCTGGACCATCTCTGTATCACGATTTTACAGATAACCTGTCAGAGGAGACAATATGGTGGGCAAGGCCAGGAAATGAGTTCACTGTCGTGAATTATTCTAATCCCCATATATAAATTAAAACGTAAATGTAAAGCCTAACAAATAAATTTAATAAAAGGAAAGAAGAATGGTAAAGAACAGTGCTGTCACAATGACTGTACTCGAAATCCCCCTTGTTTTCTACTTCGTCTGCAAATTGTAACGCTTTCACGTTGATAGTAAAAGCCTACTGTATTATTACCCGCTTTCTTCAATGAAACGTGTACTGTATTTCTTGGAAAAACCTTGAGATACGCAAGCTGATCAAGGACCTAGATTTAATATTTCATTCATTCCATACACGGCGTAACTAAAAGACAGATAAAGCAGGAGAGAGAGAGGGGCGAATGAAGGCAGGAAGCATGCAATACTAAACACGCGTCGCGCGATACACAATTGCTGCCATCACGCGTGTAAGGCCACATGCACTAACTTTATTTCAAATCGACAGTGATAAAATTCACTACCCATACCAGAGTTAGGTTTTAAAATCCTGAAAAACGCTTATTGGGAATTATGACATTATACCGGTTTACGTTTGAAAACATGACAGTACCCAGACACCCTCAAGTTAGGAAGTGAGAAGGTAGTAACAGCACGACTATCCTGGAAGAAAATGCATATTGGCTCCATTAAATTCGCATATTTGGGTTCCTTAGGGTTTGCTGACAAAGAATATGTAAAACGTTACGCAAATAGTCTAGGAATTACCAAGTTATGGCCAAAATAAAATAGTGGGGGTGCCTGACAGCATGAAATCATTTCTGCTCATAAAATTTTTTATAACGTGTTTGAAAAAACATTACGTTACGGAAATAGCCTACCATGTTAACTCCTATTTGATTGGAGCGCAACAAATGTAAGACTAAACACGATTGGTCGGGCTATAAATACTATCTTGTGTTGTCAGGGGAAACGTGAAAAGGGGTACTTTTTTGAAAAGATGTGTAGACATGGTTTGATTGGGTAGAGCTGCGAATATACTCAATTCAGAGCGTCTGTTCCTTGCCACATCTTGTAATAAACCTACTAAGAAGCAGTGCGTTGAGCACCAGTGTATATTTTTTATAAAATAAAGCCTGGGACATCGGCAGATCGGAGTTGTGCTATATTCATTGCCAGTCAACGAAACTGTTTATTATTTCCATGAATTGTGGTAAGCTTGAAATATTCAATATCTTTTAATGAAAATTGAATGTAAATTGATAATTTATGTCTGTATATATGTGTAGTTCAGTAGCGAACATGAGGTAAAGCCTATAGTGCTCCAGCCTGAACAGAAGGTGTCGGAGGAAAGTAAAACTGCATGGAATGGCCAAACAGTACACTGACACCTAGATTATTGACTAGAAAGAAATAATGCTGGAATTGCAGAGGCGTGGTAACCATTAGGGAGGGAAATACTGGTATAAAGTATTTCAGATGAAGCTGACAGTTGGCCTAACGCTCTGAACTCAATGTTTGTGATGTATTGTGCTCAGTGTAGAAATAGAGTATAAATAGTTCTGAAGTAGGAGGTACAACCTTCTTGTTTCAGGGACCGTGGTCTTAAAGTTATTGAGCAGCACCTGGTCAGAGCTTTGCTGAAGCCAGAGGTGGACAGCATACTCCTTGGTCCATATAGCAACCAGTGGGGTGGCTCCAGAACTCATTAAAGTAATCGAGCAGAGGAGTCTTTTACTGCAGTCATCACGAAAGATAAGAGAGTGTGGCCATGGAGCTCAACATTATGTACCCCATCTTAAAATGACATTGTAAAATAAAATTAAGAGGGGAATTTAATTGTTTTAATACCAGGAACTGAGAACATCTCCAATACTAGTTCCAATAGAAACAAACTATTGAAGTCATGATGACAAATACCAACAGAGCTTGAACAAAACAAAACCAGTATTACCTCCTATTACTACTACACAACTGACACACATAGGATACTATTAATAATATATGTCACTACAAGAATCATATTAATAAATTCTGTACATATAACTTGTAATTAAAATTGATTGTGATTCCTGGTTCCCTTTGTATTTGAATCAGGACACATATACATTCATGACAGCACTGAATACATATTGTTATTTGAAAAGTTATCAGTGACTCCTTTAAGATATCCTCGTAGAGTGTTTTATGTATGTGAGTGTCACAGTGTTGTCAAGTGTGGTGGAATAAATTAAATTGTTTATCTGTCTGTTGTTGTTATGACTTACACTTCATCATACACATACCCTAGACATATAACGTAGTCATCACACTATTCCAGAATAATTCTGACTGAGGTATACATATGTGGCAGCAAGTAAGGTTATCTATAATACACTACTCTTATTAGATATAGATACCTTCACAGCTGATCTCAGTCAGTACACTAAGTCCCCTATAAATATTTATAACATCCCACTTCACCACATATATTGGGGTCTCGCTCTCGGGATTTTGAATCTTTCCCTATTACAAATATTGGGGGTAATTCACTTCAGGGAATAATAAGAATTAAAAGGTATCCTTGGGTGAAAATAAATAAGGTTGAGCTCACAGTGTCTGTGTTGTCCTGAGTTAATTAGTCATAGATAAAATTGTTTAGTTACATATTTTAGACATTTATCTGTTAGACAATGGCCGACCTGGCAAAATTTCGATCTGCTGCTGTACAGACTGCGAAAGAGTTAGGAATGGACGGGCAAATTATGATTTCTTATGTCACTGCTGAATGTGACAAATATATTGAACGGGAAGAAAGAAGATTAGAAAAAGAGGCCGAAAAAAAATTAGAGGCTGAGACTAAGAGGTTGCAGGTTGAGGCTGACAAAGAGGCTAAGAAATTGGAAGCAGAAGAAAGAAGATTGACTGCAGAGAGGGAAGCAGAAAAGGAGGAGAAGAGATTACAAAGGGAACATGAGTTACGACTAAGGGAGTTTGAGTTTCAAGGCCATGCTCCTGAAAATGGTGCCAGTCCCTTTGCCTCTGATGCCACTGCTAGCCAGGGAGCCTCAACCTCAGCTATGAATTTTCATTTAGATCATTTTGTTGAGAAAGAAGATGATATAGAGAGCTATCTAAATAGGTATGAACTATTAGCTACCACATATGGGTTAGAGAGAGAAAGGTGGAGCTTAAAGTTATCTCAGGGACTTCGTGGGGCAGCTTATGAAGTTTTTGCAAAAATGAGCAGAAGTGATCAGGAAAATTATGACATGCTAAAGCAGGCTCTTTTGTTAAGATATGAAAAGAATGCAGAATTTTATAGGAAAAAATTTAGGAATGCTAAACTACTGTCAGGTGAAACCTATCACCAGTTCTCTGCACGAATAGAGACATACTTGGAGAAATGGACTTCTCTGGGGAAAACCCAAGATCTTAAGGAAATGGTCCTTATAGAGCAATTAAGAGAGTCCATGGCTCCAGACCTGAGAAAGTTTCTCATGGAACAAGGTGCAGAGAGGCTGGGTGAGTTGCTAAATGTTGCTGAAAGGTATCAAGCAGCTCAAGCAGAGGTAACAGGTAATAAAAAGAAACAGGTGGATAACTTTAGGGCACCACAGAACTTTAATAAATTTGATCCTAGGGATCAAAACAAAGGTAAGCACCAGTTTGATAGGCCACGGTATGAAAATAAAAATAAAACCCCACAATTCGATGAAAGGAAATATGATGAAAGAAAATCTTTCAACCAAGGAAAAAGGTGGTGTAAAAATTGTAAGATGAACAATCATGACACTGACCATTGTAGAAGGAAACCTCCTCATTGTGCTGCTATGACATCGGGGAAAAAGGAAAAGAAGGTCAAACCTGAAGAACTACAGGAACCATACCACCCCCCAGTGTGTGAAGATGTCATCTGTAATGGTGTCACTATAAGGTGTTTATATGATACCGGTTTAGATTACGATTCCGTTGTGAGTTCTCACCTGGTGCAGGCCGATCAATACACCACAGAAACAGTGGAGATTCAAACTGCAACCAAGGATGTAGCTACCATGACACTTCCCGTCGCCCGAATAAAAGTGAAAACGCGATATGTGGAAGGAATCATAAAAGCAGCAGTGATAAATGAGCCAATCTACCCTCTGATATTGGGGGTGTAGATATGTCTTCTTGGGGAATCCCAAGAGACCTGTGATATTGGCAACAGTGCAGACCAGATCACAGTCTAAAAAAGGAGGAGGATAATCCAATAAATACTCATCCAGATGAGATGAGGAAGGCACAGGCTGAGGACAAAACACTCAAGCCATGTTTCAAGAAGTTGCCCAAATCTCATACACCTCCAGGCAAGGGAGAGTTTTATATGAAGAACAAACTGATATATAGGAAGGCTGGATCTGAATCCAATGGTCACGGACAGCTGGTCCTTCCCACTTCATATAGGACTAAAGTGTTGGAACTAGGGCATGCGATTCCCTTCAGTGGTCATATGGGAATCAGCGCAACAGGACAGCGAATAGCTTGTCACTATTTCTGGCCAGGAATAACTGAAGATATCAAACGATATGTAAAATCCTGTCCAGAGTGCCAACGAGTAGCACCTAAACATTGGACTGCACCAGCAACTCTGGGGGAAATGCCCATAGTGGGAACACCCTTTGAGAGAGTTGCCGTGGATCTTGTGGGACCTCTCACCCGAACCAAGAGAAGGAACAGCTACATTCTGACTCTGGTGGACACTTGTTCTATGTGGGGAGAGGCAGTAGCCCTGTCATCGATTGATTCTAAACATGTGGCAGAGGCATTGCTCACAATTTTCACAAGGTTAGGCTTTCCCAATCAAATCTTGACTGATAATGGCTCTCAGTTCAAGGGGAAACTAACTGAAGAAGTTTTCAGGATCTTCCAGGCCAAACACTTCCATTGTAGTGTGTACCATCCCCAAGGGAACGGCCAAGTGGAAAGATTTAACGGCACGTTGATGTCGATCCTGAGAAAGTTGGCACACGAAAAACCAGATACATGGGACCAGTACCTGCACGCCGCCCTCTTTGCTTATCGGGAGGTACCCCATAGTTCAACCGGTATGGCCCCGGCAACATTATTGTTTGGAAGGCCAATAAAAGGTCCACTCGAAGCTTTGTTAAGAACGTGGACTGATGAAAAGGCAGAGGAAAACATTACATCTTCATACCAATATGTGAATGAGCTGACCACTCGTTTAAAAACTGGCTGGAAACTTGCCAATGAAAATTTGAAACAAGCCAGGAAGAAACATGCTGCCTATTATAACAGGAAGGCGAAAGACAGAGATTTGGCTGTGGGAGAGAAGGTACTGCTTCTTCTCCCCGGGAGTCAGAATAAGTTACAGATTGGATGGCAAGGTCCATATACAGTTTTAGAGAAGGTGTCTAGAACAAATTATAAGATAGATAAGAAGGGGAAAGAAAAAATCTATCATGTGAATCTCCTGAAGAAATATTTGGAAAGAGAACATCAGGAAGAGACACACTTGTTGACCTTGTCCATCGCCATGGAGATGAAAAAGGAACCACTTTCATCATTTGAATATCCATTACACCCCTGTGTCGTGAAATATTCTAATCCACATATATAAATTATCAGGTAAATATAAAGCCTAATAAATAAATTTAATAAAAGGAAGAAGAATGGTAAACAACAGTGCTGTCACAAAGAATGTACTCGAAATCCCCCTTTGTTTTATGCTTCGTCTGCAAATTGTAACGTTTCCACGTTAAATATAAGCCACTGCATAAATACAAGCGTTTCCACAACACATTAAAACGGGTATTGCATTTCTAAGAAAAACATTGAGAGGCACACTGCGTAATGACCTTAATTAAGCCTAACATTAATTATACTACGTTACAAAAACGAACGAACAGATGGACTCAAATAGAAAGAGAGAGGGGCGAATGAAAATCAGGAACGCATGCAACACTAAACTCGCGTCGCGCGATACACAATTACTACTATCACGCGTGTAAGGCCACATGCACTAACTTTTTTTCAGACGGACAGTGATAAAAACACTAACCTTCCCAGAGTTAGGTTTTAAAATCCTGAAAAACGCTTATTAGAAAAGATAACATTAGATGGGTTTACGTTTGAAAACATTACAGTACCCAGACAGCACATCTTCGAAACAGGAGGTAGAAGAAATTGCATATTTTGAACGCAGCCACTTAGCTCTTTTAAATTTGTATATTTGGGTTCCTTAGGGCTTGCTGACAAAGAATATGTAAAACGTTACGCAAATAGTCTAGGAATTACCAAATTATAACCAAAATAAAATAGTGGGGATGCCTGACAGCATGAAATCATTTTTGCTCATAAAATTTTTTTTAACGTGTTTGAAAAAACCTTACGTACGGAAATAGCCTACCATGTTAACTCCAAATTGATTGGAGCGCAACAAATATAAGACTAAACACGATTGGTCGGACTATAAATACTATCTTTCGTTGTCAGGGGAAACGGGAGTAGGAGTATTTTTTGAAAAGATGTGTGGACAGGGTTTCATTGGTTAGAGCTGCGAATATACACAATTCAGAGCGTTAGTTCGAGACCACTAGTTCAAATAAGCTTGATGAAGCAACAGTGCGTTGAAGCCAGCTCATATTTTTGCTAAATAAAAGCCTGGAACATAAGCAGATGGGAATTTGTGCCAGTATTTGTGCCAGAATTCATTGCTAGTCAACGTATCTGTGTATTTCCATGAATTGTGGTAGGTTTGAAATATTCAATATCTTTTAATGAAAATTGAATGTAAAATTGTTAATCTATGCCTGTATATATGTGTAGTTCAGTAGCGAACATGAGGAAAAGCCTATAATGCTCCAGCCTGAACAGAAGGTGTCGGAGGAAAGTAAAACTGCATGGAATGGCCAAACAGTACACTGACACCTAGATTGTTGATTAGACAGAAATAATGCTGGAATTGCAGAGGCGTAGTAACCATTAGGGAGGAAAATACTGGTATAAAGTATTTCAGATGAAGCTGACAGTTGGCCTAACGCTCTGAACTCAATGTTTGTGATGTATTGTGCTCAGTGTAAAAAGAGAGTATAAATTAGTTATGACGTAGAAGGTACATCCTTCTTGTTTTCAGGGACCGTGGTCTTACAGTTATTGAGCAGCACCTGGTCAGAGCTTTGCTGAATCCAGAGTCGGACAGCATACTCCTTGGTCCATTTAGCTATCAGTGAGGTGTCTCCAGAGCACAGGGGAGAAATCGAGCAGAGGAGTCTTTTCCTGCCGCCATCACGCAAGATAAGCTGATGTGGCCAGCTGAGCTCAACATTATGTACCCCCATCTTAAAATGACATTGTAAAAATAACATTAAGAGGGGAATTAAATTGTTTTAATATCAGGAACTGAGAACATCTCCAATACTAGTTCCAATAAAGACAAACTATTGAAGTCATGATGACAAATACCAACAGAGCTTGAACAAAACAAAACCAGTATTACCTCATATTACTACTACACAACTGACACACATAGGATACTTTTAATAATATATGTCACTACAATATTCATATTGATAAATTCTGTACTTATAACTTGTAATTAAAATTGATTGTGATTCCTGGTTCCCTTTGTATTTGAATCAGGACACATATTCATTCATGACAGCAATGAATACATATTGTTATTTGAAAAGTTATCAGTGACTCCTTTAAGATATCCTTGTAGAGTGTTTTATGTATGTGAGTGTCACAGTGTTGTCAAGTGTAGTGGAATAAATTAAATTGTTTATCTGTCTGTTGTTGTTTTGACTTACACTTCATCATACACATACCCTAGACATATAACGTAGTCATCACACTATTCCAGAATAATTCTGACTGAGGTATACATATGTGGCAGCAAGTAAGGTTATATATAATACACTACTCTTATTAGATATATATACCTTCACAGCTGATCTCAGTCAGTACACTAAGTCCCCTATAAATATTTATAACATCCCACTTCACCACACCCTGTGAGACAGCAGCACAGGTGAAAATCAGTACACATTTAACGAAAACTCAGAAAGAGAGAGTGCAACAGGTTCTAAATAATCATGCAGAGGTGTTAACAGACCGACCAGGGCATATAAACCTATTGGAATATGATATGAAACTGATAGACCCCACACCTGTCTGTATGAAACCATATTCGATTCCGTTTGCTAAGGAGAAAGCTTTGAAGGAAGAGATAGACTATCTGTTGAAGGAAGGAATTATTTCACACAGTGAATCTTCGTATAGTTCCGGTGTTGTACTCTTAAGGAAGCCCTCTGGAGAACATAGACTCTGTATAGATTACAGGAGACTGAATGCTATTACAGAAGGACAGGTGGATCCATTGCCGGATACAAATCAGCTGTTTGCCAGACTAAATAAAGCAAAATATTTCTCAAAAGTGGATCTGAGTAAAGGATACTATCAGATTCCAGTAAAGCCTGAGGTTAGACCATACCTAGCTTTTAGTACCTCAGAAGGACACTATGAGTTTAATAGATTGCCATTTGGATTGAAGAATGCGCCGAGTGTCTTCTCTAGAATGATGAGAAAATTATTGGACCCTCTGAATAATCCATATATAACAAATTTCATGGATGATATCCTTATAGCAACAGAAACATTTGAGGAACACATTGACTCTCTGAATATGCTGTTTAATCGACTTAGGGAAGCAAATTTAACAGCCCGACCAACCAAATGTTGCGTTGGATGTAAAGAATTGGAATTTTTGGGACACACAGTTTATCAGGGAAACATGACCCCTGACCCAAAGAATTTAGAGAAACTAAAGAAAGCCCCGAGACCACAAACCAAGAAGGACGTGAGATCCTTTGTCTCATTATGTGGTTTCTACCAGAAGTATATCAAAAACTTTAATTCCATATGTGCACCGTTAACTGATTTGACACGTAAAGGACATCCAGATCGCATTACATGGACACCACAATGTGAAATGGCTTACCAAGAATTGAAGGAAAAGCTCACAAGTAAACCTATTTTGAAATTACCTGACTTAAGTCAAGAATTCATAGTAAGGACGGATGCCAGTAATATTGGGTTAGGTGCAACTCTACTACAGAAATCAGATGCATTGGATGGGGAATTAAGCCCAGTGGCATATGCTAGCAGAAAGTTGAATAAAGCTGAAATCAACTGCTCAACTAGCGAAAAAGAATGTCTTGCAGTAATATGGGCAATAAAGAAATTCAATATTTATCTGTATGGGAAGGCATTTAAGTTGCAAACGGATCACAAACCTTTATCGTTTCTAGCCCAGGCTAGGCATGAGAACTCTAGGTTACTCCGATGGTCCTTACTTTTGGCTCCATATAATTTTAGCATTGAGTATATATCTGGAAAAACAAATTTGGGAGCGGATTTTTTAAGCCGCCATCCGTGTGATGAGAATCACCGTAAACCCCAGAAATAATAATAAATTTCTCTATGTGTATATAGAATAAAGGACTGACATATAATGTCTGTTTTAAGAGGGGAGATGTCGTGAGTTATTCTAATCCCCATATATAAATTAAAACGTAAATATAAAGCCTAACAAATAAATTTAATAAAAGGAAAGAAGAATGGTAAAGAACAGTGCTGTCACAATGACTGTACTCGAAATCCCCCTTGTTTTCTACTTCGTCTGCAAATTGTAACGCTTTCACGTTGATAGTAAAAGCCTACTGTATTATTACCCGCTTTCTTCAATGAAACGTGTACTGTATTTCTTGGAAAAACCTTGAGATACGCAAGCTGATCAAGGACCTAGATTTAATATTTCATTCATTCCATACACGGCGTAACTAAAAGACAGATAAAGCAGGAGAGAGAGAGGGGCGAATGAAGGCAGGAAGCATGCAATACTAAACACGCGTCGCGCGATACACAATTGCTGCCATCACGCGTGTAAGGCCACATGCACTAACTTTATTTCAAATCGACAGTGATAAAATTCACTACCCATACCAGAGTTAGGTTTTAAAATCCTGAAAAACGCTTATTGGGAATTATGACATTATACCGGTTTACGTTTGAAAACATGACAGTACCCAGACACCCTCAAGTTTGGAAGTGAGAAGGTAGTAACAGCACGACTATCCTGGAAGAAAATGCATATTGGCTCCATTAAATTCGCATATTTGGGTTCCTTAGGGTTTGCTGACAAAGAATATGTAAAACGTTACGCAAATAGTCTAGGAATTACCAAGTTATGGCCAAAATAAAATAGTGGGGGTGCCTGACAGCATGAAATCATTTCTGCTCATAAAATTTTTTATAACGTGTTTGAAAAAACATTACGTTACGGAAATAGCCTACCATGTTAACTCCTATTTGATTGGAGCGCAACAAATGTAAGACTAAACACGATTGGTCGGGCTATAAATACTATCTTGTGTTGTCAGGGGAAACGTGAAAAGGGGTACTTTTTTGAAAAGATGTGTAGACATGGTTTGATTGGGTAGAGCTGCAAATATACTCAATTCAGAGCGTCTGTTCCTTGCCACATCTTGTAATAAACCTACTAAGAAGCAGTGCGTTGAGCACCAGTGTATATTTTTTATAAAATAAAGCCTGGGACATCGGCAGATCGGAGTTGTGCTATATTCATTGCCAGTCAACGAAACTGTTTATTATTTCCATGAATTGTGGTAAGCTTGAAACATTCAATATCTTTTAATGAAAATTGAATGTAAATTGATAATTTATGTCTGTATATATGTGTAGTTCAGTAGCGAACATGAGGACTACTTCACAACTGACACACATAGGATACTATTAATAATATATGTCACTACAAGAATCATATTAATAAATTCTGTACATATAACTTGTAATTAAAATTGATTGTGATTCCTGGTTCCCTTTGTATTTGAATCAGGACACATATACATTCATGACAGCACTGAATACATATTGTTATTTGAAAAGTTATCAGTGACTCCTTTAAGATATCCTCGTAGAGTGTTTTATGTATGTGAGTGTCACAGTGTTGTCAAGTGTGGTGGAATAAATTAAATTGTTTATCTGTCTGTTGTTGTTATGACTTACACTTCATCATACACATACCCTAGACATATAACGTAGTCATCACACTATTCCAGAATAATTCTGACTGAGGTGGCATATGTGGCAGCAAGTAAGGTTATCTATAATACACTACTCTTATTAGATATAGATACCTTCACAGCTGATCTCAGTCAGTACACTAAGTCCCCTATAAATATTTATAACATCCCACTTTACCACATTCACAGATGTGTTTGAGAGTTTGCATACAAGTACATTCTGGGATTTGAACTGAGAAATGGAAATATAATCTAGCGAAATCGGAGACACAAATCAGACTGCATCGCAACGTTGAATTAGCAACTCGCAGGAGTCAGAGAGACAACGAACAAGAATTCCAAAATTATAAGTGATAGATCGAAGTATTTGGGCGTCTTTATAACTTAAAAGAGAACCAGCAATTTTAAATACCAAGACTGGATACTTAAGGAATCAGAATCAAGTCAAAGGAGGAATAATAACATTTCGTAGACCAGTGTTCGAAGCATCTAATCAAAGTGCTGTTTCCATACATCTGTGCGAGGAGATTGTAGATCCCATTTGGGGTAAGTTGTGAACCTATATTTTACAAATGTGAATTAGACATGTTTTCCTTGCTAAGTGGTTTTATATATATATATATATATATATATATATATATATATATATATATATATATATATATATATATATATATATATATATATATATATATATATATATATATATATATATATATATATATATATATATATATATATGAGGTTGGTAACCTCAACCAATAAAAATAGGATATTTATAAACCACTACAGCAAGCCCTGGTGATTGCTTCATGCTAGTTCATACAGAAAAGCGAAAGTAGCAGCAACCCGTGACTCAGAATGGAGCAGTGATGAGTGCATCCCATGTACATCAAGTATATAGTATCATCTTGTGAGATATATGTACCTTGTTAATTGTAATTCAAGCAAATCATTGCATTCGCGTTGTCCAAGCACATATTTCCCCCATTTAATACCCAGAAGATTATTGATGATTTCTAATCGTATTCCCTGAGGCTAACAGTGGTGGGTGGACAGCAAGACAATGCGACTGTTAATTTTCAGCCCAAAAATGTACTTAGCAGAGGCATTTGCTCTTTTATTTTTCCTAAAGTTCAAGGTACGAAGCTGCAAGACTAAAGTTTCTACCCTACGAGTTGTGAGTCAAGAGCAAGGATTCAACACTATAAATTGGACGAGTTGTGTGAAGAAGTGCCCTCATCACAAAAGAATTGACGAAACCACGGTGTTAAAAACTAATTGATTTTAAAATTTGTTACATGTTATTTTAAAACAAAACAATCATTGTTGATTCAGTTATTATAGGTATGAAAGAAAACGTATGAGCAAGACTCCTTAATATACTCGTATATACATCTAGACATACATTTACATCAATAGAGCAAATACTTATACAAGAATTTCGCTGGATTTACACCAGCTGGGGGCTTGCACAGCTAAAACCATTGCTTACTTCTTCACGAAAGGCGACGGATCAGATATAAGTTAATAGTGCTCTGCCCCATACAGCATAGTTCTTGACTTCTGAAAACATCTTGTGAAAACTCACTTTTGAGATAGAAGCATCATTATCCTTCTATCTACAACTCTGCCAAGAGTAATCTTGTGCGAAGGTAGACACCGTTGAAGACCCATATTAGATACTCATGAGTGTTGGCCACTGGTGGACCACTACTGCAGAGCTAAGGGGAGGCAATCCGTGACAACCTCAGTGCTGCATTCCCATAGTCAGTTATGACGGAAGGGGGCTACTAGTTTTCTGTAAGTATTTTTTATTCTTCTTTTTTAGACACATCTTCTATCTCATGTGGTCATTGTGTCCATGTTATTATTCATATCTGCTGCATATATATTCTTCTTCTTCTTCTTCGTTCACTTTCAGGCGTCTTTTTGAAAATATTCAAAGAAAGTAGTGAACAGCCTGTTGCTGTTGGTATCTCCAGGAGTGGTACAGATGATGGTCATTTGCACTTTCTCTGTTCCTCATATATAGGGCACCTTTGCAGTAGATATTCAGCAGCCATTTTATCGGTGTCACAGTTCCACTCATCAGTAGTTCCTGTCTTTAGCTTGTTGAATAGATGGTATTTCAATCTGCTGTCGCCTGTGCTGAAGATTATCACTTGTTCACTTCTGCTGAGTGTGTAATATATGCATCATCTTTTGTGGCCTGGATGCTCAGCTTCCCACTTGCTCCTGTATTTGCGCTTGATAAAACTTGCCAGTCTGTCAGCCTCTTCGTGTAACCGACTGGATGAACAGGGTATTACAGCAATATAATTCACGCAAACGAACGAGCCTCTTCCTTCTTGGGGATATTGCTGACGTAGTTTGTGAAGTGTAACTCTTAGGTCATCCAGGTCAGTATTATCCCGACTCTTCGGCGTTGCAATTACTGACACTGCATCTGTGAAGAGAGCTACTTGTCTCTCAGAGCTTTGGTCTTTGATTAGCACTTCTGCTACAGTTTTTAAGGCCTCTGCTTCTGCTCTGAAGTTACTTGAGAATTTTCCTGTAGCGACTGACAGCTTTCTTGTGTCAATTGCGTAAGCTCAGAAAGACTACCCCACCTCCATCTTATGTTGCATTTGTTGCTGATCCATCTGTGTATGCATGGATCCACGTGTTGTTTGGGTAATGTTTCTCTGTGTACTTTGTTTGCATATTCATCTAATGTCAAAATTGTTTTTCACGGCAAAACGGGTGCTGCTACTGGCCTATATCATTATATGAGGCTTTTTTCATTTAATTTCTTTCTGTTAAATATTGTGTCCAGGTACCAACAACAATAAAACACGTCTTTAAATGATCATTGAAAAAAAAAAAACAACTTATATTCGTATGTCCATTTCTGTTAACATATTCTACTCTAAACATAATCGTATACTGTCTCTATCTGATTCACGTAGCCGGATGATCTGATTCTTCTCTCTCCCCCCCCCCCCCCTCCCACCCTTTTCTGTATGAATTTAGTTAAATCTATATCTACCAAGACGATGTTTTTTGTCATATTCAAGGATTCTTTGTTTCAAGGTTTCACTTTATTACGTCCGGTCTAGTGTTATTCTCAGGCCATAATAACCAGGACTATAGACAAAATGTCATCTTGTTTCAGACTTCTTGGAACAAAAGAAAAATGGGTTGGATCTTTGTTTTTTTCCTTTTTTGTTTGTTAACCCTCATGTGGCTTCATATGGAGCATATATCCGCTATGGTAGCTATACCACAGGAAGTATGTACCACAGGAAGTATGTACCACAGGAAGTATGTGCCACAGGAAGTATGTGCCCCAGGAAGTATGTACCACAGGAAGTATGTACCACAGGAAGTATGTGCCACAGGAAGTATGTGCCACAGGAAGTATGTACCACAGGAAGTATGTGCCACAGGAAGTATGTACCACAGGAAGTATGTACCACAGGAAGTATGTACCACAGGAAGTATGTACCACAAGAAGTATGTACCACAGGAAGTATGTACCACAGGAAGTATGTACCACAGGAAGTATGTGCCACAGGAAGTATGTGCCAAAATATGCATGGCATGCCCTCTTGCAGCGGTAGTTTCTGTAGTTATGTGGTTTACATCACGAGGTTGCCATAACGTTTTCCATACATATGTGTCCCCATAAATTATAGATCGTAGGAAACGAACGTGGTTTAACAACAATGAAAAAAGCTATTTTCTAAAATAGTTCAGGGATGAAAATATCTTGATGCTTTGAGTTATTAATGATCTTAAAAGGATTCCTAAAAACTAGCATATAGCCCCGAAGCCAAACATGGATTTAGCATTAGAATAAAATATTTTCTTAAATGTATTTGGAAGATCTGAGGTTGTTTTTGAAAGTCGAAGGTACTCAGAAAATATCCCAGAGATTAGTAAAGTTAATTATTTCAACATTTTGTCAGCATTCAAAGAAAACATTTAAATACTTTATTTGTAATACAAGTAGTTCCATGTTTACGCGATATATACGTTCCGGGACCCTCGCGTAAACAGAAATTGTGTAAAGGAACAGGATTTACTTATTCAAAAACATTAAGAGGAGCGGAGATGCGATCCGTGAATGTCGTACATAATAGTAAAAATAAATAAATGAAATAATAAACAGTTTAAATTAATATGTAACTTTCATATCAAATACATGTATAAAAAAAAACAACTTTGACAAATTATTACACATTGACAGGGGCGGGACCATTACCTTCTTCATCAACTTCTATTTCAACGAGTGAATCATCTAAATGAGAAGCAGCCGATGCAACAATTAATTGTGTCCTGAAGAAGATGTCCAGAGTTTAGTTTGTGACTTTCTCTGCTCAGGGAGCATTTCTTGGAATGGAGCAGCAATTACCATAATTTTCCTCGTGCCCATAAAGCTTCTGTCCATGTTAGGATCATCTTGTTCATAGATCATAAGGCAAGATTCAAGAAGTTGGAAGACCTCCTTTAATCGCTTCACTGTAAGTTATCGGCCTAGTGGTTGTTACTGCCTGGTGCAAGTTGCTGTTTCTTCTTCTTCTTCCGTGGTGATCTTCTCATGTGCCAACAACTCTTCGTTGCGCAGTTCTACTTTCTGAGAATTAAGCAAATTTACAATTTAATTTTCATCAAATCCATCTAAACCAGCTGTTGAGGTAATTCTGACGCCATCCTTAATAGCTGTTTGTTATCAACGCTAAAGCCTTCACAGACATAACATAATAGAGGGTACCGGTTTTTCAACACCGTTCATGCATCGCAGCGGAACTTCAGTCCATGCAGTCTCGATTAGCTAAAATGCATCTATAACAGTGAATGCCTTCCAAAAATCCCTCAAAGGAACATTGAAACTAGCATCATCTTGCTGGCTGGCAGATAAAATACCGTAAAAATGTCAAAATACCGGGTCGCGTAACTTTTAGTTTGGCGCGTAAATCAAAAACAATGCCTTAAAATTGGTGCGCGTAAGTTTGAATTCGCGTAAATGAAACAAAAGTAAAAATAAAACTACCTGTATTGCAGGTTTGTGTAAATCAAGGAGACTTAGAAAATAATACTCCTCCGAATAGCGGTCCCAAATGAATCGATACGTTTTGTGTTAGAAAATTTCCCCTACAGGGCTTCATTTTGACATATAATAAAAAAAAAAAATATACGAGTAGAAATGAATGGGAAACTACTCTTGAAACACAGAAATTGCCAATCTGATCAATGTATTGATAGAGTTATAGTTGAGCAGACAGATTGAATTTATTTTCTGCCAGCTGGAGGCAATTGTGAAAGTAACCCTTGTGTTGAAAACATTTTGCCGTCTAGAGTTCCATAGCCAGTTACGTGTATTTAGTACCTGACTGTACGGGTTAGATGGTAATGTCTGAATCGATAAATAGTCATTTGCTTCAGTGGGAGAGTATAAAGGTAGTCCCATAGCAGATACTACCTTAGGGGAGTGAAGTGTTAGAGACCTCTCTATACTAGGTCATGCATACAGAGGTGGGGTGACCAGTACCTTTCCTTGCTGCCTTTTTCTTCCCTAACTCAAGTGAGAAGTCAGGTACCCATTTACAGCTGGGTAGACTGAATCGGAGTTTATTCTTAATCGGTGTGTAGCAAGCCACTGTAACCATTGGAGTTTGTTGTTCATTAACGTATACAAGTAACTTGGTCTGACATCTACAGCTGTTAGTTGTTGAACTGGTAGAACATTGTTGCTGATCTGTGTCGGAGCTGATGGTCTACCTGGCATTATTAATATTTTAATCTCAAATGCACAAATTCGAAAGTAAAAATTGTGGGTGTCTCAGTGTGTGCGACGGAACGAACGGAATAATTTGGCTTCTCTTTGTTACTTTCACAATTGCCTCCACGGCTGGCGGAGTTGTGGATTAAAGTTGCTACCATAAGTGAAATGGGTTCATTTTCGATACAAGACAATAGGAGGCTGAGACGCTTGGGAGTCATGACGCAAGTGGGCCCGCCTTCCTTAGAGTGTAAAGGAGTATACTGGGCCGAAACACTTTTCGGATGGGGGGACTACTTCTGATGATCAGATTGCCTCCTGTTGTATCGCTCTGTAAAGAGTTTCCTATCATCGTATCAATTTATTCACAACTTTGGAAGAAAAGAAATGGTCGACTTCACTTACTGTATCGGAATATCGAAATGATAATGTTACAGCGGGAAAAAACTTGTAATTTTAGATTTTTTTTTTCTCCCCTTTTTAGGTCTACTACATTCACGTGGCTACACAATGACAGGTGTTTATAACCTGGGCTGAACTTTCAATGTTCATTATTTATGAAAATATTCACAGCAGCATAAATATGAATTTTTAGTAAACGGCTCCTGGGTCGACCCAGCCCCAATTGGGTACCAGAGCAACTCTGGGAAGGTGAAGGCGGCCGGCGTGATGCTGACCACATCACCCCTAGTGTGCCGATGGTCAAGAAAATATGATCTAACACCATATTCCCAATAGGCCTATGCCTCAATGGGCGTGTAACGGGATCCTTTACCTTTTTGTTTTCCATTTCATGTCGCCCCTGAACCGGCATTACCAAAGGAGGCCCTGTAAGGGATATTTTCTAACACAAAACGTATCGATTCATTTGGGACCGCTATTCGGAGGAGTGCCCTCAAAAAATAATTATGGGGATCTGTAATATGTGCACCTCTAATCATCATCATCATTATTATCATGTTCCTTTGCGCTCCTTGTGGAGCATTGAGCCATTACTGCAGCTGGTTCCCTTGCAGGAAGTCTGCACCAATCATTTCACATGCTTTTGTAGTCGTGGCTTCTTAGACTATTTCGTTGACATAAAGAGGTTGCCATTCCCAAGCACAATTAACCTGATATTAGTCGCGTTTTATGAGTTACCCGAGGGTGCAACAGTCGTATTTCTGTCTTTAATATAATGATGTACGATACTAACAGAAAGCTTATAGATTCCAGCTTATAGATTCCAGCTTATAGATTCCAGCTTACAGATTCCTGCTTATAGATTCCAGCTTATAGATTTCAGCTTACAGATTCCAGCTTATAGATTCCAGCTTATAGATTCCAGCTTACAGATTCCAGCTTATAAATTCCAGCTTTTAGATTCCAGCTTATAGATTCCAGCTTACAGATTCCAGCTTATAGATTCCAGCTTATAGATTCCAGTTTATAGATTACAGCTTACAGATTCCAGCTTATAGATTTCAGCTTATAGATTCCAGCTTACAGATTCCAGTTTATAGATTCCAGCTTATATATTCCAGCTTATAGATTCCAGCTTACAGATTCCAGCTTATAGAGTCCAGCTTATAGATTCCAGCTTACAGATTCCAGCTTATATATTCCAGCTTTTAGATTCCAGCTTATAGATTCCAGCTTATAGATTCCAGCGTATGGATTCCAATTGATAGATTCCCGCCGTGAGTCAGATTCATGATATCGAACAAACGAAGATACTGGGGCGTGTAGTACCAAAGGCAGTTCAAAAAGAAGCAAAATATTGACTGTGGAACAAATTATTGTTTCAGTGTAACAAGTCATCATCATCGTTATGATCGTCGTGGTCATTATCACCATCCTCATCACTTTCATCTTTCATCGTCCTAAGAAGTTCGTCATTTCTTGCTGACACACAGGGACGGACTGACACTGATCTGGACCCCCTGACAATACGGGATTGTTTGCTTGGCAGTTGATTAAGCTAGATCGAGGCTATGGGTGAGTTGGGCCCTTCTACTGCTTAAGTCCCTCGGGCACTACCAGATTGCCCGACCGCTCAATCCGCCACTGCTCACATGTTTAATGTCAACTAAATCTATTTCTTGGCAACCTGCTTATTTCTAATCCCATAATCAAATAATTATATTTCTTACTTGTACACACGTTTACGAACTAGTAAGACAAAATAGACTTAATCATTTTTATCTCAGATCATCTTGAAAATACATAACGTGATGCCTACTTTAAAGATATCACATATCTTGCCAAAGTGTTATATATGTAAAGTGGTCTGGGTTTTTTTTTCTTTCGAATGCGGTTTTTCAGTTAGACCAACGCTGATTTCATCCAATAGTTGACATAAATCTAACATGAAGACGATATCGATTTCCACCTTTCGTTTCTCATATCTAATCTGATATTAGTGAAATGACATATTATCTCCTGTGTGATGGCTAATATTTGTTCTTGAAATAATCCCTGCTTATCTAATGTACAATCTCCCAGATGTGTGTGTTTTTTTTTTTTTTTTTTTTTTGGAATTTGTTTGTTAGTTTGTTCAAATTTGTTTCGTTTTTTTTTTTCTTTGCAGCTCCGTAATGTAGCTGTCTTTTACATGTTATTTTCTGTGTCAATTGTTTTTGAGACATTCATTTGCATTTTGGATCCGTGTGACCAGTCAATCTCGATCCTTACATTTTCCTGTGCTATCCTTTAAATTTGTCTGCGCTCTTCCCTTTATTTTTCTTACTTCTTACAGTATGTTTTGTTTTCGCTTCATAGTTCAAGGTTTTCTTTCCACATCATGTTCTCAGTTAGCACTTCCTTAATTTCATCGGAGCGCGGGACCCAATTTTGGGACAACGTTGACTTCTGTTTGTCGGTTATTGTGAATCCTGACATTCTGTCTGGGGAGATACAAGAAAACCATGTTATCGCATGATGCGCTGATAGTTCGCATATGCCGCTTCCCCCCCGCCCCCCCCCCCCCCCCCCCCCCCCAAAAAAAAAACACACACACACACACACACAAGATAACGAATGTGATTTTTGGAGCACGGAAGAAGACGTAATCGTTTCCGCTCAGATTTGCTGTAATTGATATTTATGATAAACTGACAATATTTAAAGATATTTTCAGTAACATATCTAAGAAGTAGTGAATGTAAATATGATAAAAACCAATGGAAGGGGTAAAACCTGATATGGTCATGTAAGTCAGACACCTGCATGTTTAGATAACATACAGAGAACATTAGTTTATGCTCTCTTAAAGAATATTCTAGATAAACGAAGATAGTGGGGGAGAGACTCCTACCAAAATCAGCAAATTATTTATCAGTGGTTTGGCATTTGAGATGACCGAAGCAATATGGGTGGATAAGCGAAAATATCGTTATAATCTAACGCCCTGCAAGTCTACTTCACTTACTTTAAATTTCTTCAATGTGAAATCATAGAGAGCCGGGAACACAGAATATCAAGAACCACATATAGGACAGGCCAGACAACCGGACGTGAATTCTACAATTAAAAGATAGTAGCCAAGGAGAACCTACTTTGTGCTTTAAGTTTTAGGATCCTAGTTCAAGTGCTAAAAATTAGACACACAACTCACCTGAGAAAACGGCATCTTAAAACAGTTGCCTGACAATATTAGGACTTCACCTGTGCAAAAAGTCTGCGATAATTCGCCCGACTAAACTCGGGTTAAGTTATAATACGTATTCTATTATTTCATATTTTGCATGTTATTTAGGTACAATTTGCTTGTGCATGTACAGTGGCGTATGAGGCTTGCACCCTCATCACTGTAAATAACGTAAAGAGCTGGTGGCTGCTTCGTGCGGGATTCCTCATAAGGAACCAAAAGCAGAGGTTGCCCCAGGCTCCACAGAGAGCAGGTAGTGGATGATGATAACATAGTGTACATAATTGTTATACAAGCACTTTGGTAAATTTCATTATATATATATATATAAATATATATATATATATATATATATATATATATATATATATATATATATATATATATATATATATATATATATATATATATATATATATATAATTATATATATATATATATATATATATATATATATATATATATATATATATATATATATATATATATATACAGTATATATATACTGAAATTGTTAACTTTCGCTATCCAAAAGCACTTTCATCCGACTCAATGGAGTCAACATTAACACTCAGGGAGGGTAAATTATTCTGATGAAGATGGAAGTGGTGGATGGAAGTGGCAGACGCTTAATGCGCATATCTGGGACCCAGTACTCAAAAGAGGCATTTGTTGTCCTCTTAGTTTGTGGTATACGTTCGTGGTACACGTTTGTGGTACACGTTTGTGGTGCAAGTTGCCAGCAGCCTTCGCTTAACTTGACAACCTTAGCAGTTACCTCGGCCGTGTGCAAGAGACGTGCTGCAACACCAAGAAGTGACTATCGACAAGAAGTACAGTCCAAAACACATATGGGGCCCAACAGCAGCTGAAGCAGACGCCAACTATCTGACTCCACCTTGTGCCACACACTGTGCCACACACACTGCGCCACACACTATGCCACCCACTGTGCCACACACTGTACCACACACTGCGCCACACACTGTGCCACACACTGTGCCACACACTGTGCCAACAAGTGATATCTATGAACTCTAACCTCAAGTTTTTCACTACTATGTTAAATCATCCTATGATGAACAAAATCGTCGTTTTTCTTTCTTTTTTTTTTTTCTAAACACAGTTATTTATTTTAAAGATTGTTAAACTCTAAATGATTATTAAACCTGTTGATCTATAACTTTAAATCTTGGTTTGGTTTGGTTTTAAGGATAAGGACTATCTCCATTGCACACGGACAACTCCATCAGTGCTCCGATCACCTCCCTTAGACCACACAAGGAGGATCTCAGCACAGTGCACGAACTCAGCAGCTCCAGCGAGAATCCCAATGCGTATATATTTAGAAATCACACATTCTATAAATATATTTGGTCGGTAGGTTTCTAATTTTTAAATTTTACCAGGGCAGCGACCTTATGGCCAACTCTTTACGATTTCCAACTGCCGTGGGATTTTTAACGTGCGCAACTTGCACACGGGACTTCCTATTTTTTCACCCCTTTCCGAGAAGGCTATGCATCCCGATCTCACTACTCATGAGACCAGGGTGGAGAGTATGACATCATTAGGACAGTTGGTTCTGAAACAAAAATTTCCATAAATTATATTCCCTCTACTGGGAATAGAACTTGATACCTCTAGAATTCGAGGCGGACCCCAAACCTCTTAGTCACTTCGACCCCTAACTTTCAAGCTATAGCTGAATACATCATTCCTGTAATGTTCCTGAAATAGAAGAATCAACATTCTTATATTTATGTCTCTGTCAAGAGTATTCTTGAGCGAAGGTTGATACCTTTGAATACCCTCATCGTTACACTCTAAGTTTGGCCATTGTTGGACCAATACTGTGGAGCAGAGGAGACGAAAACCGCCACACTCCGTATGGAGCATGGACCCATGGCTGCAGCTGATCCACTGTACAGAAAGCCTGCGTCAAAGCATTCACATGATCCGTCAGCGGTATGTTCTGTAGTGATTTGTTTAACATTATGAGATTGCCAGCCACGTGCAAAACCTAATATTAATCTCCTCTAACGACACGCCTGAGGAAGCAATGACTCTATTCTTTCTATGTCTTCTCAGAGATAAACTGGGAACTACCATAACCACCTCAGCTAGGCGTTCAGACCACCTCCGTTTCTGGTCGGCTATCATGGGCCTCAGCAGATCATGCAGTGTCAGGTTGAATCGGTCGCACTGCCCGTTGCCTTTAGGGTTGTAAGCGGGTCAACTCCGTATATCCTGCTGACGAAGCCAATGGTGTATGCTTTTAAGAAAAAAATAAGTGATGCAACCTTTACCGATGACCGTTTTCTTATTTTGTTTATTTTGACTAATAACAACCACATAATACCAAAGAAGAACGATTACAAGATATTCCACGCATATAATGATTAAAAAAGCAACGGAGGCTGGAGAAAAACTAACAGAATCACGGACCAGTATCAACCACGAGAAAACTGAACATTTCAATAAATCAAAAAATATGCTACATATCTTCCAAGAAGATGGACAGTTTGATGAGGAAAATCGATATTCTAGAGTACATAGGGCGCTTAGCTGTCAGTTACTAAGTAATACTGCTTCGTCAGAACTTTGGTTTTGCTGACGTGAAGGCGCATATAATTAAGACTACCCTGACACCAGTCGTTCTTGTAAAAGTCAAATGCTTAATGAAGCCAAGGCGACTAGCAGTTCATAGTTAGCAATATATATATATATATATATATATATATATATATATATATATATATATATATATATAAATATATATATATATATATATATATATATATATATATATATATATATATATATATATATATATATATATATTCGATAGTGATGAAATACAAGCCCATCAAAACACAACACATCTAGGTCTACACGTTTTCTCTAAAAACATCAAATGCCGATGAGGAGATTATGCAATCTTCAGACGAATAGGTAAGGACACAAAAACAACGACAAAATAAGGTGGATAAAGAGCAGTAGAAAGCCGAAGTAGAAGTAATTTCTTGTCCGACTCAAATGCTTAATGAAGCCAAGGGGGGAAAATGTTGGTTTGCGAAATGTAAATAGCAGCTCACAAGTAGACAACACAAACAGCACAGATTAATGATAACGCAAATATATACACAATTCATTTGTTCATTCCTTACCATTTTAGCTCATTGGGGAACACGGGCCTTCAAATCAAAATCATGCCAAATTCTCTTGTTCTGTGCCATCATTCCAACGTTTGTCCAAATCTTCCCTTTCTCCTTCATTTCTTTTCTCCGTGTCTTCTACAGTCTCAGTCTAAATCTCATCTTGAGGGCTCCAGAACACGTACCTTCCTGTAAGGCTACAAATAGATTTCCTCAATGTATCTCTTGTCCGTCAAAACCGTCTTCTTCTCATTTATTGGTCCAGGGACACTTGTTTAGTTGTTGTCATCAGTTCCACATTTGTGATTTTGTTGTATAACCTCAGTCCTTCTATTCTACACAAGCGACCATGTATGAAAGTGTGTAACTTATTGGCTGTTGTTTTTGTTGTTCTCCGTGTTTCAGAGCCACATAATAGGACGGACCTGACATTTGAGATGAATTCTTTTGAATTGTCTATCTTCCCCAAAGCAGTGGAACTCATCTTGCCTTTTGTATTTTTATCTTGATATAATGTTGGATCCTCCAGCTTTGTCTATATTGCTGCCAAGATATATGTATGATCCTGTATCTTTTACGCGTGTTTCTTTCAGTGTAATATTGTTATCGATTCCTGCATTTATTCACATGCCTTTTTTGTTTCTTGAGTAGTTACTTATTCAATGTATTTCTCTCCGTTATATTCTATAGTGCTGTGAGGCGAGGAATGATGGTGTTGTGATATGTGATCACTTTCTTGCACAATCGCACCAGACCCGTACAACAATAAAACTCTTGATTCTAAGGCAGGGGCTGTATTTATTCACACAACCCTCTCAGTGAACCACACCCACAAAGCAAACTAACGAAAAAAAACACTAATCATCCAAACATATATCATTCATGGAGATAGGTCTCTTGAAGAAGCAAAAACATAAATATGTTGAGGCGTTATTATGGCCCAGTCACATATCTCTCTCCTGAAGATATTGTGGTCCCCACAACCTACTCTCCGGCGTTGGCTCTGCGCCTGATTCTTTCTGAGCGGCGAGACTTGGGGCTCAGATTCTGTAGGAGGTACCAGCCCGGCTAGGGACCCTCTTGGTCGTCATGTTCCTCGTCATACGTTGTCGGGCTGGCAGTTGCTGTGGGAAGACCCAATAATAGATCTCCTTGCCCATGCTCTGCGTCTCTCTCTTTCTCTTCACTTCTCAGTAGCTCGTGCGCCGCAACCCTCATCTTCGACTCTTCGTTGTCTGATGGTCTTATCACAAAGGGACCACCACTATCGTCTGGAACCGATGATACAATAAATTCTTGGTTGGACCAAACGTCTTGTATTTTGGCCCTTTCGGTGTAGTGCATTTTTTCCACACCTTTTCGCCCACTCGTAATGGTGCGTGTCCTGGAAGCTGATTACTTCTTTCCCTCCTATCAGCAGCCAATTTCTTCACTCTCCCTGCAGCTTCCTAGTATGCTACTCGTAACCTCTCTAGGTGACTTTGCAGCCATTCATCAGTTGTTTTCGATTCTTCATCTGGGAGTGTGCCTATCATGTAGTCGAGAGGAAGCCTTTGTTTTCTGCGGAAGAGGAGATAGTATGGTGAGTACCCTGTTGAAGCGGGGAAGGTGGAGTTGTAAACCATAACCACCAAAGCTAGGCGGAGAAACCTCCGTTTCTGGTCGGCTATCATGGGCCTCAGCAGATCATGCAGGGTTTTGTAGAATCTCTCGCACTACTGTTACGCACAAATAATTACTTTTTTCCAAAGTCTTTGTATGATCGTTTTTCGTATGTATGATCATTATTTGACTGAAATGCATGTTATATATATTTTATGGTCAAAGGGACAGAATCCGATATATCGATACTGCTATTTTTTATGAGTTTACCTCCTCTTGTATAGAGACACGTTCGGTCTATAATGTCTTGAACGAAGCGTGACCATATCTCCTTATTTGGTAGTATCAGTCAACTGTTGTAGATGTTTGAAACCTTTCTTAACGCTTCTGTTCATGTCCATAAAAGGCGCGACTGTGTAAGACTTTTATCTCGAATGTTCTTAGAATCGTCTTATTGTGAACAGCGACTCAGAGATTATCACTCTGCGCATGTCTCGACCTGGTTGTCGTTTGTTGTTCCGCCCAGGTCGGGGAGTTGAGAAATGGACTGATTAGCGAGCGGACGCGACTGCGTCTTGTGATTCTCTGAGGGAAATACATTGTCTTTGTGAGTTAGTTAGCTAACTAGACTATTTCCCCGTATTATTCAAGCCTGCCTGGAGGCATATGTTCATGGTTGATTTTCCGAAATAAGGTAATTCCTCTTGTATCGAACTTTAGGCTATCATCTAGAGTTTCGTCATTTTGTCGCCTTTTTGCTCGCCTGTGTGATTCAAAATGGAGAGGTACTTTGACTAGGATTAAGTCACCGGTATCTTTATACCTGAACTAGTTATATATCTATGGGTCGCTCTAGACCAACAAGACTATTGTCTGTGTTCCAGGATTCGTTATATCAGAGATCACGTCCAAGTCAGATGGTTAGACTTAGGAAGGTTATAAAGGTCGAGCTGACCTGTAATCCATGTATGCTACTCACGTGCAGACAGTAAACGGACGTATTGTATACATCTGATCTGCTAGCATCAGGAAGGAATAATTATTATTGTCTATGAACATTAAGGATCTGCAGCGGACCACGGTTGCAGAAGTTATATGTATTATTTATCAAGCTTCGCTATGATATTTGTTTTCCATACAACTATTGAGTATTGACTTCTACATGACTGTCAGTTAACATGAGTTTGAATGCTGCATTCGTTATACTATGCTGATGATAACATAAGTATCATGACTGTTTTGTGGCGTGCAATAAATGGTATAAACCTAAAGCGAAGTTACCATTTTATGACTCTACACGTCATGTTGCCTGTGGTGTACCCTGTGAACTGTTCTACTGCAACACACACAGCAACAATCTAAACCAGATAAGACACCCACATCTTGCATTGTAATACCTGGTGTCGATAGAGGTGGTAGTTTGACGGCATCCTAATTCCACCCTTATCAACTACCCGTTGTCTTTAACGTTTTAAGCGGTTGTGCGGCTCTTGTCAACTCCATAAATCCTACTGACGACGCCAATTGTGATAGAGTGGGCGAGGAATGATGGTGTTGTGATATGTGATCACTTTCTTGCACAAGACCCGTACAACAATAAAACTCTTGATTTTAAGGCAGGGGCTGTATTTATTCATACAACCCTCTCAGTGACCCACATCAACAAAGCAAACTAAAACGAACAAACACTAAACAGCCAAACAAACATCAAACATGGAGATAGGTGCTCTTAAAGAAGCGAAAACACACAAATATTTTAGGTCGTTATTATGGCCCAGTCACAGTGCAATGATACCTCTTGAATTATTACTAGAAGTTTATATATGTCTGTAGCTGTTTGATGGAGTGATTTCTCCTTTCTTTCTAAGTTCAAAATAAAAAGCTATGGTTATCGGAACTTTTGAATTTCGTTGTTTACTTTGCTGAATGTAAATATCATAATCACATAAGTGTGCTTGTAGATGTCGCTTATGAAATCTTGTTCTTGTGTTTTGTTCTGATATCTTGCAGGGATGTCCGTTTTTGTCATTTATCTTGTACTAAAATGTCGTCTCTTATATTGTGTTATGAATAATTTATCATTTTATTGTTATCTCCTTATGGAGTATACAGCCACCATTTAAGGGCGTCCCCTTTCAGGAAGCCAGCACCAAGCATTCATTTGCTGTTGTAGTGGTGGTTTCTGTAGCCATTAGTTTTATATAATGAGGTTGCCAACCTCATGCACAACCTCATATTAATCGCCTTGTACAACAATAGTGAGGTAACTGTTGTCTTATTCTTTCTTTGACTCTTCAAAGCCCCCCCCCCCCCCCGCCCGACATGGGTCGCTATGTTATGTCTGGTGTTGTGAGAATAACAATTTAGTTAGTCAATAAACTTCTGTCAATGTTTTTTTGGAGACAGAGTGTTTTTGATATGAATGTTTGTTTCTTTGTTTTTTTTTTTTTTTTGTTTTTTTTTTTATTTAAATTTCTTAATATGTTTGCTTTTTTGATATTTTGTCAAGTATCGTTGCAGTTTTACGTTTATATCCCTCTAAGTTTTGTTCAATTTTTGAAGTTATTTTATATCATATTTCATTTGTTACATCGATGAGGTGCAAAACACGATTCCATATCTTTTAATGTTACTAGTTTGTTAGAATTGAAATAAGCAGTCTGTTTTATTTTGTTCATTTCCTTGTTTCCATTACGCATAATTTTGGTATGTTGTTTTCTGACTCCCTAAATTTACAAAATTGTGTGGTTTTTATTTTTATTTTTTTTTATTAATGAATAATAGAAAGAATAAGATATTCTGGCATATGATTATGCTATTAACTGCTGTTTGCCCGCTCCTGATTTTTGCAATGTTTGCATTTCTGGATCTTGACTTATTCTGTTTATGAACGTCTCTAAATTATATGTATAACAGGGGGAATAACGGGCAATCTGATCTTACTATCTCTTTAAATATAGTCGTTCGATCAGGCGTGTTGTTTAATAGCAATTAGCTTTTTAAGTTTTCATATACAGAATTGTAGCCCGTTTCGTGAAGTATTTTCATATATTACTTTTTCTTTACTTTTGTAATGTCGTTTCCTTAAAACAGTAGGAAACTCGGTAGAAGACTTTATATTGACCTATAGATAATATTGCTTGTGACATGATTTCTAACGTTTTGTGAATGTCACGGGTTGCCTCCCCTTGCTCTGCAGTAGTGGTCCAACAGTGGCCAAAACCTAGAGTATCTAATGTGGATCTTCAAAGGAATCTACCTTCGCACAAGATTACTCTTGGCAGAGTTGTAGATAGGATGATAATGATGCTTCTACCTCGAGGGAGTATTCACAAGATATTTCAGAAGTCGAGAACAATGCTGAATTAATACAAGTATAAGCAAGTTAACTTTTTATCTGACCCGCCGCCTTTTGTGAAGGATTATCTTATAATTAAGAGCCCCCAGCTGATTTAATTCAGCGAAATTCCTTTTGCTTGCTTAACAAACACACCCACACACACACACACCCACACACCACACCACACACACACACACCATATATATATATATATATATATATATATATATATATATATATATATATATATATATATATATATATATATATATATATTGTTAAAGTCATATTTTAATGAAGGGGAGTTAAACGTTAAAAGACTTGTATGTACAGGTCGGATTTTTGTAATCACCCTTGTAAACACGCTTAGTTTGTTTTTTAAATATATGATAGAGAATCTACTGGAATGTTCGAGATACAGAAAGTGTTAGAAGGCGGATGAACGCTACTCACATCCCGGGGCGAATTCGCGTGGGGATTGATTTGTACTGAGCTGTTTTTTTGAGCGGGGGAATTTTTCGTGACAGTTGATACGGGCAGAGCTCCGAAGATGGATGTTTGACCATTTTTCGTCAGTGTGTCCCGGAATAAGATATTTTTGGTGTGAAAGGGATATTTGATACTTCCTAGCGTATTTCCTAAAGCCATGGATATGCGGCTTATTTATATACTGCAGTATGTACGTTATTGAAGATTTTCAGGCCATGGATTATGTATTATTTCAGGCCTTGGAGTATGTTGATTCAGACTATATACATATGTATTATTAAAAACTGCGACATATGCAGTTCCCTTTCTTGTATGGAGAATTTGGCCACGAAGTTTATGATTATTAGCTGCTGTGCTCTGCAGCCTTTGTGCTGGAGCTTTTTTGTACCAGTACTGATGACGGATGATCTGTTATGAACTGTTTTGATAATTATATACTATTGGATTACACACTCAATTACCTACGGATTGGTGCTTACTTGATGTATCATAATTTGCACGTGAACTGTAACCTGTGACAGTGTGCCGTTTATGATGTCTTCGTGACTGTATCGTTAATAAACAGTGTAGAACGTTATTTGGAGTTACAACGTTTCCTGACTCCTACATGTGCTTAGGTGTGTGTGATTGTTATTGACTTAATAGTACTACATGGCATTCGCGTCCATTGATATCTACACACCCACACGCCTGTCGGCCATCCAGTAAGCCCGACATAAGCTGATTGTCTATATCAGCGGGGTATATACATTAACATTACTCCTTCTATGCCACTACACATCTTCTACAAAACAACCTTTAACAATGACGCTCCAGAACGAGGAGTTAACATATATATATATATATATATATATATATATATATATATATATATATATATATATATATATATATATATATATATATATATATATATATATATATATATATATATATATATATATATTCTGGATCATACATATGCCTTTCTCTCTGTTATGATTAATTCAACTACGAATTAGTCAAAATCAACATATACAAATTTAATGATCAATTACTTTGAAACATACGTAAATAAAATGAATGGTGACTATGATAATAATTAGGTTTCTTCACCGAAAAGTTTTTAGGCTTGATGAATGTTGAAAAAATAAAGTTCGTTTGTTTTGTTGGCCTGTTAAAATTGTGACTTGCCAAAGTGCTGAAGTGCCGATGCTGCTTTTGTGTAGATTCGTCTCTGTGGTTAGGGGCACGTTTCTAGATCAGTTCAGGAAGAAACCTCTCCGGGTCAAGGCAGGAATCTTCAGGTGTTGATTTCAAGCTCCGAACCAGTCTAGTAGTCCAGTAAATGGTCTCTCCAGGTCGTACCACAATTAGTCGGGTCGCCTCTTACTGGTATCACAAACTTTAGAGAGAATAAAAGAAAAAATCCGCTGCTAAATATCTGTTTGCCTGATATTAATCATGCGCTAAGAGTAAACTTGTACCTTTGTAAACCAATTTTAAATACTCTTGAGTTTTGGCCACTGGTGGACCACTACTGCATAGCAAAGGGGATGCAAATCCCGTGACAGCCTGAATGTGCATATAAAATTTACATAAATTCACCAAATGATAATAATCAACTATTGTCAAGTTGATGCAATCATCACTCACTCCCTGCTCCATTCCGTGTCTGGGGTTACCTCTACTTTTGGTTCTTCCGTGTGAACTAGCATGAAGCAATCACCAGCGCGTGCTGTGGTGGTTCATGAATGTATCCTTTTCACATGCTATGGTTGACAGCCTAGTAAGAATCTTTAACACCACCAGCAAGTATGAACATGTAAAATTCACAGCATAAAAAATATGTTACACTCACCTCAATAATTATAAACCTTATACTTCTTGCTCAGTAGAATAGTCTTGGCAACTTTACATAGATGCCTTGAACACACGTCTGGGGTATTATTTCTATTTCAGAATCCCTCTGTGACTTGTGAGTGGTCCTGTAGAATTTCCGGTTCCGTATTAATGTTGACGAGTTTCTACTGATGTACAGAGATGCTCTTAATACTTTTTGTCCGGTCCTATAAATTCAGAATCCAACTCTATTCTTATCTGTGGCAATGTCCGAGCTGTCTACGTTGACGTTTTCAGGAATGAAGTGCCGTATGACTAAATTTTCTACGCTATATCGCAAGTTTCTGGCCCACGCTTCCAGCTTGCGTTTTCTGACAAACTCCCAATCAGCGCAGTTTTTTATTGGCCCCTCAAAAGCCAGAAAATACATTCAAATTTCATATTATGAACTTTTCCTCATGTAGTATTCTTTATGACTCATACGTTTGAAAATTTCAAACAGTCATCCTACGTATATGTTGTTGCTACATCCGACAATTCTTGGTAATGTGTACGTTATAACTTCTTTCATTTGTCCTGATCATAACCCGGTTGTCCGGAAGTTTCCTTACATCCTTCGTCCTGCTCGCTTTTCCAGATGTCTTCCAAGATTGCGTTTACAAGATTGCGTTTAATCACCTAACCCTGCTGTCGAGTTGGAAGTAATTATGCAATCTTAAGTAAACACTTCATGTTCGTATTTACCTGGAGTCAATGTGGTATTAACACATTTTACGGACTCAATTAATCTCTCATGGATGGGCGATACGCTTGTCTTTCCCTGTCATGAACCGAAGGGTGAAACGTGAACAATAACAGAAGGAAAAAGAGTGTGCTAACAATAGAATAATGCACCAAATTCAGTACGCAAAACAAATGTAGTTCAATACTGCCGGAGAGGAGAAGAGATCGCACAACTTATGTCAAAGTGAATAAATCAAGAGAAAAGTCGGTTAACGATTTAATCTTGTATGTGTTTATATTGGATGGAGTTTATATTAAGTCAGTACGTTTATTTATATTCCTGTTTAATATGTTGCACCACTGGTCCTAATTAATTTCTGCATGAAATGTTTTGATTATATTACTAAAGCTTCCGCTTATATTTTATTACCTGTATTTCAAAGAGGAACAGGTATTAAGCGTTTTTGGCATTTGCATCCCGTGTGTATTGTTTTTATGAATTAAAGGTATGAATGACTGGTTTAAAATGGTAGCAAGCGTTCCATTTTTCAGCACTTCATTTTTTTTTTTTTTTTTTTTTAAATGAGACTCAGGAAATAGAGAAAAAAAAATGTGAACTTAGACGTGACAACGTCTAAGCCGGCCGACTATTTTTTTTTTTTTGTTGTTGTTGTTCTGAAACGTACTTAGTACGAACATTAGATTTTTCTAGGGAAAATTATGCTTGGTAGTCCTAGGAGTATTACATGTATAACAACAAAGAAGAAACTCAAGAAATCTAAATTATACACGATGATTAACCTGTACAGTGAGCTGAGAACGTACAGAAGGAACCAAACAATGAATCGTTCTGCCTGGCGTCACTCACTTGTCAGCGACTGAAAGGTCAGCCAAACCAGATACAAATGGAATGACCTTTCAGTGAATTCTTTTTTTTTTTTAAATTTCCTCGCATGAGGTTGCATATTTTTTCCTCGCATGAGATTGCATTGGCCCCGCCCCAAACCCGGCCCTGGTCAAGACCACATGTCACAACACAAGAAGACCCAATGACAACATGTGTCATTGTAGTGGTCTTCTGTGTTCTCACACAAAGGACCTAATGACATGAATGTCACTACTGGTCCCTGTGTCTAGACACTTTTTTTTTTCCTCGCATGAGGTCGCATTGGCACCCACCCCAAACCCGGCTCTGGTCAAGACCACATGTCCCAACACAAGAAGAACCAATGACAAACTGTGTCACTGTAGTGATCCTCTGTGTTCTCACACAAGGGACCTAATGACAAATGAATGTCATTGTACCGGTCCCCATGTCTAGACACATGATCCTAGCCATTTTTTTTTTTTTTAAATATTCCTCGCACGAGGTTGCATATTTTTTCCTCGCATGAGGTTGCATTGGCCCCTGCCCATACCCGGCTCTGGTCAAGACCACATGTCCCAACACACGAAGACCCAATGACACCATGTGTCATTGTAGTGATCTTCTATGTTTTCATACAAAGGACCTCATGACATAAATGTCACTACTGGTCCCTGTGTGTAGACACTTTTTTTTTTTTTTTTTTCCTCGCTTGAGGTCGCATATTTTTTTCCTCGCATGAGGTCGCATTGTCCCCGCCCAAACCCGGCCCTGGTCAAGACCACATGTCCCAACACAAGAAGACCCAATGACAAACTGTGTCACTGTAGTGATCCTCTGTGTTCTCACACAAGAGACCTAATGACACATGAATGTCACTGTACCGGTCCCTGTGTGTAGACACATGATCCCAGCCAAAGGCCAGATATTAGGGCTTTCAGTGAATTCTGTTTAATAGTTACATCGCAAATCATGCGAAGCATTTGTTGAACATGAACACAATTTTTTTACAAGATGTCTCCGTTAATGATAAACTTAAGAAGCGTTTCACATTAGATTACAGCTTGATAATAATTACATAAAGCCGCAGAATTTGACAAAATGAATGCAGAATGTTAGAAATTGCACAATGGTTTACAGTAACAGAAAATGCTAATTGGTTATTTATTTGGATCCTCAAACATTTATTTTAAATACTTCTTTATGAGTTAATTCCCTTCCTAAATATTCATTAATTTAGTTATTTCCCCTCATTTAAAGTTCCGTAATCTAATTTTATGTATTAAAATTAATAAAAATATTAATATTAAATTGATGCGTACTTCTATTAGTCCAATTTTTTGTTATTCGAGGCAAAATGTTACTTGAAAATGTATTATCTCTCAACAGCGCATCACAATTTAATACTTACTTACTTACTTAGTCGTTCCCCTTCTACCGTGAGGTGTAGAGGTTTGGAAGAGAGAGCGCCAGACTATCCTATCGGCTGTCTTCCTCCTGGCCTGGTTCCATTCTAGTCCTCGATCCTTCAAAGATTGTCTAATGTTGTCCTCCCAGCGGACTCTGGGTCGTCCTCGGGGTCTGGATCCTTGGCTCTTTGTTTCCCATGCTTGTCGTGGTATCCGATCTTCTCCCATTCTGCAGACATGGCCAAACCATTCCATAAGTCGTAGTCCGTAGTCCGTTCCAGTTCGTCGCCTTTAGAATCAGTCCAGTTTTCTCTCTTGTGTTGCTAGTAATCGTGATTTAAAGCAAACAGGTGATTGGCCTGTTGTGCCTTTGCATGGTGGAGGGGCTGCCTCCTTACGGCCTACAATTTAATACTAACATTTAATATTTATGTATATTCAGATTATCCACACTCACTCTTTTTTAAACCACGTACAAATGTTGGTATATAAACACATGTTATATAACACCTTTCGTTCAGCCTTCTGGGGAAACCTGGTTGGTTACTGGTGAAGATGCCCATGGCATGTGGAGACCACGTGACCTCGGCGGTCACACTGTCCGAAATGTGGTCAAGGTCCTCACAGAGTCAGTCGGTGGCCGTGTACTGACTTGTAAAGCTTAGGGTCGCGTGAGGTTCCTCCCTTAACACATGCATGGTTCGAGGGCGCTTCACTGGGGAGGAGTTTGGTCTGTGTGTGTCGGAGCACTATACGGATAACACCCACACACCTCAGGACTGGGGTAGCCACCACTCTGGTCCGTCCATGTGATAGTTGTCTGACGCTTCTTGGGTCTCGGAACACATCCATTTCTATTTGGATGTGTATGGACACCCTAGCGTGGCAGCGCTATCCCTTTTAAATTTTTTTCCCTTTTAAGTATGTTTTTATTATTTCCTACACAATAATAATTTTAATAATTCAATTTATTTTTTGTTCCAAGTATTTTCAAACCGAAATTGTTTAAATATGTATTTTTTAATGATCAGTTTATTGATAAAGGCTTCAGAGGTCATGCAATTTCTCATCCTGCTTCAGCATTCTTTACGGTGTTATTATGTAAATATATTGTTTTACTGTCAACTTATTGATTTATCGTTTAGTTGGCAGTTTAATTAATCTGTCTACAATCTGTTAGTAAAAACTCAGTCAACACTCATGTTTACATTTGCAGAATCCCAATTAATCAGTTCTGTGCTGGTAGCACAGTTTCCCCGCAGTTTTTTGTGAAATAATTTTTTTTTTCCAGCTTAAAGTTTATATTCATTTCACATTTCAGAAATGTTATTTCTTTTCAGCTTTGACTGAAAGACAGGAAGTGCCAGGCCATGCATTTTTTTTTTAACTATTTCATTTTACAATGCACATTACAAAATATATAAGAGACTTACAAAATACATTAAAGTTTTCCAGAACAAAAGATGGAGTTAGAAACAGACAGCTTAAACGAGCAGCATGATCTGACAATGTCGAATGATATTTAAAAACTTGTTCACGTAAATAATATGAATTTGACAAGTAAATCTAGCATTCATGACAAACTCTTAAAGTCTTATTACCAATTATCATTTCACTCCCAGTGTTTGCCTAAAAGTAAGTACTGTGTACATTTGTTATCAATGTGGCCGTTTAAAATAAAAAAAACAACTGCAACCAGAATTACTTTTGTTTCCTTTCTTCGCAAATATACATTTTTCATCAGCACCTGTGATTTGTAAACCTGATGCGATGTAAAATGACAAATGTGCATTTTAAACCGAGCAGTATTTATGCACATTGTGTCCATAATTAATGAACGATCTGACCCTTCTGTCCAATTAACTCACAATCTTAAGTTTCACCATCATCATCCCTATTATTATTGTCATCATCATCCCTATTATTATTGTCATCATCATCCCTATTATTGTTGTCATCATCATCATCATCATCATCCCTATTATTATTGTCATCATCATCCCTATTATTATTGTCATCATCATCCCTATTATTATTGTCATCATCATCACTATTATTATTGTCATCATCAACCCTATTATTATTGTCATCATCATCATCCCTATTATTATTGTCATCATCATCCCTATTATTATTGTCATCATCATCCCTATTATTATTGTCATCATCATTCCTATTATTATTGTCATCATCATCCCTATTATTTTTGTCATCATCATCCCTATTATTATTGTCATCATCATCCGTATTATTATTGTCATCATCATCCCTATTATTATTGTCATCATCATCATCCCTATTATTATTGTCATCCTCATCCCTATTATTATTGTCATCATCATCCCTATTATTATTGTCATCATCATTATCCCTATTATTATTGTCATCATCATCCCTATTATTATTGTCATCATCATCCATATTATTATTGTCATCATCATCCCTATTATTATTGTCATCATCATCTCTATTATTATTGTCATCATCATCCCTATTATTATTGTCATCATCATCATCCCTATTATTATTATCATCATCATCCCTATTATTATTGTCATCATCATTCCTATTATTATTGTCATCATTATCATCCCTATTATTATTGTCATCATCATTCCTATTATTATTGTCATCATCATCATCCCTATTATTATTGTCATCATCATCCCTATTATTATTGTCATCATCATCCTTATTATTATTGTCATCATCATTATCCCTATTATTATTGTCATCAACATCCCTATTATTATTGTCATCATCATCATCCCTATTATTATTGTCATCATCATCATCCCTATTATTATTGTCATCATCATCCCTATTATTATTGTCATCATCATCATCCCTATTATTATTGTCATCATCATCATCCCTATTATTATTGTCATCATCATCCCTATTATTATTGTCATCATCATCATCCCTATTATTATTGTCATCATCATCATCCCTATTATTATTGTCATCATCATCATCCCTATTATTATTATCATTATCATCCCTATTATTATTGTCATCATCATCATCCCTATTATTATTATCATCATCATCCCTATTATTATTGTCATCATCATCATCCCTATTATTATTATCATCATCATCCCTATTATTATTGTCATCATCATCATCCCTATTATTATTGTCATCATCATCATCCCTATTATTATTGTCATCATCATTATGATCATCATCATTTTCCATTGCGCCCCTTACATAGCATGGAGCCACCACTTTAGCTGGTCCCGCAGGAAGCCTACACTAAACAGTCACATACTCTTACAGCGGTGGTTCTGTGGTAATTTGTGTCACATGATGAGGTTTCCAACCCACGTACAACCTCATTGTTAATTGTCTTGTACGACACACCACAGTCAACTGTCCAAAGTTCACTACGAAACTTATCACATTGTTTTATCAGACTTTGCGCACATTCAATATGATCTAGTTCTACGATACTTTCCCCGCGATATTTCACAATCACGATGATATCTCCGGCTAACGTCTGATGAACGTGCACCCTGTCCTTCCCCCAAATTAAAAAGTAGTAGGGGAATTAAAATGGTATGGTGCAAGTACGGAATCCCTTCTTTTTACTGGTAACTTTCTCACAATTAAATAAAAAGCATTAGCTATGTATGAGGACCTTAAATTAAATACACATCTCCTAATCCTGCAGTAGTAGCAGTGGCTAGTTTAGAAGCTTCAAACACCGCATATGCATTGGGTTTGTTTTTTTTGTTTGTTTTTTTTTCTTTGTTAGTGTACTTGAAAGAAACGGTGGAAAGTTGAGGTATCGTAATGTCTGTAAGTCACATTTAAACAATTTGTTTACATCTTTCTCATCATCATCCTTTTCCTGTTCCCTCCCTATGGAACATTTAACCAGCACGGCAGCTGAACCCCCTAGCAGTATGCCTGAATAAATTATTAATATGCATTTGCAGCAGTGGTTTCTGTAGCAATATTTTTACATGGTGATGTTGCCAGGCACAACCTTATATTAGTCGCCTTGTACAATATGTTTATATGGTGATGTTGTGTGACATACAATGGAAATAAAGCCTACTATATCCTACAGTCTTCCGTGACCAAGCCGTAGTTCTAGGATTCGTTCGCAAAGTCAAACTTTTGACAGACTGCATTACTCATACTTTTAGCCACGCCTCTTTTTCTTGAGTCGTAAACAAACGAGCTTGTTTACCAACCTTCGCAACCTGTCATTCCTAGCAGGGAGCAAACCACGTTAGTTTACGCAAGTTTCTCACGCGAGCTGAGCTGTCAGTTTTACAATGACGAACAAATCGCACGTGGAAAACACGTGGGAACAGTTAATGGCCTTTTAAAGATTTTCTCAATAAGGGAGCTAATCATTTGATATTTATACACCCAGGGGGAGATAAATTCTTTGATGTCAGAAGCGAACAGAAATCTCGGGGAAAAGCCCGCTACACGGACTAAGCTTTGTTGTCGTTAGCAGCAGCCGACAGAAGCGACCGTTAAACCCTTGATCGGGGAAACGTAGTTTCAGATTTCTCGGCTGTAAAGCAGAGTGTGAGAATTCACAACTTCTAGAAATCATTACAACATGATCCTATATAAACTGCGTCTTTCTCAAATCTTTATCAGTCATCGCTCAGAAATTTCGGATGATCTAAGCACGTTATTCTAGAACCACTGTGGCAGTTGTGTTAATAGATTCGTGGGGATCTTATTCTGTTTTTTCTGATAATATAAATTTGTGCTTAAGCGTGTTAATGTGATACGTTACCATTATAATTCACTGTGATTTTAGCTTTAAAAACCAGGGAAATAAACAACGCGTAGCTATTTTATTCCAGATAGTTCAGTTTTAATGATAATTTAACCACCCGCTCTATACCACAAGACGATACGACTTAGTGACTGACATTTTCTAAAGTGCGACTATAGTGACAGATACGATTCACGTCTATTCCATTTTGTGCAATTGTAGTAAGTGAATGTTAGTTATACCAGACGCCGAAAATCTAATGGCTATTAACAACAGGCGATATTTGTTAAGTACGCGTAGGGAGAATTAAATCATAATAGACATTGTGCGCTGATTGCTGACCGGAGCGGGCGGGGGAAAGGCTGCATGCCTTAACCAAACCTGTGCTCGATAAGCGACGCACGACACCGGGTACCTTTTAGCGTTAACCGGGACTGAAGGAGGGGATGGGAGATCGTCCTCAGCATTTCAGCCTTCACGGGAAGACAGCACTATACTAAAACGAGCGTCCTTTTCATGGCGAACACAGCCGTCGGAATTCACTAAAATGGGTCGTACCAAACCACAAGCGAAAAAGAGGAAGGTCTATAGAAGCCCTCAAACACTTGTCAGCATCAGCAAACAAGCACCTTCACAGAACAAAGATAGTCAGCAGAGAAGCACGATTACTCCGACTACTAGCGTCGGGGCCGGTCCGTCTCAGAAGCCGAGCAACACAACCGTAGACAAGACCGATGAGCAACCCAGGGTTTCAAAGGCAGAGGACAGACAGTCTCCGAAGCCTGGCAAAGTAACATCGCCGATAAAACAAGATGTCGAGACGGCGGCTCCAGTGTGCAGTAACCAGACAGCATCGACAAAACACGGCCACAATACATCGACAACAGAGGGTAACAATGATTTTAAACTCGACAAAGCAAATCCACCGCCAAAACGAGATGTCATAGTCGAGTCTCCATCATGCAGTGCCCAGGCAACTCCGGTAAAACGAGATCAGAGACAATGAACAATGAATCCAGCAGAATGTGAACCACACGCTCAATCTGAGACAGAAGTTGGAACGTGCCAACTTCGCAAACGCGTTTCTAACGTGGCCATGCAGGAGAGGATAATTAAAATCACTCAGATGTCTGGAGGTGAGGCCTCGCTCAGGGCCCTACTCGACGACAAAGTAATCGGTATCCTTGAGACAATAACGGGCAGGAGGAGCATATCTAAAGTTTCAAGACACGACAACGGAGTTATAATAGCACTAAATAACACGGAGAAGACAAACCAACTGATGGTCGAACTTGAATCCGGACACAAAGAAGTCTAGCTGCCCCACCAGATTAAAGCTACTGTGGAGATCTTCAAGAAGACCAAAAAGATAGGTGTAAGAGGGGTCGACAAAAATCGATCTACACAAGAAGTCCACAGCCGCCTGCAAACAGAAAACAAGAACATAAAAATTACACAGGTGGAACGACTGAAGACATGGGACAAGAAGGACACCAACTTGATTATCCTAACTATCGAGGGGTCTTCAAGACCAAGTCAACTCAACCTAGACGATAGATGTCGAAAAACAGAAGAGTACATTCCTCCTGTTATGCAGTGCTCAAACTGCCAACAATTCTCGCACACTAAAAAAACATGCAGGAGAGAGGCAATTTGTCGATACTGTGCGGGAAGTCACACCTACAATGAATGTACCCATGCGGAAGATGATAGCAACTATAAAGTGCGCAACTCCAACAGAACCTGCGCAAACTGTCTTGGGAACCACGAAGCAAGATACCGTGGATGTCCGATCTTCTATGAGACAAAGACCATACTGAAGGAATCGGTAACAAAAAACATCTCCTTCAGAGAAGCAAGAAACCGAGTGGCTTCAGGCGGCACTGTTAAACAGGAACAGCACACAAGAGCCCAGCTGATAAAACTAACCACAGAGGTGCGAGACATAAAACAACAACTCAAAGTCGAGACGAACAAGCAACACAACGAAGACTCAGATGCCTTAAGAGACGAAACAATAGGAGCCATACAAAGCGCCCAGGCAATGTTACAGGACATGAAATCCATCAAACACGAGATAGAAGTTGACATCGCAGAGCTAAAGGAAGAGAACAAACAAATTCTCAAAAGAATGGAAACAGAGAGAAGGATCGTTGAGGATATCCTTACAAAAAGTAGAGAACAAAACAAAGAAACTAAAGACAAAATGAGAACCGAAATCGTACAGCAACTAATAAGCAATCAAGAAAGAGCAAAAGCAGCCGTGATGGTTGGCCTACCTAATATAATAAAGACAGCCATAGATCAACACACATCGAAACAGACAACAACGAGTAAGGACCAAACAGGCAGCTAGTGGTCCTTTTCAGGACCAATCATCTCCAGGACTCGGAACGCGATACCAGCGAAGACGTTAACACCCTATATACCTGTTACGGTATATGATATTAACGCCGTCTGCTAAAGGTTATCAGACGTGCAATTGTAAAAGGTTAAGGCATTTAATATATTGCGATAGATGTTTCAATTACTGAACGCTCCATACACGATCGATCATGACGTGTATAGCGTTGTTTAGGACACAGTCGGTAACTAAGAAACGCTACCCTTTGTTACTTGACCGCCAAGCTGAATAGCTGCGTTTTTCTAACCTTCCAATTCAATGGCATGATATAGCCATTTATATATGCATTTTTTGATGGACCAGGGTCAGTCCTAGAACTCTATATGAGAGGGAAATTTATGGAGGTTAGTATTAACTAGAATTCTCAGAAGGAGAAGAATAATCGTCAAATTCGTATGAATATATTCAGACTCGCAGTCTCACTGTCGGCAGGTAGCCATATCTAGCTGCGCGTGCATATAGCTGTGATGTTCTGACGACAATACTGCATTGTATCCTTAAACGGACATTGACACATAAACCAGCAGTCTACGTTATTGATTAATTTATGCATGACTTATATGGACTTATGCTCTACTACTATTGAAATGATCATCCTGTGTGTACAACTGTGGATTAAATGTACGGACTCAATGAAATGACTTATCAAATCAATCGTATTCCAAGGTTCAATTATTGTTCGGAATCTTCCACCCCCGCATTCGCTTAATCTTCCATCGAAGGCACGATGCACTATCACGGAATAAAAAAAACTAACATATCAATGAAAAAACAATGGCCAGAAATTTATAATTGTTTTATTCATATCACATGGAACATTGTTCAGAGCAAACCACCACGCAACAGTGGTGCCCGGTGTATGGGGACGAAAAACAACCAAAAACCAAAAAATTTTTCATGACTTTCGAATGAAATATTTACGATCAAGTTTCGATCACATGATCATTACGAAGCTGACGTGACGCACGTGATCATGAATAGCAACATGACGTCACTGTTGCATTGTCGCAGTGAAGAAGACATATTTTCAACGCCTCTCTAGTTCGTTTCAAATTGATCAAGATGCACAAGATGGACTACCGTTGCCTGCCCATCAGGAGCAGACAGTCAAAGGCACAGGCCTAGCTGTTGACGACCTCTAGCACTGATCTAAGCAACGGAAAAGATAAGTCTAGGTGTTTAACTGTTGTTATTGCAAACAGTGCTACTAAGTCCATGCCCTCTGCCTACATCGGCATGTTTTTACCTATGTTTAATGTACTTTTTGTTGTCTTAATGTGTTGTTAATTCGTGGGAGGTAGGGAGGATGAACCGAAATAAGATTCTGTGGCTCTCACGATGCCTGAATTGATTTCGGTCGTTTCTTAGGGCAGTTAAACGATTGCACTTTTGGAAGCCCCATTGAGGTTTGCCATTGGACTGTCTGTCCAAATCTGCTACCGTTTGACGATTTGTGTTAGCTGTACCGTTCCGTAGATAACTGGCGTATTTTATTCGTACTCAGTTAACAATTTTTTTTTTAGTTTTGTATCATGTTTGTTAACTATTTCGTCCAGTCTCCTCTTACTATCATTTATTTGATGATTGTTAAATTTTCGTCCGTTATGAGTCCTGTGATGTCATCATTTTTTGCAGTCATTTTTTTTTTGTGTACTTTGAATATTAAGTTGACCTCGGGTCAGACCTTGACCCTTCATTTGGCTTGTGACATTTCCGCTTGTTTTATTTAGTTCATAAATTCATTTTTAATTGTGAAAATGTCTTGTTTGCGTCTTAACATTGTTTGTACCCTTTAGTTGCATCATTGTTTTGTTTGTCCTCATGATATATATTAACTACTACATTAATAATATGATATTATATGCAATAATACCCTTGTAATTTAATTTAATTAATTTTTTCTGATATTTAAGGTTAATATGGGACATTGCATAATTATGCAGTGATAGTCCAAGAAAGTAGCACTACAATTTATAATAGATGCCTAGGGCATAATAATATAATATATATATTGACAAAATAAAATAATCTTATAGCTACCTTTGAGGTAATAGACCCATTGTATATTATTTAATATACTTTTCTGGTACTAAAGAGAGTGACTTAGTACATTGAACAATATAATTACTAGGAATCATACCCAACATTATTGGATATTGAGATTAATTGTGTGAAGTAATTACATAATAGTTAACAGATATCATAACTATTTATGATATAGTATTATTTAGATACAATATTGTTACAAAATATTGTCTATTAGTTGAACTTAGACATTAGAGTTCAGTACTATTGTGATTATTTATATTGAATATTTCTAAGTTGAGTAAGTATAATAATTACTCTGAAGCTACTATTGACTATTTTAATCAGTAATTATCAATAATTACTTACAGATAAAAGTCAAAATGCTTACTATAGACCATTTCGTTAAAATTGGTAGGGAATATGGTTATAAATCTCAAGAACTTCGTCAGTTTGCTGAGGCAGAACTGGAAAAATATGAAAGAAAAGAAGCAGAACAAAAGGCTGCATTAAAGAAAGAGGAAGAGGAACGTGAGATGAAGCAAATTGCCAAGGAAAATAGATTAAGAGAAATTGCTCAACAGGAAGAAGAGAATAAATTGAAACGAGAGGAAATTATTTTACAACAAGAAATGGAATTGGCGCGTATTAAATTGGAGACAGCAAAATTACAAGCACAAAGTGCTGATGCAAACCAGAATAATAACGCACAAAATGGATCATCATCCAGCCAAACTAAACATTTCTACAACTTTAAATTACCCACTCTCAACTTGAACGTGGACGACCTTTCATCGTTCCTGTCACGTTTTGAACAGACTTGCAAAACAAACCATTTGCCTGAAGAGTCATGGGTACTCAAGTTAAATGAATTCTTGGTTGGAGAACCATTGACGGCTTCTCAAAATGCTGACCCATCAATAGCAAATAACTACGGTGCTATTAAGTCCTTGCTTTTACGAAGGTTTCACCTGGACGAGGAACACTGTAGGTTGAAATTTAAGGGAATTTTACCTGAATCTCCAAAAGATTTTGCAGGATTCATTGCGAATATACGCAATACATTTAATAGATGGGTTGAACTGGCAGAAGTCAACAAATCATACGACAAATTAGTTGATTTACTACTACGGGATAAGGTATTATCTTCGGTTAGCCAGCCATTTTTTGCATATTTGCAGGAGCGTAAACCAGGTACTATGGACGATTTAGAAAAAATTTCTTTAAACTACTGTTCGGCACATCCGAATGCAACCATTTCTAACTCCTCATTAAGAGAACCTCTACCTGTGGCGTCTAATATGGCCTACAATCATAATAACAAACAAAGACATCACAGTGTAGACAGAAGCAGGTTCCAAAGAAATCACAATGTTCACTTTCAGAAGGGATATAATAATGATTTCAACAATAAAAATGAGTTCAACAGAGGTAGATCACGAGATAGAAATTATTCACCTCAAACAAACTACCACAATGGTCAACATAACACTCATTATAATCGATCACATACTCCCAATAATAATAGTAACTGGAATGGTAATAATCATGGCTCGAGACATCGAGATAATAGTTACTATAGAGGACGACGAGATAATTCTAACAATTATACTCGGAATCGATCTCATTCTCGGGGATCATCTCATTACAACCATAATACAGGGGCAGCAGTTACAAATAATACTACCCCTATAGCTCAGGTCCCACTTGACAATAATACAACACAGTCTTCTGCTGCATGTTTTGCTATTAATTATAATGTGGCAAATAGTTGCCAACAATGCAATCTTATTTTTCAGAAGGCGAAAGAAACAGTGCTTAACTGCGGACATATTACACCAGAGGTAGGTCTTGCAGTCAACGATGGAACAGGCCTACTAATTTTTAACAGGGGATTAGTTAATGGATCCGTCGTCTCAGTGCTGAAGGATTCAGGATCCACAACGATTGGTGTACGACAGTCGCTGGTACATCCTAGCTGTGCAACGGGGGAATATGTCCGTTGCATGACTTTTGGGGGAACTATTGAGTTTTACCCCACAGCTATTATTCATGTTAACACACCTTTTTTCACAGGGAACGTAAAAGTATGTATGCTAAAAAAGCCTATAGCTGATCTGATGGTTGGTCGTATACACGGCAGTAAAGATTGTACTCCAGATGAGATTATAGAATGGGAGAAACATAACCTATGCACTGGAAACGCCGTGACGACTAGAGCGCAGACTCAACTCATGGAGAAAGTTGATGATAATAAAATGGATGCAGACAACCAAGAGGAATTTGTAGTCAATTCACCTATTGACAGGGAAACATTTGCAACCAAACAAAAAGAGGATAAATCTTTAAAAAAATTTTTTAAGCTGGTTGATAAAGTTGACAATCTATCCTCAGGTAATAATAACAAACATTGTTTTGTTATTAAAAATGACATATTGATTAGATGTTTTAATGACAAATCACAAATGAAACAACAAGTTATGGTCCCATATACTTTTAGACGGTACATTCTTCAACATGCACATGACTCACATTGTGCTGGACATATGGGATATACTCGAACACGATCTCGAGTACTGTCTTCATTCTTTTGGCCAGGAGTGTCAAGAGATATCTCGCAGTATGTACGTTCCTGTACTACATGCCAAGAAGTGAAAGCACGTGGAGCTTTTCACACGGCGCCTATTCAGGCTTGCGATATCTCAGTAAGACCGTTTGACAAGATGGCAATAGATATTATTGGTCCATTGCTACCATCGGCCAGAGGACATAGATTCGTCCTTACGTGCATTGATTTGTGCACACGATGGCCAGAAGCCATCCCATTAAAGACCACCACTACCACAGATGTAGCTGATGCACTACATCTCATCTTTTCTAGAATAGGGTTTCCTAGAAAACTTTTATCAGACCATGGGTCACAGTTTTTATCTGACACCATGAAGGAAGTCATGAAAACTTGGAACATTGATAGGAATTTAAGTAGTATTTATCATCCGATGAGTAATGGTGCGGTTGAAAGACTTAACCGTACACTTAAACAACTACTACATAAGGTTACTGCTAAGCACCCTCATGACTGGGACAGAGCACTCCCAGCTGTTCTATTTGCTTATCGGGAGGTACCGCATGAACAAACTGGCTTCTCTCCCTTTGAATTAGTTTTTGGTGCTCCCCCAAGAGGTCCTATGGGACTAATAAAAGACTTATTAATTGACGCGGAGATGACTCAGGACACTCAGTCATCTTACGAGTACGTGATTAATCTTCGGAAGAACATTATTGAGTCTTGCCAGTTGGCAACAGCTTCTTCTGAGGCTGCAAAAGCTAAGGCTCGATCTCTACAAAATAGGTCTCGACGATTACGCCAATTATTCCCAGGCGACGAGGCTTATGTGTTACTTCCTCACAATAACAATAAATTATTGATATCTTGGAATGGTCCTTACAAAGTCATTGATAAAATTTCCGACGTTGATTACGTCTTAGATATCAAGGGACACAAAAAGATATTTCATATTAACATGCTCAAGCAATTTCATACACGTCCTGAACACTTACAGTCAATTTTTCATGAACTAGATGACAACACAGTATCTACTTGTTATTATGCTAACTTATCTGTCATCCAGGAAGAAGAATCTTCTTTTCCTGAGGTACAGTTACCGTTACCGGTACCAGTAGTTCAACCTACTGAATCTTGGCGGGATGTAACCATCTCTTCAACGGTTACACCGCAACAGCGTCTACAGATTGCTAATCTATTACAATCTTATCCAGATGTATTGACCGACGTCCCGGGTCGCACATCGGCTATCAGTCATGACATTACTCTCAATGATGATACACCTATTCGTGTACATCCCTATTCTGTTCCTTTACATTTCCTTGCTAAAACTACTAAGGAACTTGAACAGATGTTGTCTCTGGGAATCATTGAGACTAGTAATTCGCCATTCTCTTCTCCATTAGTGATTGTCCGGAAGAAGGACAATAACATCAGACTATGTGTTGATTATAGAAAATTAAATGCTAAGACTATAGTTGACAGCGAACCACATCCACTTATCGACGACTTACTGCCACGGCTATCCAACGCAACTATATTTAGTAAGATAGACTTAACTAAAGGTTATTGGCAGATACCACTGACCGAAAAGGCTAAGTACTACACCGCATTTTCCACTCCACAAGGTCTATACCAGTGGAATGTGATGCCTTTTGGGCTTGTTAATGCGCCAGCTACCTTCATTCGCCTGATGCGACAAATTTTATCAGGTAGACCAGACGTTATTACATATATTGACGACATATGCTTGTTTAGTTCGTCGTTTGAGGAACATGTTTCGGGACTTAGATATGTTTTCGACACTCTAAGGAATTATCATCTAACTGCTAAACCTACAAAGGTGCAAATTGCGTGTAATGAGATAACCTTTTTGGGACATATCATTGGATCGGGATATATCCGAACGTTACCTAGTACAGTCTCCAAAATTCTAAACATAGCAGTTCCTCAGACGAAGAAACAGGTCAGGAGTTTGTTAGGACTTGTTCAATATTACAGTAGATTCATACCAAACTTGTCATCCATCACGGCTGTATTGTCTTCATTGTTAAAAAAAGACATGCCGGTGAAGGTGACATGGACTGGTACATGCAATGAAACTTTCAACAAAATTATAAATTTGTTCTCGCATGAACCAATTTTAAGACTTCCCGATGCTTCCAAAAGATTTTTCTTACGAACAGATGCTAGTAACTACGGCATTGGTGCATGCCTGCTCCAGAACCATGATGGCATTCTACATCCTACCTTATACATTTCAAGAAAGCTAAAGCCTGCAGAAACAAAGTATTCAACAGTCGACAAGGAACTTTTATCTGTGATATGGGCAATAACTAAACTCGAAAAGTTCCTGCTTGGTGCTCCCTTCACCATACAGACGGACCAACGTGCTGTAGCATCCTTGCGTCGATCTAATCATAAAAGCCAGAAACTCGCCAGATATTCAATCATCCTACAGCCATTTGAATTCTCCATTGAACATATTCCTGGCACACTGAAAACATTGTGGCTGATGCGTTGTCACGTAATCCTATTGACGACGAATAATCAACATTAACATTCCTAAAACATATCAACTATAAAGGAACTAACCTTGCCTTCAATTTAAACTTTATAAACACTATATGCATCACAGAATGGAACTAAAGACAATCAAGGTATACAGATTGACATTCAAACTTCGTCTAACGTCCATACACGATATATGAATATTCGTTGAACAATCATGGAACAATATCTGACGACAAGTCGAACTTATTGTCCTATGTGCACTTAATTCTTGGATGCTGTGATAAATGACATTTCTTTCCAACGTAAACGTTTGAACATTTTTGCCTAAAAGAATTCATCAGGATCAAGACTACGGATGGATCATCATATCCTATACTAATTAATTAGTTAACTTAACTTCTTAATTGAATTATTATCAATAAAATGAAATGTGAGAAAAAAATGAAATGAAGAGAACAAAAAAAAAAAAAAAAAGAACGAAATATAAAAAGAAGAAATTATGAAAAGAGAAAATAAATCTCACACAAGTATTAGATTAATATTTTTTTTTAATGTACCTATACATTATTTAGTTAGTTAAATTAGATAGTTATTATTCACTAACACTTAACACACACAATTAAGTTAAACTTATATTCGAATTTCTTTCTATTTCTTCTCACTTATTTTTTTTTTTTTTCTTCTCTCATAACATCGCGTTACATTAGAATCTTAATAATTTATCTCTTAGTTTAATTCATTAATTTAATTTTAATTAGTCAAATTAATTCCTATATGACATACTAATACGACAGACCTTACTTTCATTTAATTCTATCATTCACTATTAACATTGGACATTTTATTTAGTTGATATAATAATATGTATAATTGATATATCATGTGATTAATGTTAGATGACTATGACAAATAGTTGGTTGACATGACCGCGACACGGTTCTACTCAGAACATCGTCGGCCATATGTCACAATTGTGTTAAATTTTTTTTGAAAAATTGTTAAGTCGGATAGATCTTGAAAAAAAAATCTATCGATTTTTTTTTCCCGGGTGTACAGGGAATTGTTACGGTATATGATATTAACGCCGTCTGCTAAAGGTTATCAGACGTGCAATTGTAAAAGGTTAAGGCATTTAATATATTGCGATAGATGTTTCAATTACTGAACGCTCCATACACGATCGATCATGACGTGTATAGCGTTGTTTAGGACACAGTCGGTAACTAAGAAACGCTACCCTTTGTTACTTGACCGCCAAGCTGAATAGCTGCGTTTTTCTAACCTTCCAATTCAATGGCATGATATAGCCATTTATATATGCATTTTTTGATGGACCAGGGTCAGTCCTAGAACTCTATATGAGAGGGAAATTTATGGAGGTTAGTATTTAACTAGAATTCTCAGAAGGAGAAGAATAATCGTCAAATTCGTATGAATATATTCAGACTCGCAGTCTCACTGTCGGCAGGTAGCCATGTCTAGCTGCGCGTGCATATAGCTGTGATGTTCTGACGACAATACTGCATTGTATCCTTAAACGGACATTGACACATAAACCAGCAGTCTACGTTATTGATTAATTTATGCATGACTTATATGGACTTATGCTCTACTCCTATTGAAATGATCATCCTGTGTGTACAACTGTGGATTAAATGTACGGACTCAATGAAATGACTTATCAAATCAATCGTATTCCAAGGTTCAATTATTGTTCGGAATCTTCCACCCCCGCATTCGCTTAATCTTCCATCGAAGGCACGATGCACTATCACGGAATAAAAAAAAACTAACATATCAATGAAAAAACAATGGCCAGAAATTTATAATTGTTTTATTCATATCACATGGAACATTGTTCAGAGCAAACCACCCAGTCAGCTAGTGGTCCTTTTTAGGACCAGTCCTTTTCAGGACTAACAGACGACTAGCACCGAAGAACCTAACACACAATATACCCCAATTATAACCAACTTTCAGGTTGAACAGGGTATAACAGCAACATAGCAGACAAAAGAACGAACGAACGATGGGAGATCGTCTCGTCCCCTTCCGTGTGTATAGGTAGAGACATAGAAAAGTAGCATGTTTTTCATAAATGTTGATCTATTTCTAGCAGATTAGACGTGATCAAACGGCTACCAGCGGTTTTCTACTTTGGTTCTACTTTTTTGCGCTATTGTGGTCCTTTTCTTCATCAACTGAGTGATTAATGCTGTCTTTTACGTGGCTCAAGTGTCCCCCAAGTTCAGCTGTGAACAGGACCGGCCAAAGAGGCAAAAATTAACATTTTAAAGAAAAGTAAATTGGACTCAAAACTACCCAGATATTCATTCCATTTTTATCAGCCTAGTGTGGCGTAACTAAAGATAATAGTATCATCTAATGTTTGACAGTTGTATTCTCGGATTTATCCAGCACTTTACACTGTTTCAAAATTGACATTCACACCAGAGTCAGTCGATAGGATCTATCATCATCATCAGTTATAACTGGTAACAGTTCTTTTTAGCAAACAGAGGTTTTAAAGGCTAGAAACATTTACTACTGTTTACAGTGAACACAGATCGCGGAGTTATTCTTCTACATTAACTATCCAAGGTGACTTTAGTCCATCCGATAATCAACCACCAAATTTGGCGTCTCCCTCATAGAAATCTTATGTGTTAGAGAGGAAGGACTGGGGCCAAATTTGGAAGATAGAAAAACACTGGAAGTTATATGCAGTATACTCGCAGTACCACGGGATATATCGCCCAGATTTAGGTAAGCATGAATGAGTGGCCACTGAATGTCAGACAGAAAGAGTGAATAATTTTCTTAGTTACATAACCTATACCATCACTGGGTTTTTTTTTGCTTAACTATTGTGTACTTATGGAGTAACATTTAGTGGGAACTTTGTTCTTGTGTTTTTTTTTCTTCACAGTCTATGCTATGACCTAGTACTAACCTTTAACCTTTGGGGTTATTAACTTGGTGGGTTCTTATCTTCTTAAGGAGGGGAGGGCATATATATTCTGTATATTTCTATGCTTGTAATTCTGATGTATTTGCTTTTTCTCTTTAGATATTTGATGTTGTAAAGTTTAGTGATAATAAACAACAGAAGAACTTACCTTCGAGCGTTGGTCAGACCCATACCCAATTTTACCATAGTTTTTTTACGTTTGTGTGTGTCTTGTTGTCACATAATTGTGTGAGCGTGTTTAGTTTAACTTATATTTCTCAATATAAGGGGGTGAAAGATTGTCTGATACTAAATTATAGTCGTACAGATAGGCAAGACTAGAGGAACTATTCAGTCCAGAGACAGATCTTCTCCTTAAACTTACCACTAGTTAAAAATCTATTTCTTACACCTTTACTTCTCACGTATCATCACCATCTCCTATACTCAGGCGGGACCCTACATAACTTAAAACCTATCTAAACGCGACATGTTGCCAGGTCCAGACACAGAGCTATATTAGTCACCTTGTACAATATGTTTACACGGTGATGTAGCCAGGCCCAGCCTTATATTAGTCACCTTGTACAATATGTTTACATGGTGATGTTGCCAGGCCCAGCCTTATATTAGTCACCTTGTACAATATGTTTACATGGTAATGTTGCCAGGCCCAGGCACAGCCTTATATTAGTCACCTTGTACAATATGGAGCTGTAACCCTATTCTTGTTTTTTCTCTCATAAGAGACGATTTGTTCACATGGCCGATATGGTGTTTTGTTCACATGGCCGAGATGGTGATTTGTTCACATGGCCGAGATGGTGTGATCTCAGTTTGAAAGGTGTGGTGTTATTTAAAGTACAGTTTCTTCTGTTACAACGCGTATTTGTAATGCGCGAATTTGTTCGTACGTTGTAGACAGAGGATTAAAATTACTAACATGCGAAATAGTGTTAGTTCAACCGTGTTTTTCACGAGAGGGCTCTGCTTTCCGCTGCCGAATAACACCACGTGTACGCGAAAACTGCGCAACTGAAGGTAGTGACCCGCGGAGGAATACATAAAACGTACGCATCTCATTCCATACGAGTATGTCTCGCGCTGTCCTCCTAAAGGTTCCATACTTTTCTTGATAAAAGTATTTAATAAATCATTCCAAACATAAGTAGGCGTACTATTTGTAAGAATCAAATTAGTGAAGGAAGAAGTAAAGTCTTATGTATTGAGGAAAAGCTTGAAATAATAACAACTTTAGACAGAGGAGAGAACTTTTTTTTTAAAATAAAGTTTTGCCTCGTTTTGGCGAGGCGCGTCCCGCTCAACCTAGTCGGTTATATTAGGGCGCATGTCCAAATATAAAAGACCCTCAGGTCTAAGATAAGAGGAGAGAACTCCTGATATCGCGAGAACAATAGAACATTGCGCGCCATCAGAGACAACTCTGCCAAAATAAAAGAAACATATGCAGCAGGAAAAAACTGCAAGTTCTGAAAAGTGTATTAGATCTAGGTCTAAAGAAACAGAAATGGAAAGATTGTTGAATGTGTGGGATAAAGACAAAAAAATAGATCGGAAGCGAGCTTTCTACTAATTAAAGATAAAGCATTAGTTATATATAAAGACAAATAAAAATGCTCAAATCCTGCAGAAGTTTCTCTGTTTTCAGTGGTAGCAGTGGCTAGTTTAGAGGCTTCAAACACCTCATTGTTATTATGTTTGTTTAAATTATTTTTTTTAAATTGTATTACTTATGAGACTGCACAGATGAGTGGTCTGCCCCTAACCCTATTTTCCTCACATAAGCCGTTATTTTCATTGCGCGAAATTCCACAACGCGGTGATATTTAAGAATACATGGACTGCGCTATAAGAGAAACGGCTGTGTTCAAACCTCACTAACTTTGTTTTGGGTTCATCTAAGGTGTGTAAATCAGAATACTTTGTATTCATAATTAGGATTTCAAGGAAAATATTTTTTTTTTTTTAATTACTAGCAGGTACTCGGGAGAGTTGTTTCACGCACACTTAATAACTCACATTTTTTTTAAGGAAGTCTTGTAATGTCAAAGTATTTTTCATGTATCCTTGTTGTTAGCATCCAGTACCACGTGTAGTTCGCGAGAGTCTCTGAAGAGATAAAGAAATCATTAGGACTAGGTCACCCTCAGGCATGTCGTACAAGGCTACTAACAGGAGTTTTCGTTTTATATGGCCATATTTGTTCTGGATTTCATGAACAACGTTTATCCATCTTCTTCTTGTTGGCCTGAACGTTGGAGGATTCTTGGAGGAAACAGGGTAATATTCTAATGGGATTAACACGGAACTTAATCTTGTCAATCTATGAAGCTGAGCTGGTAACAACTTACATGCCTTATTGAAATACGAAATGAAGTATAGCAGGGATGCCTAGTGTCATCATTTCTCTTCTTCCTATCTATAGATTGGATTATAAATACAACATCAGTGAACAGAAAGGGAATTTAGTGAACGTTGACAAAAATGCTTGATGATCTAGATTTTCTGTCTGTCACCTGGCTCTTTTGTCCCATAACTATAATCAGATAGAAGACAATGAGAAATCTTGATGAGAGGTCACAGAAATTATGTCTAAAGCTACATAGAGACAAGAAGATGGGTATGAAAAAAAAAATCGAAAAAATGGGATTCGTCTTACGAGGACAAAAGACAAAATAGCCAACATTGCGGCCAGACGGCCTTCGTCAGGGAAAGGAAAGAAAGTGGGGGCTAGATAGGAAACATAAAAATCTAAATAATTATAAAAATAAACTTGGATACTTCCCTAAAGGCAGCTAAGACTAGCACGCCTGCCGAGTGCGTCACAAGAAAAGGAAATGACACGACAAAGATTATAAGAATAATTGCGGGGACAGATATCGTGCAGACAGATTTGGAAGAGCGGCCATAGATAATGATCATAACAATACAAAAGGCAAGACTAGCTGCCGTTGCATTGGAAAATAATGGAGATTATTGATGAAATCAAGACCATACTAAAATAAGAACCGTCAGCTTAAACGTTAGGATAGTCTTTTTGTGTGGCTCTGAAACATGGAGAACAACTCAGAACATAAAACTTTCATAAACTGATGCTTTCGTGGAACTAAAGGATTGACATGGTATGACAAGGTCACCAGTGTGGAACTTATGGATAGGAATCCAACAAATTTCAAATATGTCCCAATAAAGTGAAAGCCATTCTTGCTGTTTGTATTCGTAATTTGATATCATTATCTGTTCCTGCAACTTTGTCTAAATTGTTGCCTAGATATGTGTTTGATTCCACACCTTAAAGAGACATATTTCCAAGTGCAATCTGATGGATAGCCACATTTATTCTCACGATCTTTGTCTTGCCTCTGCGTATTTTTAAACCCAATTGCTGTGTTCTCGTTTTGTCATTCACATTTCATATACGGAAATGTTTACTCATTTTTCTCTTCCACGTTTGTTCTTCACTAACTTTTAAGGAGTACAATACTAGAGAAGTTTTATAGATAATAAAGTTTCTGGAAGTGTGTCTTCCGTATAGCTACTTGGAATGTTTCCATAGAGAGCTCTTACTCGCTACGTTTCGCAATAGCCTCTTTCGCTCTAGTTTTCTGATTCTGCGGATCTGCTATGAAGCTAATGACGCTTGAGCTTCAGGGCCCTAAGTCCAGTTCACCCCCCCCCCCCCCCCCCCCCCCCACTTAAAAAAAAAAAAAAAACTTCCCTCCAAGAGGTCAAGATTCAGGGCCCCGAAAATTTAGAACCGCCACTGTTCTGCGATGTGTCATTTGAATACTGATAGTCTACTAGCTTTAGTTCTGTTTACGGCTATATTTATTCTGAAACTTCGGTCAGCGATGAGTCTAATTCGTCCACATGGGCTGTACTCCTCTGGTGTGTGATACCAGGTAGATTAGCATAGTTAGTAGTGTCTGAGAATTAGCATCCACCAAGGGTGTCTAATTTAAGTAATCGACTCACACTTGTTCTCTCTCGCCGCTGGTCCATAGATGACGGTTGTTAGACTGTCTAGAATGCTTGACCAACCGTAGATTTCGAAATGGATCTCCAGTACCTGACCTACATAATATCGCCCCAGCGAGTCTCTAGTGCAGAGGTACTCAACGCGGTGCGCATGGTGCTCGCCAAGGCATATCTGTTTGCCTGCGAAAGATTTGGCGGATGATAGAAAAAAAAATGTGTTTACATGATGAGAAATTATAACTTTATCCTCTACCAAACTTCTCAAGTTTTGGCGGTTAGTGGTCATAGAACGGTTTAAAAAAAATGTGCCGACATGCAAACAGACTTATGTTGTATTCAAGAGCCGCTACTCCAACAGTCTAAGCATTATTGAAAAATACCCATTCTTAAAAAGTGCAGCATATGAGATACACTTATAATATGGCTCCACATATCTTTGCGAATCATTATTTTTAACAATGAACATTGTCAAATCCGAGTACAGGTCACCGATGCCCATCTGGATGACTGTTTACATGCTGGAACATAAACCTCTAACTATAAAAGTTGGCCAGTGACATGCAGTGCCTAATGATTTGAAGATCTTTTTTTTTTATCCTGAATATTTCTTATTTCATTAAATGTGGTTACTCAGCCTTTTATAAGTAGTCTATGTATTTTGTTGTGAGCCTTAATATTTTAATAAGTAAGTAGCGATATGTTGTTGGTACCCGCCACCCTCTTTATCAATCTAAAATGTTCCCGTGGTGCAAAAAAGGTTGAGGACCCCTGCTCTGGTGTATTGATTTCTAATTAGACTAGAATGTAAAGGGGTCGTATTTTTTGTCGGTACGCCAGGTTCAGCATTCGTTCTTCACAACTGAACTTTAAATGTGTGCTCTATTCAAGCTTAAGTAAAACTAGTATCTATTAATTAATAAACAATATATTGATTATGGACAATATAAAAACAGGAGAGAGTGTACGCTGAAGAAAAACAATATTGACACATATAGCTTTTTTTTTTTTTTTTAATCATATGAGTGTCAACATCTTTGTCTATGAAAAACACAAAAACAGGATATTTTTGAATTCTAATAATATAATCTTTGTTCTTTTTTCTCCTTGATCTCCTTTTTTTCTGTTAATATTTTTTCTCTTGTATTCTTACAAATCTTTGAGGTCAAGCGCAGAGCAAATATTCAATTTCATTTGTGTGTTATTTGAGCACTTTTTTTTTGTTTGAGCTATTTCGCACTTCTCTTGACAAGGTGTCTTTGTTGGGGTTAACCTATTTCATAATTCAATCGCCGAAGCATTCTGTGCTAGTAATATTTGTCAGTGGTGTTTCATTGATACACACAGGCGAACCTGTCATGTTAGAGCGAATCTTGATCAAACAGTAATTAACCTAAAACAGTTCTTCACTGATGCACACTGGTGAACCTGTCATGTGAGAACGAATATTAATAAATCAGCAAGTAACCTAAGACAGTTCTTCACTGATGCACACAGGTGAACCTGTCATGTGAAAGTCAATCTTAATCAATAAGTAACTAACCTAAGACAGTTCTTCATTGAAGCACACAGGTGAACCTGTCATGTGGGAGCGAATCTTGATAAATGAGTAACCTAAGACAGTTTTTCATTGACACACACGGCTGAACCTGTCATGTAGGAGCGAATCGTAATCAATCAGTGACTAACCTTAGACAGTTGTGCACTGATACATATGGCTGAACCTGTCGTGGAGAAGCTAATCTTAATCAATCTAAGTTGAAAACCCTTAAAGGCACATAAATTTATATTCCTTTTTGAAAGATATAACGAATTACTGATTAATTATAATTGGTCATCCACGTTTGTTCTATGCCATGGAATGTATGAACAGCTTGATTTTCCGTTTTTAATACATGAAATTACAATAATGGTCGATCTCTAAAACATTATTTTCCCCTTCACTTGTTTCCCTTTGTAATCGACTTTTGCTTTTGCTGAGATTAAAGTCATTTAGAGCGTCCTCTTGGCTAAGCGGGTAGAGCCCTTGCCTCTAGTGGCAAAGTTGTCGGGTTTGGGAGTCGAAACCTGGTGGCGTCATGCTACGGGCTATCCAGCAGAAAATGAGTACATGACTCTGCTCATGAGGTAGGGTAGACAAGGGCAGCGAAAAAAGTACCTCATAAAACTGTACATAGCATAATGAAGTCTCTAACACTACTCTCCTGCGGCAGTTTCTGCTATGAGTCTACCTAAAGTCATTTAGTCGGCGAATAGAATTGTTCAGATAATACAACGTCGTCTTTCTATTATGGGAAGCTAAATATAGCCAAACCAATTAATATCACGGCTACTTTCTAAAGTTGTTCTTTTGCTTAACAAAAACACAAAAAAACTCTAATCAAAAGTGATTTATTTCTGTTAACATGAATGCAATTGCCCTGTGGCAATTTTCTACGTTATTCTACGTGTTCAATTTTTAAAAATCGATTTCATGTAAATTATACTTTAGTACAATGTTCCTGTAATAAAAAAAAAGGCTTATCCCCAGTGGCCATTTTAGCTCAGTGACGCATTTCAACAGGCGGTTTAACAGTGTCATTGCTATCGTCTACGTTTTGAAAAATGTACTGGACTTAAAATTCTTCGTCCCCAGGACATATATGGCAGTTATCATCGGAGTGTTTGCGAGAGAGTGCCGTGTAGTTCCCGAGGGTTTGTGAAGAGACTCAGACAGAATAGGAAAACTGCGCCCTCAGGAAGTTCGTACACGGCGACTAATATGCGGTTGTGTATGAGGCTGCAACCTCATTATGTAAAATTGTCAAAGAAACCATTTACTACAAGAGCACGGGAATTGACCGGTTCAGGCTTCATGCTGGGCTGGGAGTGCAAAGGAAATTGTTGATCATGATGATGATGATAATGATGATGATGATGCTGATGGTGATGATGATGATGGCGACGATGATGATGATGACGACGATGATGATGATAATCATGGTGATGCTATATGTATGTGTATACAAACGAGAGGTCTTCCTTATATCTCGGTGTAAAATAACTACACACTATTTTTTTTTTTTTTGGTATCTACAAACGTAATTCCGACATAAACATCCACACCTATAATTAGATAAACAGAAATTTATAAAGGAGAAGACCCGCGGCTATTTTGTGAGAGACAAGCAGTTGTGTGGGTACGGAAAAAAAAGATTAATTAAAACAGCATAGATTTGAACCATGGCAGCAGTTCGATTGATTGTACGAGATATCCAAAAACACATCCGACCTCTTTCCCACTCTTCATCGATTCTGCTACAAATAAGTGGTTTTAGCAGCCGGCTCACGTGAATGCGGGACAGATGTTGGAGTGTTGACAAGCGAGAATGTGGCGAAACAATTGACGATGAATGAGGAGGAGCAATCGCAAACTCGTAACAGAAGATGAATAAGGAGTTACGATCGCAAACTCATAATAGAAGATGAATAAGGAGTAACGATCGCAAACTCATAATAGAAGATGAATAAGCAGTGTCGTTAGCAAACTCATAATAGATGATGAAAAAAGAGTGTCGTTAGCAAACTCATAATAGATGATGAACAAGGAGTGTGGTTAGCAAACTCATAATAGATGGTGAATAAGCCATGTCGTTAGCAAACTCATAATAGTAGATTAATAAGGAGTTGCAATCGCAAACTGTGACGAAATGGGTTATAAATTGTGGGCACTTGGTTGGAGCTACCATCCCTCCTATTTCTTTCTTATTTTTGGCACGCCCATTTTACTTCTTTTCGTTCTTCTCTAGATATAAGCGGGGTAATTGATTTGTCATTCTTGAATCCGATAGGTTCTCTCCCCTTAGTCTGTAAGGTTGGTAGGAGATAATTGACGCATCCACAGGGGCATCATTCTTTAGAGCTCTTTTGACCACGAGTCAGAAGCCCGACACGCAGTTTGAGAGGGAGCGGCAAAAAGTTCCCGAGTCTTTGACACCAGGGAAAGCTCTTGCCTTCGTGTATCGGCGGCTAGAACCCATTACGACATATATTGGCAGTTTCTTTCTTTTTGCACGTAAACATGGGAAACTGTTCCTGGAGTTCCGTCATGTTACGTGGCAGCCCGGGCGAAGGAGCGACGTGTCCGAAGACACCTGCGCTGTTGGGAAGACAGTCACCTAGACTTCTCTGTGCTTTGATGTCAAGGAAATTCTAGGACTCTCTATGCGCAACAAGCTTTACTATGTTACGCTAATTCTTTAGTAGCTTGTCGCCAGGAGAATTCTCTGGGTAATTCTTACGACTGTTTTCGGAATTTTCTTCATAGACGTTAACCCAGGTGTTCGAACACCTGGGGCCTATTCCTACTATATAATTGATTCTCTTCTGCTTCTAATTGCTCAGTCCTAAAATTTCCTGTCGTGAGAAGGTAGAGACATAGTGTTACCTTGCCAGCTTATTAGAGTGGGGACACTCTTCCCTGATCTCGGTAAGCCTCCTTAAGTATTTGGGAGTTAATTAGTTTTTTTGTGGGTACTAGCCGTAGTCGATTAAGTTCATTATAGTAAGTTCTAGACTTTATTAACGTTCGGCCATCGCTCTACTACACCAAGAAACTAAAGCTAGTTCTTGTAGAGGAAGTTGTGGTTGTATGCCTGTTAATGGGTTTTATTTTGAAGCCTAATGGTTGGGTACTTTAAGATGCTTCATGAAAGTTTTAGGCATGTAAACAACCTTGCCGTTAGCTGGTGCAGCACTGACCTTATAACATATGTCAGTCTGGCCTAAAACACAATCGCCAGACAGGCTCTAGTACATATAATCTCATTACATTGACAAGCATCGATATTACATATATAAGGCTCCTGTTGAGAAATCTGTAACTGAGTTAAAAGTAACCATACAGCACTTAAGTAATCAATTAACACAATATATATATATATATATATATATATATATATATATATATATATATATATATATATATATATATATATATATATATATATATATATATATATATATTTGTGCCAAAGAATATCTTTTTCTCTCTCTCTCTTTCTCTCTCTCTCTTTCTCTCTCTGTCTCTCTCTGTCTCTCTCTCTCTCTCTCTCACTCTCTCTCTCTCTCTCTCGCTATATATATATATATATATATATATATATATATATATATATATATATATATATATATATTGTTGTTCGTCCATCAAGAGTGATGAAGTCCATGGGTACGAAGGTGACTGATGAGCTCGATGCGGGCCTGGAAAGATCTTGGACAGTGTGGGCAGGGAATGTTCGCTTCAGGTGAAGGTTTTATTTCACGGGCTTTTCTAGCCTGTCTCCGCTGTTCCGCTGCTGCTTTTCTGGATGCCCCGCATGCCGCTGCACATGTAGGAAGAGATGTGCGCCAAGCAGTTCTGTCTTGCTCAGCAGCTTCCCATGTGTCAGGGTTTATGCCAAAGGTTTTTAATGAAGTCTTGAGCGTGTCATTGAAGCGCTTCTTTTTGGCCACCATGGTATCGTTTACTCTTTTGCAACTCACCATAAAGGAGTATTTTTGGCAGTTGATGTTCTGGCATACGGACTACATGATCTGCCCAGCGAATCTGTGACTGCATCAGAATAGTATCGATGCTAGGGATACCAGCTCGGTCAAGAACGACGGTATCCGGGATCTTGTCTTGCTATTTGATGTTCATCACCTGTCTGAGACAGACTGTATGGAAGTGGTAAGCTTCTTTACATGGTGTATGTATACAGTCCATGTTTCACATGCATACAGCAGCACTGGAAGCACCGCAGCTCTGTACGCCTTCAGCTTTGTCTGTAGACGAATGCCCCTTCGATGCCAGACGTTGTTGTATAGTCTGCGAAATGTGCTACTGGCTTTGGAGATCCTGGTGTTCACCGCATCATCAATGGCGACGTTCTGGGATAGTGTGCTACTAAGGTATGTGAATCTGTTCACAACTTTCAGTTTCTCACCATTTACCTTGATGATTGGCTCAGTATAAACTGTGACAGGAGCTGGTTGGTACATGATTTCTGTTTTCTCTGTGTTGATGGTAAGCCCAAAGTTGGAACAGGAGAATATATCCAGACTATTCTGCAGATCAGCCTCCGAGACAGCACTGAGGGCACAATCGTCAGCAAACAGAAGACCTCTGATGGTGTGTGATTTGACCTTGGTTTTTGCTTGAAGCTTCCTAAGGTTAAACAATTTCCATCAATACTATATCTGATGTCGATTCATGTGCCCCCGTCTCTGAAAGCATCAGTCAGCATAGCAGAGAACATGATACTGAACAGAGTCGGTGCAAGTACACACCCTTGTTTAACTACATTTGAGACGGGGAAGGGCTCCGATAGCTCACCGTTTTCCTAAACTCTAGCCTGCATTCCATCCTGCACTATTGTGATAAATGTCTTTGGCCAGCCGTGTTTTGCCATGATCTTCCATAGACCATTTCTAATGACCGTGTCAAACGCCTTTGTCAAGTCGATAAAAGCTGTGTACAGGCCATAGTGTTGTTCTTGGCATCTTTCTTGTAGCTGTCTTAATGCGAACACCATAACGGTGGTTCCACGTTCTTTCCGGAATCCACACTGACTTTCAGGTCGAAGACCATCGTCAAGATGAGCCGTAAGGCGATTTAGATAGATTCTGGCAAATATCTTCCTTGCGATTGATAGTAGAGAGATGCCTCGATGGTTGTTACGGTCTTGGCGATTACCTTTACGTTTATACAGATGTATAAATGACACATCTTGTGGGATGGTTTCACTCTGCCACATTTTTTGAAAGATCATGTGAAGTTTCTCTATTAGAACTGTACCGCCATCTTCATAGACCTCAACAGGAATTGAATCGGAGCCGGAGGCTTTTCCACTAGAAAGTTGCCGAATCGCTTTTTGAGTTTCTCCATAATTTGTATATCATCTAGTGCTTCATTTATAAGAAATAGGCTCCATATGGGGCAGGAAGTGTTTGATGATAACGTCAACGTCATGGTATATATATATATATATATATAGGAATACTGAGGAAGATGAAAGGTGGAAGCGGAGGTCACCTGATGCCTACATCAGGAAGCATAATACGTAAGAGAGACATGTGTTTTCTCTCAGTTTTTGGTACCAGTTGTCATATGCCGACGTTCGACACCTATATCAGACGGGTCTTGAGGATACTTGAAGCGACAACCTGAGCAGCTACTCCGGCACCGCCAGTAACGTACTACCACCAAACCAATCGACTCCTGAAGAGAAAGAACAATCAAGGCTGCACTGAGAACCATTCTCTGGAATCATCTGCAAAAACTTGCGGCCTCAGTGACGGGACTTCTTCTTCTTCTTTGATCCTTAGCCGCCGACCGTCAAAGCAGTCAGTGGCCATCACGCCTAGTGGCGTCTTGTAGGGCAACAACAAATTGATTCCACTTTGCTCGGTCGGTGGCCATCCTTCGTACAGTGCCCCAACTCTTGTTCATTTTTTGCATCTCAGCCTCCACAGTCCTCCGCCGGGTTGTCTTTGCTCGGCCTCTCTTTCGTTTTCCTTCAGGGGTCCAAAGCATAGCTGTTCTTGTGATGGCATCGGGGTCTCTTCTGAGGACATGGCCAACCCAGCTCCAGCGTCTGCCAGCTATGATGGTGTGCATGTCCTCTTGCTTGCTCCGAGTAAGCAGATCTTGGTTGGTGATGGTATTCGGCCAAAAGATTCGGTGAATTTTTCTTAGGCATGTTGTGTGAAAAGAGGACAATTTCGACATTTCCTTCTCTGTAACTCTCCAGCATTCTGCACCATAGAGAAGCACAGAAAGCACACAGCTCTGATATAATCTTAATTTTGTGCTTGTGCTGTATTGAGAGGACTTCCAGATGTTGTTTAGGCTAAAAAAGGCTGTTCTTGCCTTATTCATTCTGATGTTGATGTCTTTGCCTGCCCCGCCGTCTGGTGTTACTATGCATCCTAGATATGTGAAGGTGTCTGTCTGTACCAGTTGCTGATTCCTTACTGATATGGGCTCAGGGTTGCTATCATTGAGCGTCATGACCTCTGACTTCCTTAAATTGATGTTCAAGCCCACCTGCTGGCTAAACTTATTAAGTCTGTCCGTTTTTTCCTGGATGTGTTGATGTTAATGTGCTAGTAGTGCAATGTCATCTGCATATTCCAGATCTTCTAATGTAGAAAATGTAGTCCATCTTATTCCTCTTGGACTGCCCTCTGTTATCTGTCGCATCACCCAGTCTATGACTGTTAAAGTGGTAAAATCTGCGAGGATAATTACTCATTTCTATGGTTTTTAGTCATAAAAACAACAATAAATAAAACCAGCCCGATTGTGTCTGACGGAATTGCTCTCACACGCCCGCCACTGCCTTTTGTGCAGTGCGAAAAGCCTATAGCATATATAATATACAACGCGCTGCATTTTTGGTTTCGCCAACGTACTACCGATGTTTAAACTTGTAAGATCTGCTGCATACACGGCCGCCTAACCGATAAAATTAATTAATTGGCGGAAGAGCGCCGCACAATACTATCTGAATTAACGTAATATTTTGTTTTTAACAGGTTAATCAGTAGTAAGTCTTACAATTTGGTAGGGAAACACGATAAAATACAAATCATAAAACCCAACTTGTTAACCCGCCACGTCTAACACCCGATTTGCCTGCTACACTCTGCCATGCGTATCTACACGCGGCGGCAAACGCCATCGGAGGCAAACACACAGACAGTTTGTCCCCACTCGTTGTAGAATTACTGGCGTCACTAAAACAAGTAGTATTTGAATCACATAGGCTAAGCGGGAGAGGAGAAAGGAGGAAATGGTGGTCTTGTGTAAAATCTTATTTGACGAACGAACAGTGACAAAAATGAAAATCTTTATTAATAGGAAACTGAACATAAAACTTATATGATAAGATAGCTGAGACTCCCCTAAGCAAGAATATGTTTTAAATACTATGATAGCCCCAGTATTAGTGAAGTTATGAAGGAAAAATAAAATGTCCAAGACGGTAGACCAGACAGACAGTCCACCTTACTTGAATTTTTCATAACGTTAAAGGGACGATCGCGTAGAAAGAGGCATTGAGGTGAATATTCAAATTCGCTTGAGTACAGAGAGTATAGGGTGAGAAGGGGGGGGGGGGGGGGGGGATAGTAATTTGGTTATCAACGAAACATTTTTGTTGTAATGGCAACTAACATAGGCTAGCCAATTAAATAGCAGACGCGGTGTAGTTTGGAATTGTTTTTTGTTTTTCAAAAACTGCATTTTGAAATCTGGTAGTCGCCAGCTTCTGATTGGCTAGTGGTACCCAATATTAGCAAGGGGTTTTCCTTATTCAATTGCCAGTTGTCTAAAATAAATTACATTAAACATTTTGCTGAGATTCAGCTGTGGTAAATTTAAAGTAAAATAAATATTTCCCAGCCTGAGACCAGTGCAGAGTGAAACTGCGGCCATTGCTTTGCAAGTCAGCATCATTTGTTTATATTTCTTGAAATTGTGGTAAGGACGATGTATGAATTGTTATGTTTAATTCCACAGCAAACAAAATTGGGTATGGATATTGAGGAAAAATGAAGAACATGTCGGTAGTAGACATTGTTGAGTCCTCATCTTAAAATGTATCTAATTGATGTATGTTGTCATGATTATGCTGTTATATTATTAAAGTATTATAGTAGTAAGCCTCTGTGTTCTATGAACACTATTTACATGCCTGAAGCATTTATAATATAAAAAGAAAAGAGAAAATCATACCAACGGAAATGTGGTTACCCCACATTATTGTATTGAGGAAAAAGATGTAAAGGTACAGTGGCGTATCTGCCATAGGGACCTGAGGTGTGGTCACAGCAAGGAGGGAGTCAAACAAAGTTAGGTGTTTGTGCACCTGTACGGCACGCGAGGCTGACCCCATATCCTGGTAGGAAAATATTAAATAATCTCAGTGAGTAGATGTAAAGCCTGGGTATCCTTTTGTTCCAGCGTTTTATTCCCTGTTACCGACTGGTGGCAGGAAGCCAGCTGAAAGTGAATACAGCCCTCAAGCCTCCATCCAGTCATTTCTACTATTATAAGAACACGGAGGAGCTTGAACGAGTGAAAGAGTCTGCATCTTCAGGAGAGAATTTCCTTATAAATAACCCCAGGTGATGTGCCATACATCTGGGTACATCTGACACTTTTTGTAAAAAAGTAACATTCACTGAGTTTCCCTATGATATTCAGGAATTTCAAGGGGTATGATGACACAACAGCCCCTCATACACAGTGACTCTCCCTTTATAGGATTACAGTTGTAGCTGTGAACTGTTCTTTCAGTGAAAAATATATCTTGACTTTATTTGTGTGGACAGAAAGTCCAGTTGTTTTATTACCCTCTTTCTGTAAACTATCTTGTCCTTATTTTCAAGACCTGTCCAAAAGATATAACTGGACAGGCAGATTAAATTGTAATATTCAGTTCAAAAGAAAACTTAACACCTGTTTTATTAACTTTCTCATAGAAAAGTAAAGTGTTTGTGTGTTGTGTACTATCATCTCATTTCTCCCCTAGACAATAGGTACATCATACACCCTACACTAGAGCCAACAGAGAGACCGTGTGAGATCTAGGGAGGTAGCGTTAGGTTCCCTGTACACAATTCATCATCATCATTTATAGAATCAGGGACCTACATTTGCTTGACCTCGCACGGTTACTGCATACACTTATTTCATTCTTTGTTAGGATACCATCATAACCTCCCCAGCAAATCATCTTTATTTGCTACATAAATTGGGGGCTCGTCCGGGATTGAACTTTCTACATAAATTGGGGACAGTCTAATTTTCCCAGGAAATCCCCATATAATATATTTGCCCAAGATTTTGGGAAGTCAAGAAAGTGTCAGAAACCCAGATTTAATTAAATAAATTTATAATTAGTTATATTTAGAAACTTTGTTGGTACATTTTTCAGGATGGCAGATCTGGCCAAGTTTCGCTCTGCAGCTGTGCAAGCGGCGAGAGATATGAATATGGAGGGACAAATTTTGGTTGATTATGTCACCTCAGAATGTGACAAATTTATTACTAGGGAAGAACATAGGTTAGCTGAGGAAAGGAGAGTGCAGTTAGAAGATGCTAGGGAGACTAAGAAATTAGAGGCTGATCGAGAGGCTGAGATAAAGAGGCTGCAGTTGGAGGAGAAGAAACTTGAGGCTGAGAAGGAGGCAAAGAAACTTGAACTCGAGGCTGAGAAGGAGGAAAAACGTCTACACAGGGAGGCGGAACGAGAGAAAGAAGAAAGAAGATTGGAGGCGGAAAGGGAAGATAAACGGTTACAGAGGGAACATGAGTTACGACTAAGGGAGCTAGAGCTACAAGGCCATGCTCCGGAAAATGGAACTAGCCCTTCCACTTCCGACTCCGCTGCAAGCCAGGGGGCCTCGTCATCAGCCATGGGGTTCCACTTAGATTATTTTATAGAAAAAGATGATGATATTGAGTCGTATCTAAGCAGATACGAAATATTAGCCACTACTTATGGGTTGGAAAGAGAAAAATGGGGAGTAAAGTTGTCTCAAGGACTTCGCGGTACAGCTTACGAAGTTTTTTCTAAAATGAGTAGGGGTGACCAGGACAACTATGACATGTTGAAGCAAGCTCTTCTGTTAAGATACGAAAAGAACGGAGAATTTTATAGAAAGAAATTTAGGAATGCCAGGCTACTGTCGGGTGAGACCTATCACCAGTTCTCCGCCCGGTTGGAAACGTATATGGAGAAATGGGCTTCTTTGGGGAAAACCCAAGATCTCAAAGAGATGATACTCATTGAGCAGATGAGAGAGTCCATGGCTCCAGACATGAGAAAGTTTCTCATGGAACAGGGTGCGGAGAGACTGGAGGAAATAATAAATGTCGCTGAAAGGTATCATGCAGCCCAGGCAGAGGTAGCTGGTATTAAAAAGAAACCAGTAGATCAGTTTAAGGCTCCTCAAACCCATAATAAATTTGATAACAGAGGTAAGCAGAACTTCGATAGGCCTCGAAATGATTATAAAAATAAAACCGCACAATTCAAGGACAGAAGGAATGAGGAAAGAAAACCTCATCATCAAAGTAGATGGTATTGTACTTATTGTAAGAAGGAGGGACATGACATTAAGTATTGTAAAAGTAAACCTGCTGGATTTGCTGCTATGAAAAGGGGAAAACAGGAGGGAAAGGACAAACCTGCTGAACAGCAGGAACCTTATCACCCCCCAGTTTGCGAGGATGTTGTATGCAATGATGTCACCATAAGGTGCCTCTATGATACAGGTTTGGATTTTGAGGCTGTGGTGAGCTCGCACTTGGTGAACCCAGATCAGTATACCACAGAAACAGTGGAGATACAAGGGGCGACCAAGGACCTACCCCTCATGAAACTTCCCATTGCCAGGATACAAGTGAAGACTCGCTATGTGGAAGGGATAATCAGAGCAGCAGTGATAGACGCACCCATCTACCCTCTGATATTGGGGTGTCGTTATGTCTACTTGGGAAATCCAACGAGACCTGTGGTCTTGGCAGCAGTCCAGACCCGATCACAATCCAGAAAGGAAGAAGATGAACCTATAAATACTCATCCCGAAGAGATGAGAAAGGCACAGGCTGAAGATAAGTCACTGAAGCCGTGCTATAAGAAACTCCCAAAGAGCCATACTCCTCCAAATAAAGGAGAATTCTATATGAAGAATAAATTGCTATACAGGAAGGCCGGCACTGGTGCAGCTGGTCATGGTCAGCTGGTCCTTCCTAAATCATATAGAGAAAAAGTGATGGAGTTAGGTCATGCTATCCCCTTCAGTGGTCACATGGGGATTAGATAAACAGGACAGCGTATAGCTTGTCATTATTTCTGGCCAGGGATAACGGAAGACATAAAGAGATACGTACACTCCTGCCCCGAATGCCAGAGAGTAGCTCCAAAGCATTGGACTGCTCCCGCAACTCTTGGGGAAATGCCCATAGTGGGAACCCCTTTTGAGAGAGTTGCTGTGGATATTGTGGGACCTCTCACTCGGACCAAGAGGAGGAACAGTTACATCCTTACTCTGGTAGACACTTGTTCTATGTGGGGAGAGGCGGTAGCCCTGTCATCAATCGATTTGAAACATGTGGCAGAGGCATTACTTACGATATTCACAAGGTTAGGTTTCCCGCATCAAATCTTGACTGATAATGGCTCTCAGTTCAAGGGGAAACTAACTGAAGAGGTGTTCAGGTTGTTTCAAGCCAAGCACTTTCATTGTAGCCCGTACCATCCCCAAGGGAACGGCCAGGTAGAGAGGTTCAATGGGACTCTCATTTCTATCCTGAGAAAGCTGGCACATGAGAAACCTGACACGTGGGACCACTACTTGCCCGCCGCCCTGTTTGCGTACCGGGAAGTACCACATAATTCCACCGGAATGGCCCCCGCAACACTGTTATTTGGTAGGCCAATAAAAGGTCCGTTAGAAGCTTTGTTAAGGACCTGGACTGATGAGAAGGCAGAGGAGACTGTTACCTCATCTTATCAATACGTGAACGAACTGACCAATCGTTTACAAACCGGTTGGAAACTGGCAAATGAAAATTTGAGACAAGCCAGGAAAAAGCATGCTGCTTATTATAATCGAAAAGCGAAGGATAGGGAACTTGCTGTGGGGGAGAAGGTACTTCTTCTATTGCCAAGCAGCAATAATAAACTTCAGATCGGATGGCAAGGACCATACACAGTTTTGGAAAAGGTATCCAGAACCAATTATAAGATAGACAAAAAGGGAAAGGAAAAAGTCTATCATGTGAACCTGTTGAAGAAATATCTGGACAGACAAATCCAGGAAGGGACACACTTATTGGCCTTGTCTATTGCAACCGAAATGAAAAATGACCCTCTCTCCTCATTTGAATATCCACTGAAAACCAGTGAAACGTTTGAGCAGGTGAAAATCAGCAATCACTTGACAAAAAGGCAGAAGGAGAAGGTTCGACAGATCCTTGAGAAACATACAGATGTGTTGACAGATAAACAGGGAAAAACCCATTTGTTGGAATATGATATGAAACTACTAGACCCAACACCTATCTGTATGAGGCCCTATTCTATTCCATTCGCTAAGGAGAAAGCTTTAAAAGAGGAGATAGATTATTTGTTACAAGAAGGAATTATTTCTCATAGTGAGTCTCCTTATAGTTCCTGCGTGGTTCTGTTGCGGAAACCATCGGGAGAACATAGACTGTGTATAGATTACAGGAAACTGAATGCTGTCACAGAAGGTCAGGTGGATCCATTACCTGATACTACTCAACTATTTGCCAGGCTGAACAAGGAAAAATATTTTTCTAAGGTGGATCTTAGCAAGGGCTATTACCAAATTCCAGTAAAGCCTGAGGTTCGACCTTATTTAGCATTTAGCACCTCGGAAGGTCATTATGAGTTCAACATGTTGCCGTTTGGGTTGAAAAATGCTCCGAGTGTGTTTTCAAGGATGATGCGAAAACTGCTGGATCCCCTGAAAAATCCATGTATTTCGAATTTTATGGACGATATCCTCATTGCTACGGAAACATTTGAGGAACACGTTACCTCTTTGAATATGCTGTTAGATAGACTCAGAGAGGCTAACTTAACCGCCAGGCCAACAAAATGTTGTATAGGTTGTAAAGAGTTGGAATTCTTGGGACATACTGTGCATCAGGGTAGCATGACCCCTGATCCCAAGAATCTGGAAAAATTGAAAAAAAGCTCCTCGAACCCAAACAAAGAAAGACGTGCGATCTTTCGTGTCGTTGTGTGGTTTTTACCAAAAGTACATTAAAAATTTTAACTCTATATGTGCTCCGCTGACAGATTTAACTCGTAAAGGTCAACCTGATAAAAAATAATTTGGTCTGCTCAGTGCGAATTAGTTTACCAAGAGTTGAAGGAAAAACTTACAAGCAGGCCAGTATTGCAATTGCCTGACTTAACTCAAGAATTTATTGTGAGAAGTGACGCAAGCAATGTGGGCCTAGGTGCTACATTGTTGCAAAGGTCTTCCTCACCAGATGGGGAATTGAAACCAGTCGCTTATGCTAGCCGCAAGTTGAACAAGGCGGAAAAAAATTATTCAACAAGTGAAAAGGAATGTCTCGCTTTGATATGGTCTATAAAGAAATTTCAGATTTATTTATATGGCAGGACATTTGTGGTCCAAACGGATCATTCACCTCTTGTGTTCCTGTCACAAGCGAAGCATGAAAATTCCAGATTATTGAGATGGTCTTTATTACTGCAGCCATACTCATTCCGGATAGATTATATCCCGGGTCCGACGAATGTGGGTGCCGACTTTTTAAGCAGACATCCATGTGATGAAAATCAGAGAAACGCATAAGACTTCATTGAGCTAAAGTTATCTCGCAGATAATAACCTGCATAGTGATGCATGCTTAAGAGGGGAGGTGTGTGGTAAAATCTGCGAGGATAATTACTCATTTCTATGGTTTTTAGTCATAAAAACAACAATAAATAAAACCAGCCCGATTGTGTCTGACGGAATTGCTCTCACACGCCCGCCACTGCCTTTTGTGCAGTGCGAAAAGCCTATAGCATATATAATATACAACGCGCTGCATTTTCGGTTTCGCCAACGTACTACCGATGTTTAAACTTGTAAGATCTGCTGCATACACGGCCGCCTAACCGATAAAATTAATTAATTGGCGGAAGAGCGCCGCACAATACTATCTGAATTAACGTAATATTTTGTTTTTAACAGGTTAATCAGTAGTAAGTCTTACAATTTGGTAGGGAAACACGATAAAATACAAATCATAAAACCCAACTTGTTAACCCGCCACGTCTAACACCCGATTTGCCTGCCACACTCTGCCATGCGTATCTACACGCGGCGGCAAACGCCATCGGAGGCAAACACACAGACAGTTTGTCCCCACTCGTTGTAGAATTACTGGCGTCACTAAAACAAGTAGTATTTGAATCACATAGGCTAAGCGGGAGAGGAGAAAGGAGGAAATGGTGGTCTTGTGTAAAATCTTATTTGACGAACGAACAGTGACAAAAATGAAAATCTTTATTAATAGGAAACTGAACATAAAACTTATATGATAAGATAGCTGAGACTCCCCTAAGCAAGAATATGTGTTTTAAATACTATGATAGCCCCAGTATTAGTGAAGTTATGAAGGAAAAAATAAAATGTCCAAGACGGTAGACCAGACAGACAGTCAACCTTACTTGAATTTTTCATAACGTTAAAGGGACGATCGCGTAGAAAGAGGCATTGAGGTGAATATTCAAATTCGCTTGAGTACAGAGAGTATAGGGTGAGAAGGGGGGGGGCGATAGTAATTTGGTTATCAACGAAACATTTTTGTTGTAATGGCAACTAACATAGGCTAGCCAATTAAATAGCAGACGCGGTGTAGTTTGGAATTGTTTTTTGTTTTTCAAAAACTGCATTTTGAAATCTGGTAGTCGCCAGCTTCTGATTGGCTAGTGGTACCCAATATTAGCAAGGGGTTTTCCTTATTCAATTGCCAGTTGTCTAAAATAAATTACATTAAACATTTTGCTGAGATTCAGCTGTGGTAAATTTAAAGTAAAATAAATATTTCCCAGCCTGAGACCAGTGCAGAGTGAAACTGCGGCCATTGCTTTGCAAGTCAGCATCATTTGTTTATATTTCTTGAAATTGTGGTAAGGACGATGTATGAATTGTTATGTTTAATTCCACAGCAAACAAAATTGGGTATTGATATTGAGGAAAAATGAAGAACATGTCGGTAGTAGACATTGTTGAGTCCTCATCTTAAAATGTATCTAATTGATGTATGTTGTCATGATTATGCTGTTATATTATTAAAGTATTATAGTAGTAAGCCTCTGTGTTCTATGAACACTATTTACATGCCTGAAGCATTTATAATATAAAAAGAAAAGAGAAAATCATACCAACGGAAATGTGGTTACCCCACATTATTGTATTGAGGAAAAAGATGTAAAGGTACAGTGGCGTATCTGCCATAGGGACCTGAGGTGTGGTCACAGCAAGGAGGGAGTCAAACAAAGTTAGGTGTTTGTGCACCTGTACGGCACGCGAGGCTGACCCCATATCCTGGTAGGAAAATATTAAATAATCTCAGTGAGTAGATGTAAAGCCTGGGTATCCTTTTGTTCCAGCGTTTTATTCCCTGTTACCGACTGGTGGCAGGAAGCCAGCTGAAAGTGAATACAGCCCTCAAGCCTCCATCCAGTCATTTCTACTATTATAAGAACACGGAGGAGCTTGAACGAGTGAAAGAGTCTGCATCTTCAGGAGAGAATTTCCTTATAAATAACCCCAGGTGATGTGCCATACATCTGGGTACATCTGACACTTTTTGTAAAAAAGTAACATTCACTGAGTTTCCCTATGATATTCAGGAATTTCAAGGGGTATGATGACACAACAGCCCCTCATACACAGTGACTCTCCCTTTATAGGATTACAGTTGTAGCTGTGAACTGTTCTTTCAGTGAAAAATATATCTTGACTTTATTTGTGTGGACAGAAAGTCCAGTTGTTTTATTACCCTCTTTCTGTAAACTATCTTGTCCTTATTTTCAAGACCTGTCCAAAAGATATAACTGGACAGGCAGATTAAATTGTAATATTCAGTTCAAAAGAAAACTTAACACCTGTTTTATTAACTTTCTCATAGAAAAGTAAAGTGTTTGTGTGTTGTGTACTATCATCTCATTTCTCCCCTAGACAATAGGTACATCATACACCCTACACTAGAGCCAACAGAGAGACCGTGTGAGATCTAGGGAGGTAGCGTTAGGTTCCCTGTACACAATTCATCATCATCATTTATAGAATCAGGGACCTACATTTGCTTGACCTCGCACGGTTACTGCATACACTTATTTCATTCTTTGTTAGGATACCATCATAACCTCCCCAGCAAATCATCTTTATTTGTATAATGTTCCTGGGAGTGAATATATGATCTGCACATCATAATGTATAAGGAAAGATGAGGACTATTAAAACAGACGGAGATAGCCTGTGTCGCTGCTGTTGAAAACCAAATTAGGAAAAAAAAAAACGTTTTTCTGCACAAGATTGTTCACAAACCGGTAAATAAAACTGATCGATTCACACAGCCATTTTATTGCGCCGTGAGTGCCTGTTTGTACTGACTCCATTTGTCGCACTTTAGATGTGATTGTTAAAAACACAAGGGGGCATAACAAATCCTCCAAGCCACATGTTATTCATGATGATTAGACCCATTGTTAAGCTGTACGAGAAATACATTGTCTTCCCATCTCCTATAACTTTTATATAACCAAAAACATAAAATGTACTTTTACTTAATTTTTTTTTTCGAGTAAGAACAAACAATCACTCACGACTCGATTTGTTATTGTTGTTGTTGTTGTTTAACTAGGGTTGCTGAGCTTCTCGCTCTTTTGCAGATAATACCAAGTTGAAGATTCTCTGGTATTATCTACACTGTAGATCTAGGCTTTTCCTATGGCTTTTCTGACATTCTGAAACGTGCTGAGTTGAAGTCATGAGCTCCAGTTTCTCCAGCTTGGCTTGCATTTAAAGGATCGTCACATCTGGTCCCAAGCTAGAAGTAAGAAGCGCGTGGCATACTGTGCATTCTTCGCCATCCATGGGGGCTCTTCAACTATGCAGAGCTAAAGTATTGTACGCTGGTTCTGGACTCTCCCAAGTGTCACAGAGAGTATATGATCAATAAATTTTCTATTTTCCTTTCTTTCTTTACCCGTGTCCTCTACATTATTATCACTCTTTCATCTTTTTTGTATTTTTTCGCATTCGTACGTTTGCGACTATAATCATTACTATTTTCCCATTCTAACGTTCGCCAGTGTCTGTTCTCATTTAGAAACGCACTAGTGATGTTATTACGTAGATGCCAGGCTCGGGAGGTTATTGCGTTGTAGACGTAAACTGTGAATATTCGCTTTCGCCAGACTTATAGGCGACATATTGTCTGCATTTTCACCTGCCACAACGAGTTGCATCGGCTGAGCGCTCAGGTGAGGCGCGATAACCGACATCTCCAAGGCGCAGTTTGAGACTTTTGTCAGGAAATCCCATCTGACACGGCACTCACTGTTGGCCCTGGTCAGCGTGAGGTGTGAAGACGAGAAGTGTCAGTTATGGCAAACGTCTAGTAATGGGAAGTGTTATATGTAAGGTGTTTAAGATGGAAAGGGGAGATTATTTCGTTTTGCGAAATAAGTTGGGACCCTTTGTCTGGTTTAAGATATTAACCAGAGTTTGAAACTCGATTTCACTCATTCGCCATTTTGCAGTAGACTTCGTTCGAGATACTTAAACTTATAAGTGAAATCTCTTAGTTTCGTTGTGATACCGTAGTTCTGTGTTGAGGTTGTCGTGTGGTGAGTCACTGGGGCAACTACGACAGTAGTTTTTGCCAGGAATAGTCTATGAGATATTAGATATAAGGTCTCTAGAAATTGGCTCGTTAAGAAAGAAAAAAAGACCTATTCGAGATAGGGACAAGAAGACAGGAATGCGAATGCTTTCCACTAGACAGTATTTTCTAATAAATTATGGAAAGAGTTCTGTTTCCCCACGACCTTAGCTTCTGCCCTTAGATCCCGTAAAGAAAAAGCCCCCAACCTCATCTGAGTAGAGAAAGGTTCCTATAGGTGAATATGTAACACCGACAGCACGAGTGATACATTAACAAACTCTTGATAATGATCAACTGATCGTTGGGTTTATTAATGAAATATCCAAACATATAGGGTTAGTAATGGTTAGAACGTGATGATGGTGAAAGACGATTCACACAAAACACACAAATGAGATAATAAAATTACAGTTAATTAAGTAATAGTTAATTAAGGATGAACTGGTGTAGAGTGAAATGATGATGTGATATGATACGTGTTACCAAAATGGTGAGTACTCTACACAGTCCATGTGTCTCTAAATGCTTCTCCTAGATATGAGGATTCACATGTATGCATAAAATGTCCCAAGTTGTTATACGTTATGTCGAATGGGGTATCTCTAAGTCGAGGACGTTCTGATGAATACTGTTGTCGTACGGAGAACGCTGACGAGATATTTATGTATATTCCTTCACTGTTTGAGTATATCTCTGTAGTGTGGATCAACAGTTAATAGTTGTCATATGAACAAAAGGTCTGTGGTCTAATCTCCCGACGGTACTGGTCAGACTGGATATCTTCACGAAATGTTAGTGATATGTAGACTCATAATCTTGCGTATGTAGTCGTGATTCATATACTTTCGAGTCTGCTTCATAAAATGCGCTTAAGAGTGTGTTGCACGTGGTATAAATATGCGATTCCTCTTTTGAGCTCTTTTGCTTGACTTCAGATAATAATGATCTTTCGAGTGATTAGAGTTTATGATGACTCTGTATTGAACTTGTGATAACGATGTATTGAACTTGTGATAACTCTGTATTGAACTTGTGAGCAAGCAGTATATGGTGACGAAAAATGCTGCGTCCACCTTATGACTTGTGGGTGAGACAATATTCCTTTTAAATTGAGGAATGAAAGATGTCCTATGGCGAATTCTGCTAGCCAAATGTCCGTTTTTGATAACTTATTTCTGGTTAGACGTCAGACACGTTGCGTGTAGACTCAGACTTCTGATGAACTGAAGACACACAAAAGTCTTCGTAAGTTTTTCACATTTAACATCACTGGTTGACTTTCATTTAAACTACTGCTCATTATTCATCTCCCTCTCTCTGAGTTCAATTCTAATGATGTTAAATATCTTGTGCATGAGAGTGTGTGCATATGGGAGACTGTGATGATGATAAAGGTGAAATATGAACTATTAATTACCTTCTATCATCCTATCATCTTCTATGAAAATCTTCTGATTTTATTAATCAGTTATGCCAAGAATTATTTGAAACTTTATCTTCCGCACATTTTAGCTGTGAGGTTAAAATAAACAAAATTAAGAAAATGTATTAATAAGTATAAGATCTACTAACCTTCTTTTCCCTTCGCAAAATCCTTTAAGAACACAATTAATCACGGAACTGAATTATCATCCACTCTGAATAAACACGTGTATTAGGCTATGCGTTTTTGGGTTTGATCTCTTTCTCACAAGGTAAAAACCTGGACTGCCTCACTCTAGTAGATTATGCGGTATTATATATTTCTGGAAGTCACCCTGCCCAAGCTGGGCGTCCAATGTGGTCAACCCACGCTTGTCTGAACCGCGGCCACGTTTTCCCCTGGCCAATCTGGGCGTCCAATGTGGTGTCACAGAAATTACAGTTTGATTAGGATGACCATATGTGTTTTTACCAGATTTATCACGATACAATGTGGGCTTCAAATGATAATGTCAGGCATGTGGACTCAATCAAAGGACTTTATTTCCCCCGATGAAAGAACAAATGTGGTTCTCTAGATACCGGTCGCGAGTAATCACAACAATGAAATAGCAAATGTGGATCGCAAATATGAGATGAGAGAGCAAATGTCGGAGAAAATACAGTATGAAGAATGTAGGAAAAGATGGAGCAATAAGGCCTTTGCGCTCGTTTATCACAATAGCCCCTCCTCAAGTGTGATGTCAATCGTACTCAGGAGAGCTTAGACTTCTTGCTCGGGATTCTTTAATCCTTTTCCTCATCTTCGTTTTTCTCTCCGGTTTCCACCCTTTCCTCTACTTGTCCGTGCTCTTCGTCCTGCCTCATAGGATGACGGCTTAAAAAATCCGCTCCTACGTTATGTTTTCCTTGGATATAGTCCACTTGGAACGTGTAAGGTTGTAGAACAAGCGACCACCTCATCAGTCTAGCATTCAAATTCTTTGAATTGGCGAGGAAGGTCAGAGGTTGATGATCACTCTGGATTGTAAATTTCCTTCCGTACAGGTATGCTTGAAATTTTTGTATTCCCCAGACGAGGGACAAACATTCCTTTTCGATTGTGGAATAGTTTTGTTCTGCTCGGTTTAACTTCCGACTCGCATATGCGACCGGAAATAGATTTTGTGGGCTTCTGTCATCTGGCTGTAGTAATGTAGCCCCGATTCCAATGTTACTGGCATCTGTGCGCAAGATGAATTTTCTAGTTAAATCCGGAAGCCGTAAAATAGGTTTTGTGGTGAGTTTCTCTTTTAAGAGTGCATATGCATGTTCACATTCTGCTGACCATGTCACTTTATCTGGGTTTCCTTTCTTGGTTAGCGACGTAAGCGGCGCACAGAGGCTATTAAAATCCTTTATATATCTCTGGTAGAATCCACAGAGAGATACAAATGACCGGACATCCCTTTTAGTGGACGGTCTCGGTGTATTTCTCAGCTTCTCAACGTTTCGAGTCTCGGGAAACATGGTCCCATGGGATATAGTATGTCCTAGGAATTCTAGCTGTTCACACCCAATTTGACATTTGGTTGGGCGGGCGGTTAGTCCCGCTTCTCTGAGTCTGTTAAACAGCAAGGATAGCGCTGATATATGTTCTTCAAACGATTCAGTAGCTACTAGGATATCATCCATAAAATTGCTGATGGCGGGATGATTCAAAGGATCCAATAACTTTCGCATCATCCTTGTGAAGACACTAGGAGCATTGTTCAGTCCAAATGGCATCACATTAAATTCGAAGTGTCCATCTGGAGTACTGAAGGCTAACAGATTCCTCACCTCAGCTTTTACCGGTATTTGATAGTACCCTTTACTGAGGTCGATCTTTGAAAAATAGCGAGCCCTGCTCAGCTTAGTAAATAGCTGGTTCTGGTCCGGTAACGGTTCTGGCTGGAACTGTGTTAACGCATTCAGCTGTCGGTAGTCGATGCACAGGCAGTGTTCTCCACTGGGTTTGCGTAACAGCACCACTCCCGCACTGTAAGGGGACTCCGACTTCGAAATTATGCCTTCCTTAAGTAAGTAATCAATTTCTTGTTTTAATGCCGTCGCCTTGGCATACGGAATCGGATAGGTTCTCATTCGGACGGGCGTAGGATCCGTGACTTCCATGTCAAACTCCATCAGGTTTGTCCGGCCCGGTTTGTCTGTCAGAGAGTCGGCGTGGTTTTCCATCAATCTCCTCACACTTTCTTGCTTGGCTTCCGTTAGGGTGGAGCTTATTTTCACATCTAAATGTGATTCCTCCTGTTTCACCGGGTACTCTACGGATGATAATGGCTCTTATTCCATTTGCATAGCAATGGCCATAGTCATGAGGTGCGCTGGTTCGGCAGGGGCTCGCTCGTAAAACTTCTTAAGCAGATTTAAGTGATAAATTTTCTGCTTTCCGTTCACGGCGATTTTATAGTTGGTGCGAGAAATCTTTTCCGCCACTTTGTAGGGTCCCCTCCAGCAAATCTGCAATTTATTACTGCTACTTGGCAGAAGAAGTAGCACCTTCTCTCCTACTGCTAGTTCTCGGTCCTTCGCATTGCGATTGTAATATTTGGCATGTTTCCGCCTAGCCTCCCGTACTTTCGCTGTGGCTAATTCCCAGCCAGTCTTCAGGCGTTGTTTCAAGTCTGTGACGTACTGGAAGGCTGATGTGACAGTGTCGTCTGCCTTGGCATCTGTCCATGTTCTTAGTAATGCTTCTAATGGACCTTTAATAGGTCTTCCGAAGAGTAATGTGGCCGGAGGAACTCCAGTTGACGCATGCGGTACTTCCCTATAAGCAAATAATGCGGCAGGAAGATACTGATCCCAAGTTTCTGGCTTCTCCTGTGCCAACTTCCGAAGAATAGAGGTGAGCGTCCCGTTAAACCGCTCTACTTGCCCGTTACTTTGGGGGTGATAGGGCGAAGTATGGATATGCCTAGTCTTGAATATTCTAAGCACCTCCTCTGTCAACTTGCCTCTAAATTGTGACCCGTTGTCTGTGAGAATTTCATGCGGGAAGCCCAATCTAGTAAAGATATTCAGTAAAGCGTCAGCTACATGCACTGAGTCGCATGCTGGCATGGCTATGGCTTCGCCCCACATGGAACAGGTGTCCACTAAGGTAAGGATATGGGAGTTCCTCTTCTTAGTTCTCAGCAGAGGTCCAATTATATCCACGGCCACTCTTTCAAATGGGGTGCCCAAGATTGGCATCTCCCCAAGGGTCGCGGGTGCGTCCAGTGTTTTTGGTGCAACTTTCTGGCACTGAGGACAAGACTTGACGAAACGTTCAATGTCGCCGGTGATCCCTGGCCAATAATAGTGGCAGGCAATCCTTTGAGTCGTGGCGCTCATTCCCATGTGTCCACTAAATGGGATAGAGTGGCCCATCTCAAGCACCTGGTTCCTATAGGTTGCAGGAACTACTAATTGGTTGTGTTCCTGTCCTTCATTTCCAGCTCGGCGATACATCAATCCATTTTTCATAAAGAAGTCTCCCTTGGTAGGTGGGTTGTGTGTTCTAGGTAATTTTTTTAAAACAGGGCGCCAGTGTGGAATCTTCCATTTGGGCCCTCTTCAATTCCTCGGGGAGGATATTGGTAGGAGGTTCCTGCTCTGCGTCTTTTCTTGACTGTCCTCTAGTCTGTACGGCCGCCATGACTAGTGGTTGAGTAGGTTCTCCAAGGAACACATATCTACATCCCAAGATTAAAGAGTAGATTGGTTCTTCCATGATAGCTGCACGAATCTCTCCTGTCACATAACGAGATTCCACTCTGATAAGTGCAATTGGCAGTGTCATGGGTGCAACATCCTTCGTCGGACCTTGGATGTCGACACTCTCTTCTGTTATCTGGTCAGGGGTGACAAGAGATGCCCTGACCACCGCATCAAAAGCAAGTCCTGTGTCATAAAGGCACTCCACAGATTGTCCGTTTACGAGGACTGATTCGATGACAGGAGGATGAGAAACGTTTCCGGTTCTCTGCTCCTTCCGGGGTGACGATTTTGTCTGCAGACAGGCAGCATGTTGGGGAGGAGGTCTGCGCTTGCACTCATTAGTGTTGTGATTGTTCAAGCGACAGTACTTGCACCATTTATCTCCCTGTCTCTGGTGTGGCGCAGCATTTTTCTTGTTTTGCTCTTTGTAGTTATCTTGTTTTGCGTGCTGTTTATGCGAGATGTGTGGTCCTTTGCTTTGTTGGTCTGGTTGGGAGCGAGCAGGTTGCTTTGGCGCCTGATCCGAAAACTTCTTTCTGGCTCCTTGAGACTCCATGAGAGCATTTTGGAATCGCTCTGCCAGTGTAAGAATATTTTCTAACCGGTCAGCGCCGTTTTCAGTGAGAAATCTACGCATTTCCACCGACATAGATTCTTTCAGTTGCTCTATCACAATCAGCTCTTTCAACCCGTCATAGTTCTCGGCAAAGTTTCCCAGTGTACACCACTTCACTAGGTAGTCTTCAATACGGGCTGCGAACTGTGAGAAAGTCTCTCCTGCATCCTTCCTAGAACCTCGAAATTTTTTCCGGTAAGCCTCTGAATGAAGCTTGTACCTCACCAAGAGAGCTTTTTTCAATGCCTGGTAGTCATCTTGCTCTCCGGCCGGAAGTTTATTAAAAACTTCGTAGGCGGCTCCTCTTAGGCCCTGGGAAAGTTTCAAGTTCCACTTCCGTTCTTCAAGTCCAAACCCTGTTGCAAAGCGTTCAAAGCGGTCTAAAAAGGCGTCCATGGTATCATTCCTTTCTGAAAAAGGTTCCAGCGGAAAGTTCATGGCATTGGGTGGCGCAGGTTGCGAAGTAGGCACACCATCTGAGCGGGGTGAGTACCCTCCATCACAGTTGGAAGCCGCTGCACTTTTTGCCAGCTCTATTTGATTGGTCTGTCCCTGGATTTCCAGTTGCTTCATCATAAGTGCATGCTCTGCTGCGGCTTTCTCTTTTCGCTCCGCTGCTTCTGCTGCTTCTTTCCGCTCCGCTGCTTCTGCTGCGGCTTTCTCTTTCCGCTCCGCTGCTTCTGCTGCGGCCTTCTCTTTCCGCTCCGCTGCTTCTGCTGCGGCCTTCTCCATTGTAAGTTTCTGCATTTCCATCTCTCTTTCATGGAGTTTATCAGTTTCCTCGCTTACATATTTCATCAGGTCTTTTCCACTTAACCCGAATTCACGCCCTGCCTCCATCAAACTATTTCTAATTTTCGCAGCATCTGCCATGATATGCAGTACGGGTTTGCGAAGGGAAAAATTGGCAGTGACCTCCAAACAAATTTAATAGACTCGCACAAGTAATTATCTCTTTAAAACCAGCTAGGTTTAAATTAGTAATCAAGTTCAAATAGTTCTTAAAAATCACTCACTCAGCGTATTCTGAAAAATTAATTAACAGATTATCTCGAAGTTTCTATGAAAAATTTACTAAATATTTATGATAACAGTTTCTCCAGCAGTTACTGAAAAAAAAAAATTTTTCAGTTCCCTACAGTATCCTCTGTTCTCAAAAAGTGTTTACTCTGTCCGTTTGATACTCAATTTAAAAAGTATCACTCGTGCTTTAGAGATATAAATTATCCCCCCTATGAAATATACAAATTATAGTAAGTGTCAGTCTAGGAGATAATCCCTCGAAATGCCAACAAATTTTGCAATTATCGCAATTGTAAAGCAGGGATGAAAATGTGATTTATCACACTTCTAAGTCCGGGTTCACTAATCCCAAGACGAGCCCACAATTGTCGTGTGGTGAGTCACTGGGGCAACTACGACAGTAGTTTTTGCCAGGAATAGTCTATGAGATATTAGATATAAGGTCTCTAGAAATTGGCTCGTTAAGAAAGAAAAAAAGACCTATTCGAGATAGGGACAAGAAGACAGGAATGCGAATGCTTTCCACTAGACAGTGTTTTCTAATAAATTATGGAAAGAGTTCTGTTTCCCCACGACCTTAGCTTCTGCCCTTAGATCCCGTAAAGAAAAAGCCCCCAACCTCATCTGAGTAGAGAAAGGTTCCTATAGGTGAATATGTAACACCGACAGCACGAGTGATACATTAACAAACTCTTGATAATGATCAACTGATCGTTGGGTTTATTAATGAAATATCCACACATATAGGGTTAGTAATGGTTAGAACGTGATGATGGTGAAAGACGATTCACACAAAACACACAGATGAGATAATAAAATTACAGTTAATTAAGTAATAGTTAATTAAGGATGAACTGGTGTAGAGTGAAATGATGATGTGATATGATACGTGTTACCAAAATGGTGAGTACTCTACACAGTCCATGTGTCTCTAAATGCTTCTCCTAGATATGAGGATTCATATGTATGCATAAAATGTCCCAAGTTGTTATACGTTATGTCGAATGGGGTATCTCTAAGTCGAGGACGTTCTGATGAATACTGTTGTCGTACGGAGAACGCTGACGAGATATTTATGTATATTCCTTCACTGTTTGAGTATATCTCTGTAGTGTGGATCAACAGTTAATAGTTGTCATATGAACAAAAGGTCTGTGGTCTAATCTCCCGACGGTACTGGTCAGACTGGATATCTTCACGAAATGTTAGTGATATGTAGACTCATAATCTTGCGTATGTAGTCGTGATTCATATACTTTCGAGTCTGCTTCATAAAATGCGCTTAAGAGTGTGTTGCACGTGGTATAAATATGCGATTCCTCTTTTGAGCTCTTTTGCTTGACTTCAGATAATAATGATCTTTCGAGTGATTAGAGTTTATGATGACTCTGTATTGAACTTGTGATAACGATGTATTGAACTTGTGATAACTCTGTATTGAACTTGTGAGCAAGCAGTATATGGTGACGAAAAATGCTGCGTCCACCTTATGACTTGTGGGTGAGACAATATTCCTTTTAAATTGAGGAATGAAAGATGTTTTATGGCGAATTCTGCTAGCCAAATGTCCGTTTTTGATAACTTATTTCTGGTTAGACGTCAGACACGTTGCGTGTAGACTCAGACTTCTGATGAACTGAAGACACACAAAAGTCTTCGTAAGTTTTTCACATTTAACATCACTGGTTGACTTTCATTTAAACTACTGCTCATTATTCATCTCCCTCTCTCTGAGTTCAATTCTAATGATGTTAAATATCTTGTGCATGAGAGTGTGTGCATATGGGAGACTGTGATGATGATAAAGGTGAAATATGAACTATTAATTACCTTCTATCATCCTATCATCTTCTATGAAAATCTTCTGATTTTATTAATCAGTTATGCCAAGAATTATTTGAAACTTTATCTTCCGCACATTTTAGCTGTGAGGTTAAAATAAACAAAATTAAGAAAATCTATTAATAAGTATAAGATTTACTAACCTTCTTTTCCCTTCGCAAAATCCTTTAAGAACACAATTAATCACGGAACTGAATTATCATCCACTCTGAATAAACACGTGTATTAGGCTATGCGTTTTTGGGTTTGATCTCTTTCTCACAAGGTAAAAACCTGGACTGCCTCACTCTAGTAGATTATGCGGTATTATATATTTCTGGAAGTCACCCTGCCCAAGCTGGGCGTCCAATGTGGTCAACCCACGCTTGTCTGAACCGCGGCCACGTTTTCCCCTGGCCAATCTGGGCGTCCAATGTGGTGTCACAGAAATTACAGTTTGATTAGGATGACCATATGTGTTTTTACCAGATTTATCACGATACAATGTGGGCTTCAAATGATAATGTCAGGCATGTGGACTCAATCAAAGGACTTTATTTCCCCCGATGAAAGAACAAATGTGGTTCTCTAGATACCGGTCGCGAGTAATCACAACAATGAAATAGCAAATGTGGATCGCAAATATGAGATGAGAGAGCAAATGTCGGAGAAAATACAGTATGAAGAATGTAGGAAAAGATGGAGCAATAAGGCCTTTGCGCTCGTTTATCACAGAGGTAAATATTATATTTAATCACTCGCAAAATAATCAAGAGTTACAAGGGAAAAACATAATAAATTATAATTTTTAGCTTAACTCTTTAAGCCCCAAGAGCCAGTATACTGTACTTCCCGCTAGACCCATTTGGCCCAATCAACAGTATACTGGCTTTCGTATCTCTTGATCCTTTCTAGGGCTGTTTTCTAATTTTGACAACTCAAAAACGCTATTTTCTTAAAGTATAGCCATCCATTATGGACTTTTGTTATTTATGAATATGAACATTTAAAAAAAAATTATTTCCAACCAAAAACAATAAAAACATACTGGTATGGCCATTTTTGTTTGGGCCAAACCCACCTTTTTGCTTGGGACTGAAAGAGTTAAAATCATGTAAGCTATAATGAATTTAATTTAACTGCTAACTACTCAGTCGAGAATAATTTTTCTAAAGTAACTTATAAATGCTAGATGCCTCATGAGTGTTGACGGAATACGTATGTATTCCTAATTCATGATGATTGATTGATTTTGTATATAACTTATTTCACGGGAAAATTTAAACGTCAAGTCAAGCTCTACGCTTGCTGTTCAAAACGTAAGTTATATTCAGTACATAATATGTAAAATATTTCATACGTGTTTTTTTTCTTTATTCAGTGAATACTGGGGTAACCCAAACTTTGCCGGCTTTTAGAACAGAGACATACATGTGAAGAACTTAAACATTTTATATCTTTAACCACGTGGGTTTTTCCAAGTAACACCTGTGTTGAGGCTGCTTCATGGTGTGATTTTTATCAGGGCAACTTATTATTAGTTCCAGGTTTTGTCACACCATGTCGTACCTCAACTGAACGCAAGAAATACACGAAGGCGGTCGCTGTGAGATGAGTATCGAGGTATGATGTAGACAGATTGATATGTGACGTCATAGCATCAAGATGTGTGTCAAAAATGGCTTGTGTATCAGCCAGTATATTTGTGTGTTCAATAAATATTTATGAAGATAAAAGGGTAAGCTATAGGCTTAAATGAAAGGCATGAGAAAATGCCAGGATTATAATTAAATTCGATACGGGACTATAACTCCCAAGACATAGAAGTACGTTGAACTAGAATTATATGAACAGTGTTATACCGGGAGGTCTCATTCCCCGAAGTTTATGGAGTGGAAATTATGATGTATGAATATTAAAGATACCGGGACGCTCAAATTCCCCGATGTTGTTGGAAATATAATTGAACAGTTGTTATTCCGGGAGGTATCATTCCCCGAAGATATAGGAATAAAATTAGTAGAATTGTCATACCGGGAAGCGACATACCCCGAAGCTTATGGATTGATGTGGATTTGATTTGTGGATAATTGAGATACTGGGACGCTTAAATTCCCCAATGTTGATGGAACCATTAGAATGAACTTTATTGATGACGGGACGCCAAATACCCCGCTGGAAAGAGTGATTAATAAATAAGATTATCAAGATATGTGGAAGGGAGAAGTCGAGTGACATGTTTAGAAAGTCGAATCAGATTTCAGCAAGACTGTAAAACAGAGAGGGAGCATACATGCCATGTTCGTAATTGTGACCTTGTTAGTGTGTACTTACTCGTTATTAAACTGTTGCCAAATCGTCCAAGCCCAGTAGTTTATTCAATCTCTCAAGGTTAATTTCCACCGTTATTAACTTTATGCAGTACGTGAGATGTTGATATGGAAAGGTGTATACAAGACGGGTGGTTGCCAGAATATTCAACAATATAAATCAAAGCAAGAAGAATGAATTCTCACTTCTTCAATAACACAAATAGACCCTAGACAACAAAAGAATTCGGGCAATTTCTCCATCCCTTAACAGGTGAGGAATAACTGGGGGCTCAGTCCTGTCAAATAACTGGGAGCTGTCGTCCTATAACTGAAATAACTGGTTATGTCCTGTCAAATAATTGGAAGCCGTCCGATAACTGGCAGGTAGGTCTACTTGGGACATCAAGAAACGAATTTTCTTCATATTACGAATCTGAAATCAACTGAAGCTGGACTACTGCACTGAACTTTTACGCAGGACTTTATCATTTGAAAAACTATACGAGTATAAAGTGTCGATAAAAACTGTACATTCACTGAATTTCACGGTGGAGGATGACATGTAACGGCTGCTCCTGGTAGATGCATCAAAGATCGTTGACCTGACCTTGAGGACTGTCAAGATTCAACACTGCGACATCAAATTGATTCGGTTCGAACTTTACAACTCTACATTCAAGATTTTAATACTGGCAAAGCACGCAAATTTCGATGTTGAACGATAAAGGACAATCTGGCAAATTTTACTCGATGACGTCATCAAAGCCGAAAACTTGCAAACGAGAGTTCGCTGAAATTTGAGTCAAGAGGATTTTCGTCCATTTATGAATTCCTGAAGTCGAGGTGTGGCACAAACACACTGATTCCGTATCTGGAGAGGTTCTGAGATACAATAAAGATAAGTAGAGTTATGAATTGTCTAATGTGTGACAGTATTTGACCATTTCGGAGACTTTTGCCAGTCAACATCCAGTCCTACTTGTTATTTCATCTACATGTTTATATGTATAAAGTAAATGCTCGCTATTTGTAAATTTTCTTCGGAAATTTTGCAAATGACGATGTCCTATTAGGTTATTGTTTGTTGGTTGTCCAGTCAAAGAAAATAACAGTGGAATTTTAGTCTTTGACTGCATAACAGACATCAGTATTTGTATAGATTGTTTCGTCAAGTCTACGTCATAGACCTATATTTTCATGCACTAATTTACATATTTGGTCATTGTCTGCACAGCTGTTTCTCTATCACTCTTGTCTTAATGTGAAATTTGACGATTTGCTGTTTTTGTTCGTGCTTCTCTGTCTTGTTTATTTTACAAGTAATTATTCTAAGTTGTTGTTGCTTGCCAACATGTATTTGTTTCTTTTATTCCCGTTATATTTGTCGAGTAACGTGCTGTAATTCGACATGTTACTTTATTATCATCATCATTTACTTGTTCCATTCTTTTTCACTGTGCTCGTCTCTCATTCTTGGTATGTTCCTTCATAAGATATATTCAGTCAACGCCATAATGTATTGTACTTAATTAAGTGATATTAAGGGGAGATTTGACACTTGGTGATTCGAATTAGAACACAAAATGTCGTCATTATCATAATTTATTGAGATGGGTTTGCGTTTAGGCAAATCTGGACTTGAGTTGGAATTATATGCTGACAAAAATTATCATGACTATTTGGAACGTATGGAACGGAAGGAGCAACGAGATTTAAAGAAGCAGGAGCTTGATCAAGTAAAGGAATTGGAAGAGAAGAAATTGGCTCAACAAGAAGCATCTAGAGAATTAGAACGGGAGAAAATTGAACTACGAAAGATGGAACTTCTTTAGTTGGATCAAACACACAGAAATGCTATTGAACTTCAGTCATTGAAATTACAGGCTGATAAAGAAAAAGAAATTGAGATTGCAAAGATTAATGCCCAACATACTGGTGCAGCTCACTGAGGAGGGTTTTCGATCCAGATTTCACTCTGCAGCTCCGTCCAAGAATGCAGATTTTGGAGAGTTCATCTCTTCTATTAAGTTGTACTTGGGTCGGTGGATAGACTTATCTGGGATAAATAAAACATTTGATGAATTATTTGACCTAATGCTCAGGGATAAAGTTTTATCTACCTGTGGCGCAGATTTTGTTAGTTTTTTGCAGGAGAGAAAGCCAAAATCTATCAATGAATGTCAAGAATTGGGGAGAAACTACATGTCTGCACATCCAAACAAGGAAATGCGTACGGTTTCCTTTGATAATGCATTACCTGTATGCGTTTCGTACCACGACGGAGGAGTAGGTGACCACCGTTCTCGCCCAAGGAGGAGTACAGAGGGCAGATATAGGAGTGATTATCGATCTTCCTTTCGAGGACGGTACAATTTTCCTCGTCGTCAGTAACCATCTCACTTCGGTGGGTATAGATATTCTAATTACTCTAACCGAGGTCGTGGACAACACTACGGTAATAGCAGTGATGATATACATCACAGATTTGATAGAAGAACTTCAAGTGAACGATCCAATGGAAATGGTAGGTGTCATTTAGGTGATGCAACTAATAAGCACGGCAAACAATGCAATCACAAACCTGATCACAAAAATGATTGTAAACTGGCAAAAGGGAAAGCAGACCATGCTAACGTCTGTACCCCACTTTGTGGTCACGATAGCCATGTTGAACAGGCTAATGCATGCAATGTACGCTCATGCAAAGATAACAATTGCACTGAGTGTAATACACTTTATGAGCCAGGTGCTAAAACTAGACTTTTGTGTGGCCATATTTTAACAGCGATGTCTGTCTGCGATTTTATTGGTCGCCTTACATTACACAAAGGTTTTATAGGTGACAGACCCGCCACCATTCTTCGTGACACGGGATGTACGATTGTTGGAATACGGAAATCGTTGCTAGATAAATCATCATTTACAGGAAAGTCACTGAAATGCGTTACTTTTGGAGGTAACATTGAATGGTTTCCCATGGCAAAGGCAGAGATCGACACACCTTTTTATTCAGGGACTGTACTCGTGTGTGGCTTGGAGAACCCTGTAAGTGACGTGATACTAGGTAACATTCCAGGTGTAAAAGACTGTTCACCTGAGGAAATTACAGAGTGGGTAAGCAAGCACCCATTGATGGCGAATGCGGTCACTACAAGAGCTCAGCATGAAGCAAGCACTTTGCCCGATGCATCTTTATCTGTCATGGAGGAGACGCCACTGAGAAATGCTCAAAACATTTCTCCGATTATCTTTACACAAAAACAAAATGAGGATGTATCTTTAAAGAAATTGTTCACTTTGGCTGAAACAAAACAAATTAAGATTACTAAAAGCTCATCATATTGGTTTGAGTTTCGCAACAAGGTTTTGATCAGATGTTTTAAAAAGGGAGATGATCATGTAAAGAAACAGATTGTGGTACCAAAAAGTTTTAGACCTTTAGTTTTAAATACAGGTCATGATGTTCCTATGGCAGGACACTTAGGTCGTAATCGGACTTTGTTTCGAATTACTACAAATTTTTATTGGCCTGGTATCAACACAGATGTAAAATGATATTGTAGATCTTGTCATACGTGTCAAAAAGTCGCACGCAGGGGTAAGAACCAGACTGCACCCTTGCAAGTCACAGATGTGCCTGTGCGCGCATTTAAGAAACTAGCTATAGACATCATCGGTCCATTGTCTGTAATGTCGGATCGAGGTTTTCAATATATTTTAACGTGCATTGATTTGTGCACTAGATGGCCTGAGGCCATACCGTTAAAAAACATTAATACCATATCAGTTGCGGAAGCTTTGAACTTGATTTTTACAAGGATAGGTTTTCCTGAGGAAATACTGTCGGATAGAGGGACACAATTTAAGTCGGAACTTATGAGCGCGATAGAAAGCTTATATTGCATAAAACATTCATTCACAAGTCCTTATAGACCAAGTGCAAATGGGGTTTGTGAAAGATTTAACGGCTCTCTTAAGTTAATGCTGGGGAAGGTTACTGATGCACACCCGCGGGATTGGGATAAGATTCTCCCATCGGTTCTCTTTGCTTACAGAGAGATCCCTCAGGAGAGTACTGGGTTCTCTCCCTTTGAACTTGTGTATGGCGCGAATCCGAGAGGCCCGTTGTATCTATTGAAGGATCTAATCCTTGGTACTTCTCAGGATGACGCAACTCGCAGTAGTTACGAGTTCGTTATTGATTTACGACAAAGGTTAGTGGATGCATGTCAGATCGCATCACATAGTATTCAAACGGCAACTCAAAGATCGAGGTTGCTACATAACCAATTTCGTACCCTAAGATCTTTTATCCCAGGGGATGAAGTCTTACTGCTCTTACCTATTAAGGAAAATAAGTTGTTAATTTCATGGCAGGGGCCATACAAAGTAGTGAAAAAGATCACATATGTTGATTACTCAATTCTTCTTCTTTTTCCTCGTTCATCCTGAAAAGGACGGTGGTTGCGTTGTGTCTGTTTACGCCTAAGCTGTGATATCTGCACCTTTCGGTCGACACATCCGACTTCAGCACGGCATTTTTTAGGGACCGGGTTTGCCTTCCCATTGCGATCCGCACACGCTCAGCCAGACTGCACTGCTGCAGACTGTTTCCAGGACCACCACGTGGAGGTGGAGTGCAGTCTTGACCAGCTCTGGTTCGCTGGTCCTGATGCAAGCAGTACAGCTATGGGTCGCTGACTGCATTCACTATTGCTGCATCTTGGGTTCCCAATAATTACTCAATTGAGATTAAAGGAAAAATTAAAACGTATCATCTAAATATGTTGAAATTATACACACCAAGACCATCTGAATTGGTAGATGTCTTGGATGAGGTTTATCGATCCTCATGCGCTGTTGTTCAGTCTGAAGATGCTACATCTGATATTCCCTTGGAATTTACTTTACCTTCTATTTCTGCTCATGAAACGTGGCAGGATGTTTCTATTTCTTCATCACTTTCGCATTCTGAACAAACTCAGATCCGTGATGTTTTACGTTCTTTCTCTGACGTATTTTCAGAACATCCAGGTCATACTGACTTAATATCTCACGAGATTGTGATCACTGATTCTACGCCAATTAAAATCAGACCATATCCTATTCCGATTCACTACAGAGATAAGGTGGATAAGGAAATCTCAGATATGCTTAAAATGGGTATTATTTCACACTCTTCATCTTCGTATTCTTCTCCAATGGTATTGGTGAAGAAACCAGATGGATCTTTACGCATCTGTATTGATTTTCGGAAACTAAATCAAGTTACAGTCACAGATGCTGAGCCAATTCCAATTTTGGAAGATCTTCTTCCACAGCTGGCTAACGCTACATTCTTTACTAAACTAGATTTGGCAAAAGGATACTGGCAAATTCCGTTGTCCGAAAATTCTAGACATTTGACAGCATTTTCCACACCATGAGGTTTATTGGAATGGAATTATATGTGTTTCGGGTTGGTGAATGCACCTACGACGTTTGTTCGCATGATGCGCCGTTTAATTGGCGATAGACCCGATATCATCACATATATAGATGACATTTGTTTATTCCATAACACATGGGAAGAATATATTGTAGGTTTCATTTCTTTGCTAGAACAGCTTAGAAAGCATCATTTGACAGTTAGACCTTCGAAAGTACAGATAGGTTTTCAGGAAATATCTTTCCTGGGTCATAAAATCGGTAATCATCGGCTTTATCCTTCGGATAGTCTGGTGAATAAAATCCTGAACATTCAGATACCGAAAAATAAGAAAGAGGTCCGTAGTCTGTTAGGGCTCATTAACTATTATCATAAATTTATTCCGGACTTTTCATCTATCTCTGGTCCTCTTTCCGATTTGACCCGCAAAGGTGCTCCTCTTAAATTATTGTGGTCAAAGACTTGTCAGTTAGCATTGGATAAGATTAAAATACTATTCTCGAATCATCCTATTTTGATTCTGCCAGATATCCATGAACCATTCTATATTCGCACAGACGCTTCTCAGATGGGAGTCGGTGGCAGTTTGATGCAACTTGTCAACGACGTACTCCATCCTTGCTTTTTTGTGAGCCGGAAGTTGTCTGATGCAGAAAAGAAATATTCCGCGGGAGAAAGAGAGCTCCTTGCTCTTGTCTGGACTATATCAAAACTTTCTCGCTACTTGCTTGGACGAAAACTTTACGTTGAAGTCGATCATCATCCTTTGACGTCAATGAAACCGAAAGCGTTTAAGAACTCAAGAATCTACAGATAGTTTCTGCTACTGCAGCAGTTTTCTTTTGAAATCAAGCATATACGCGGTGAAGACAATTGGTTAGCTGACTTGTTGTCGTGATTTGCAACTCACCAGGACTGATATATTTCACATGGAACTTTGCATCCAGGTTTATGGTTCCAGTTTGTTTGGACATCATATTGTGTCTTCTGGACTTGCTATTTCGTCCGGATATATGGACTCAAATTTTATTGCAATTTTGTTTATTTAATAATTGCTCTTCATAGTTTTATGTATATATGTCAAATTCCTGATACTTCTCATTAGATTGCTTGTCTGTAAGGTGTATCCGTACGTAAGATTGCTTAAGGTTATACCCTGCAGGATCTTGCGCGTTTCCTGAAGTAAACGCTCGGGAGCGTGAGGGGTAATGTTGAGGCTGCTTCATGGTGCGATTTTTATCAGGGCAACTTATTATTAGTTCCAGGTTTTGTCACACCATGTCGTACCTCAACTGAACGCAAGAAATACATGAAAGCGGTCGCTGTGAGATGAGTATCGAGGTATGATGTAGACAGATTGATATGTGACGTCATAGCGTCAAGATGTGTGTCAAAAATGGCTTGTGTATCAGCCAGTATATTTGTGTGCTCAATAAATATTTCTGAGGATAAAAGGGTAAGCTATAGGCTTAAATGAAAGGCATGAGAAAATGCCAGGATTATAATTAAATTCGATACGGGACTATAACTCCCAAGACATAGAAGTACGTTGAACTAGAATTATATGAACAGTGTTATACCGGAAGGTCTCATTCCCCGAAGTTTATGGAGTGGAAATTATGATGTATGAATATTAAAGATACCGGGACGCTCAAATTCCCCGATGTTGTTGGAAATATAATTGAACAGTTGTTATTCCGGGAGGTATCATTCCCCGAAGATATAGGAATAAAATTAGTAGAATTGTCATACCGGGAAGCGACATACCCCGAAGCTTATGGATTGATGTGGATTTGATTTGTGGATAATTGAGATACTGGGACGCTTAAATTCCCCAATGTTGATGGAACAATTAGAATGAACTTTATTGATGACAGGACACCTAATACCCCGCTGGAAAGAGTGATTAATAAATAAGATTATCAAGATATGTGGAAGGGAGAAGTCGAGTGACATGTTTAGAAAGTCGAATCAGATTTCAGCAAGACTGTAAAACAGAGAGGGAGCATACATGCCATGTTCGTAATTGTGACCTTGTTAGTGTGTACTTACTCGTTATTAAACTGTTGCCAAATCGTCCAAGCCCAGTAGTTAATTCAATCTCTGAAGGTTAATTTCCGCCGTTATTAACTTTATGCAGTACGTGAGATGTTGATATGGAAAGGTGTATACAAGACGGGTGGTTGCCAGAATATTTAACGGGCAATTTCTCCATCCCTTAACAACCTGTCTGACAGGGCGTGTGCCTTCAGAGATAGACAGAATACCACTCCCACTAACGGGTTTTAAAGACTAAACGTTTATACTGGGCCTTTGAGCCAGTTCATATTTCTTCACCATCTCTAATGTACATGCTGCCTTGTGGCGAGAATAATTACAGAAAATAAACATTAACTTTTCCGACATTATTTGACCAAGTGTGTGGTGAACCAAGATTATTTGTTGAGAGAAGTCGTCCACCGGTTAGTTTCCTAATTAAGGGAAACCTCGTGTTTCTGACACTGTGTGCCCGTTTAACTTTCTTACTCAAACTGATTCAAGTGACCTTAACAGTAATCTTAAATAAACTGGTGAAGTGAATGCTTCCCTGATGCAGTGTAAGAAAACCTGTACCTGCAGAGCTGGGATCCTCTTTATCCAAAGAATACAGATTCACTGTAGAGAAGTGTCCTAAAGTTTGCGCCAGACGGCGAACGTCGTCACTTGAATGTGCGTGCACGTGAGTGGATAGAGAAAGATGAATATATATATATATATATATATATATATATATATATATATATATATATATATATATATATATATGTGTGTGTGTGTGTGTGTGTTTAGACTGTCTGACTCCTCTAAATCTGTCGTAGAAGATAGGCAGAGAGAGAGAGAAGATTTCTCGATCTCAGAGACAGCCTCTATAACATTCTACCATCTCACTCGTGGAAATCTATTTCTACCATCATCTGTCACTGTGGCTATCACTCATTCTAATTTATTCAGAAGGGACCAACCCAAGTCTTAATTTCCTATCAAAAATCTACGAGACCAAGGAATTGTCACGTCCTGCACATAGCCACTTCTCAGCTTACCCTGCCTATCACTGGGTCTAAAGTGAGATCCTCCTGCATGCAGTCAAACCAGGTCAAAGCCAAATAATCACTTCTGGGTCTAAAGTGACTTCTCCAAGCTTAGTATGCAGTGCTGGGTTCTCAACAAGATCCAACACAGGAGGGAAATCCCTGGAAATGTGTGAAAGATTTCAAGAGTCAATGAGGGTGTAATTAGCCTCACAGACAGAGGTTCACTTCCACTTATGTTTGTTGAAGCAATGTTCATAACTGGTGGTCATATAAGGATGACTCCAGATATGTTTCCATGCAACTCGATATGTAAGTTGTTTTTCTCTTTTTTACGTATGCCTACTATTGCTCGAGGCGAAATCTCAGATTAGTGTGTCTAACCTGAGACAGATTTTACGTGAGTATCCTATTTTCCCTGTACGCTGACAGGTATCCTCTCGCCATTCAGGCAGATACTCGCCGTCTTCGGAGAGGATATGTAAGTGCAAACAGATGTGTCAAAGGGAAGGAAAGAAAATGCCACACAGTCCAAGCCATCTTAAAAACAAAACCTTTTCATAATGTTCCGTTCATAGAAGTGGATTTCAATAATGAAGATGGACGCAGTAACAAACACCAAAAATACATAAAGTATTAAGAAGCAATGAGTACTTTTAACACAGATGAAGGGGAGCCGCGCTGGTGTAATGGCTTCGGCGTTGTACTGGCGACCAGGTGTTCATGGTTCAAACCCGGGCGTCGGCGTTTGAAGAAATGTTTACGGCCGGAAATTTGTCTGAATAGCCTGAACGGCTCCTGTGATAAACCCTCTGTGGATGGGAAGGAGCGAAGCTCCTGACCGGGTTGGAAGGAAAGTCCTCAGGTTCCCCAGCCTCGCAATGACATGTCATTGGGCCGAAGGGCTGAAAGCCCAAGTGCTGCTGGTTTAAAAAAAAAAAAAAAAAAAAAAAAACACAGATGAAGACTGTGTGACTACTATTGAAAAACAAATAAGGGAAAGTAGTATGTCGGCACAAGAATGTTCACAAATTGACAATTATATATAATCGATCCAAGATGGCAGAGTCAAAAGGGCTGCCGGTGGAGGAAGCGACCATCATCTTTTAGTGGCCTCAATTTAACAGAAATGGAAGAGATAAAAATAGGTAACCTATTTCTGTTGTATCCCCGAATAAAAGCAGTCGAATTAACCTTCAGTTACAGTTAAAGTAAATTGCGTCTGTTAATGCTTATAACATTTTAATGTCATCCTGATTTGTTGTTTACTGCTTAACGTCTTTCTTTGAACTTTATTCTAGTCAGTATCATTTATCGTTGTTACGTTGTTTTATCCTGTCTTCTCTTTATCTGTAATCTCTCGTAATAGGTATTTGATGTCTGTTGTTAAGGCTTCGTGTTAGAAAAATTTAATTTTAAACTACATGTAATCGTGTTGTACATAATTGTAGTTGTGAACAATGTATTCAATAATTAATTTGGCCGTTTATTTATTAGTATCTGTTTTTGGTTAGTTGTACCGTTTAGGTATTATTTCTCACAATTGTTTTGTCAATATCACGTATTGATTTGTATCGATAGTCTGCTGTAAACAAAACTCGCTGTATGACCTGCCTTTTAGGACTTGGCGTATTCTCAGACAACGAGGAATTAACAATTCATAAATATGACCTCGAAATAACACTGCAGAGTGACGTGATGAATATTAGTCATAATAAGTTGATATGGATGGAAATATTTTGCTTAAATTGAAGAATCTCTATGGCACGATTACTTAATATGTTATCCATGGACCCCTTGGGAGTTTGTGAACACATTCTAGGGGGTCCGTGTACATAACTTAAAATTTAAAATATACAATTTTAATTATGCGTTTATGAAAAACAATTTTTTCTATGAAGGGGTTCGTAGCCTTCACCGAACAATCCAATGGGTCCTTGGCATAAAACAGATTAAGAACCAACGATCTTTGACTTGAAAAATAAATACGTTGACTCATTATTATAGCCTACTGCCTATAGTTATCACGTCTCTCCACTTCCAACGGCACTGTTTCTGGGCATCTTGCTTATTGTATTTCTGTTTATATTATTCTACTTAAATCCTACATTACTTCGTGTAATCTTTATATCGGTTGGAAAGATAAGACATCCCATATGAGAAGGTGGCCTTTTTTTTTTTTAGGTCAACGTTATTGTTTCTGTCGTAAACCAAACATAGAATTAAAACCAAAAAAAAAAAAAAAAAAAACACACACACACACAATTCCCGTGTAAGAAAAACTGCTACTTGTCAAGCCACTTAAAGGCACACATAAAAGGAAACAAGTAAATAAGTAAGTATAGAGGATGACACAGGAAAAAAAACGATGCATCGAATAGATGACAGACCTCTTATAGAAACAGCCTAACAGCATTCCTCTTAGTATTACTTGCAAAGAACCAGAAACTAATAATCGACCCAACCTGCCACGCTTTTTGGCTTAAACAGTAGATACTATAAAAACTAAAAAAAGAAATGCTGTTGTTGTCTGTTCTATGGCGGGCTACTTCTCAGTCTCCCCCAGGGGGAGCGAAATATAACACGCGCACTAATCAAACCAGTTGTGAGAATTGGTAGTAATTCCGGCGGAACCACCTGCTTAATCAATGCGGAGGTCATATTGTAGCGGTTCCCAACTTTTTTTAGGCCTCGGCCCCCTTAACACCCGTGCTATACATAAGCGGCCCTCTTAAAGAGAAATACAATTTACAGGAATAGTATTTATACCAGGTATATTCAGCATGTCCACAAAAATCAGCTCCAAACCTCAGAAGTGAAGTATCATAGAAAGATGGTTGAAGTAACAAGAAGTGACATGGTCCGTGTCCAGCCGGCACATCATGGCCTCAAAACCTAGCCCCTACAGACCTGAGTAGAATAGTCCCAATTACGATGGTTTGGTCATGTCTGCAGAAAGGGAGAAGATCGGCTACCACGACAAATATAGGAAACTAAGAGCCAGCGATCCAGACCTCCAGCACGACTCAGACTTCGCTTGTTGGACATTAGACAATCGTTGACGGACCGAGAACCAGACTAGAACCAGGACAGGAGGAATAACCTATAGGATATTATACGCTATCCATGGCAAACCTCGACACCCCATGGTGGAAGAGGAACGACTAAGTTAGTAAGTAAGTATATTTCTTTTTACCTAGCCAAAATATTTTAGCTGTCTAGCAGTTAACTATTATTCATTGGGGTGGTGGATGTTGTTTCCCAGCCGCAAGTTCCAGAAGTACAAAAAGGTAATTTCGCAGCAGATACTGTCATAGGGAATTGAAGTGTCAGAGACTTCTTTATTCGAGGTCAAGCTTCCAGAGGTAGGGTCACCAGTCCCCTTCCTGGCTGCCTTTACCTCCCCTGACTCAAGAGCAGAGCCAGGTACCAATTTACAGCTGTGTAGACTGGAGCTTGACGTGTTTCGAACCCGGCACATTTTCCGCAAGAGGCCAGCGCTCTGATAACTATGCCTATTGGGCGCTCATTTGCTGCAGAGACAATATTTTAAGTGTCAGGTCTGGCTCCACATTAAGCCTGTTCCTGCATTTATTTTTCATATGGACGAGAGCTGCAAATGTAAGGATGACGTTTGTCGTGATGTCTGGTCCATTTTATGTGATTTTATTTTTAATATTTTGTACATCATTTGTTCAGTACATTGCAGATCACTTCGGTCCTTGTCGCGGACACCAGGACACACGAAAGTAAGAATCTTCAACTCAAATGTCAAGTCAGTCCTATTGTATGGCTCTGGGACATGGAGAGGAACAAAAACAACAACTAAAAAGCTAGACTTTTATAAACGGTTGATTGCGTAGAATAGAAGGACTGAAATGGTATGTGATACCGAAGTGGTTTCAGTCTGAAATGTTATTACTGTTAATGTTATTACTGGCCATAAATGTACTCGCATTCGCTAGCAAATACACGAGTCAATATAACACAATTTCCCGGGCATTAATACCTAATATAATATAATACGGCCTGTCCACATCCTGGCCTAAACAGTACTTCAATACTCAATAAAGCCTGCACCACACGGCAGCTATAATAATGTTCATATGGCCTAAACAGTACTTCAATACTCAATAAAGCCTGCATCACACGGCAGCTCTAATAATCTTCATATGGCCTAAACAGTACTCCAATACTCACTAAAGCCTGCATCACACGGCAGCTATAATAATCTTCATATGGCCTAAACAAATCTTCAATACTCAATAAAGCCTGCACCACACGGCAGCTATAATAATCTTCATACGGCCTAAACAGTACTTCATTACTCCATAAAGCCTGCAACACACGGCAGCTATAATCATCTTCATATGGCCTAAACAGTACTGCATTACTCAATAAAGCCTGCAACACACGGCAGCTATAATAATCTTCATATGGCCTAAACAGTCTTCACTGCAGTTTATCAAATAGGCTGTACACACAGCGAAATATATAAGTCGACATTTTCTCAAATCCTACGTAGGCATACATTATCCAAAAACACTGGGACTCGACCTACACGGTCCACGCCCAAAACACAACTCCCCAAATCACACACTAGTCCCACCAAAAAACCCGTCACGAGATTCGGTTGTCTTGAACACCGTTCTCGATAACACATGCAGACTAGCGAGCTATTCACATAACTCAAAACAGTACAGAATAAATACATTAAACAGCGTTCACACGCTTATCTGTACTCTGTCACCCGAAAAATAGGAAAAGATAATTCTATCCTAAAGTCAGACAAGTATCCGCTTAATCAAGCGTTGCAACTCGAAATTTAATATGTTCAAAACACCATTCTAAAGATTACTTCCCCTTCCATAAATTCCACTTGCAACAGTTACCACCCGCTCCGGGAAAAAAAATGATTCTATCATTTTTTTTTGAAAAAATTAACTCCCAAAAACGAAAAATTTAGAAGACAATTAAGCTCTAACATATGCCTACAAAAATATCTTATTTTAAATCAAAATTAGATATTTACAAGAAATATCAGCATTAAAGTGTAAAGTAGCAATTGAAGCATACAGCATAACCAGCTAAGTATAAAAAGTAATTAGCTAAATATACAAATATGATCAGTTCCAAAATTAAGTTAAGTATATTTAGTACAAACCAAACCGAAAACAACCAATCAAAAGAGAAAACACAAGATCAATCAAAAGAAGAATGATCTGTAAAAAAGGAAAGTAAGAACTCAACAATACCATATACTCATAATTAAGTTGGACAATTACATGTAAAATAAATACAACTATCATAAGTAGATATGTTATATCAAGTCATATAACCACTCCAACAATACAAAGAATAGAGGTATAAGTGTTGAAAGAAGACAAAGTATACAAATAGAATCAAGTAAAACGAAGATGAGGTACGAAATTATAAACAAGATATGAAATCCATACCGAAAAGACAACAGAAAAGGAGGAATGAAATGAAGAATAGTTACCAAAGACAGATAGAAAGCAAAGGCACGAACGCAAAGAAAGTCAATAACAGTATATACTAATAACTGTTTTGATCAGATAACATATTCAAAAATAAATATATAAACATGATCGAAAGGCACAACACAAAATATCAAAGTATATCTATACTAATACCACCAAAAATAATTTATAACTAAACAAAAGCTAATAAGTAATTTAACTAAGTTATAAGAGTTATACAAAACTAACATAAATAAATTATAGGCATCGAACAAACAAGTAATAGCATTACTATAACTAATACGACCAACGCACAATCAAGCGCTAAAAATAAAAAAATACATCATAATAAAAAACAACTTTTTACAAGAACTAATCAAACTACATATCAATGATATCACGAAGTCAAATGCTGGGCACACACAACAAAAAATTACAATGCCAAAAAAAAAAAAAATCATTTTTTTCAACAGTACCGTACAAACATATTTTTTTTTCTCGATAAGTTACATAAAAAACAGTATTTAATTTTTAAGTAGTTCAGTAATACTTTAAGTAAAGCCTAATAATGAAATCAATATTTTAACAAAATGAGTGAAATATAAAACAAAAATCCTATCTCGAAGAAACCTTTAAATCAACACATGTAAATTTAATTTATTCTTTAAGTTCTTTCTGCTGACAATTACGTTCAGCTCAGTAAAATGCTATTTAGCTATAACTCTATCTCTTACTCAAATCGATAAGATATACATTATAAATAAATCTACACTTTGTTGCTAATATGAAATATAAAAAAGGTTCTATAAAAATATCTACAAAAAATAAGTTTTTTTTAAAAAAAAATAATCTGCTAAGAAAATAATCTACATGTCTGACTGGCAAGAAAATCAAGTTCTGGAAAAATCGAAGTTTCACAAAAAGTTAACAAATCCAAATACAAGATCATGTATGATACATGCAAGCTATTTCCAAAATTACATTTCACAACATACCAGATAATACACATCTTCTCTGTATGTTCTATATATTAATTAATCATGACATCAAAACATGAGAAAAATATAAATTAAGTGAATAACGAACACTCAGGATTATCTAAAAGTAACCACTACATCAACACAATAAATGAGTTTGTGCAATCTCATCATGTACAAAACTATCCTAAACAACACAGTTGCAAAAATTCTAAGTTGAACAGAGTAGTATAAAGGATAATAATTACATACTACACATTATCAACACAATAATATATAAATAGCATAAAAATGTATTAATACATCATCAAAATACAGACATATAAATAACAATAAAAAATTATGGCAATCAAATGATGCATAGAAATAATCATTACAACAAAATTATATGTTATTTCAAAACAACAACATGTCATGTACTAATATAGAATACAAAAATATTTACTATCTTCACATAAAAAAAAAAATAAATCAGACGCGAAGTCTCCCACTCTCTTGTAAACATGCTTGACCTTCAGAAAGCAACACCTCAGATTTTAGTTTGACGCTGACAGGTTTCGGTTGACTACTCGAGCGGAAAGTTGACTCACATTTCTGACCGTCAATATGTCACAGAAGCCTTGACCCTTATCGCAACGTAGCTTCTGTCAACAAATACAAATGAAAATTTCCATTTTACTCAATAGTGAAATTTAATGAAAAAAAAAAAAACGTAGAAATCACATTTACAATTACCCAGTACCGGCTTGTGTAAAAACCCGGTCTCTTCACGATGTCACTAGCTCTCTCTATCACATGTAGATATCATAGAATTCTTGGGGACAACATGACCGACCTTGAATGTCGCCGCTGTCTTACGCTGAAACAAAGTCTCACATTCACAACAACAAGTAGAGCAATCAATAGTATTCAAGCATCCACTGTTATTTTTACTCTGTTTACTTTGATTATAAATGACTCTGGGCTCATGTTGAACAAAATTAGCACAATTGCGCTTATTATTTGTTCTACGATCACAATACTTATTATTACCGTTGTCTTGTTTACAAAAAATGACTTTAGTCTTTTGTTTAGGAACATTACTCTGGTGATATAAAGCAACATTTGAAAAGCTATTATCTCTATCATACTTTCCAACATTCTTACAATCAAAACTTTGAGATTTGTTAAATTGTCTACAGTATCTACGAGAGGGAAAATTATTATTTTCTGATCTCCCTTGGTACTGTTTACTCTTGGGGTTATCTCTCTTTCTAGAACTGTTTTTCTTTTCCCTTATGGGAATATATTTACCAATAGTTTCAAACTGACTGTGCTGAGTTTGACAACTGCCAGAAACAATAGTATCTCTATTGTTCCGCATATGGGTTTCATCTTTGGAACAAGTAGTAATAGTCTCAACACCCGCTATTAATTTCTGAGTATTTCCAGTAGTAGACAAATATTTGCTCTTATGAGTCTTGACCTGAAATATATCACCTTTCTTTTCCTGACCAACGGAACTGCCTGTTACACTAGAATCTTTGTTGGTCTGACGCCAAGAATTATCACTGGAACTATCAGTAATATTAGAACTTTTAAAGTTGTATTTACCACGATAAGATCTGTCTTTACCATGAATGACATCTCTCTGAGCAAAAAGTATATGGGGCTGACTTTTCGCAACTTTCTGTCTATCATTGTGAACATTGACAGAAGAGCACCTTTTGTTTTTCAAAACCATATCTATTAAGCCAAATATTCTTTCCCTTGCTTCCGCAATTTCAATATCTTTAAGTGAAATCGTTTCACTTAACCTTTTATTTAACTCCTTAACAGCCAAAACTTTGTCGCTTTCTTCTGCTAGCAAATTTTCAATTTTAGCGACCTTCTCTTTCTCAGCCGTCAACTCCACTAAAGTCTCTTTCTCGTACTGTTCTTTATTTGCCCTCAACTGAGTCAACTCTATCTGAAGTGTTTCAGTCTGGACATCATCATTGTTTTTTCATAATCTCATTACTCTTCTTGGGGGGTACAATATTCATCTCCCCAATTTGATCACTGAGCATCGCATTATCATTCATCACCTCATGAAGCATTTCTATGTAAGTCTTCTCACAGACATTTCTCTCAACCTTCAATTTCTCATACATCTCTTTCTGTTCTTGAAGTTCCCGCGTGAGATTACCTATCTGAGTTTCCAAGTCTTGGACTTTGCTTAAAGCTGAATTTAATGTAGCTTGTGTACTAGAAAGTTCTGAGTTTGATTCAAGTATCTCACTTTTAAGCCTATACACAGTTGCCTGTAGTTCGTTCTCTTTAGCAACACCTTCTAGGAAATTCTCTCTTTGCTGTAGAGCACTTTGTTTGTTTACTTTTGCTTGTTTCTCAATTCTCAATTCCCTTTCCTGCTCATCAGATGTATGGTTGTGGATTATTTTGAACATGCTTTGCATTATATGTCCGTGTTCACGTTCAATATACTGTTGCAAAAACACACGAAGGTGCCGTAGCAAATTCACCAAATCCTTGGCCATTACCAAATTGCAAACAAACTTAAAGTTGTGTTCAGCAAATAACTCCAGGGATGTTGACACATTAATCAAAAAATCGTCCATGATCCATACTCCAAGTCGTGCACCTCTCAATCCCTTACCATCTCTACCTACCACCAATGCAGACTCCAACATAGGCCTTATATCTGTAGGGCACATATCACGATCCATGGTGATTCACTTACTTAATCAACTATATATAGTAATCACTTATAGTTATGACAAATTACTGTCGCAAAAGGTTTGACAATTACCCTTCCAGCTCACAAAGTTAACTATTTGTCAAGAAATGAGCTTATTCATCAATTCTGTATCACCAATTCCTTTTTATAGCACCTTTATCAAGTCACATCATTATCAGGAAAATCGACATATGTCAACAGCCATTAACACCTATGCATCAAATCTTAATCATATGTCAAATTAGACATAAACAACAATAATAACAAAATGAGCAATTAGGGAGGCCTAGCGACATATATGAAGTGACACAATTTACACAAGACACAATCACTTATCTTGTCAATGATCCCGCTTCTTTTCCGCCACGATACTGGATATCACATAGACTGCTAAAACCTCCACTGCGGGAAAGCACTGCAACTTGATTCGTTTCTCTTCAGGTAATTTCGTCAATATGATATGTGCTTAACAATGCACAAGTTGACAGGAACCATAATACAGCACACACTGCAACTCTTGACTCTTCTGTAGTCTGAAATGTACACGGCAACTCCGTGTATCATAACGTCTTGAACTTGTGATGGTGACCACTGGCACAGGTAACCCGAATATTGCAGAAATCTGTCACAACCCGTACAAATGCTGGTACAAATACTGTCCAAGTCTAATTGAACTTCCTTGACCACTGCAGACGTTGTTGTCGTCTATAGGCATGAAATAGGACGTAAATTGCTACTGGTGTAAAGTTGCCTTCTACCACGAATAAAGCGTGCGTCGTTTCTCAAATGCGCCACCCAGGCAGATAATAACTAGGTCACAGTTCTGAAGTACAGGAGATTCAAGCCACGCCTACATAAGGTCAATTATAACAAAGTCAAGTGTTCTACACTCTTGTCACGTGCAAGTCATATGTATTATTTTCAACTTGTAGTGACTGATCCTCTAGATATGTTATGGTCTGGTGGACAAAATTTGATTCACTTTATCCTCTTGCTTCAAGTACATATCACTGTAGAGGTAACAATTTCTTAATCGTATACGCCACTCAGGCACATCTTAAATCATATCCAATGATACGAAAACTACGCCACTTAGGCTATCGACGCGAATAGTCGTAGATGTCAGATCCTGTTAACTGAAAACCACCAACTGATACCGAAGTGGTTTCAGTCTGAAATGTTATTACTGTTAATGTTATTACTGGCCATAAATGTACTCGCATTCGCTAGCAAATACACGAGTCAATATAACACAATTTCCCGGGCATTAATACCTAATATAATATAATACGGCCTGTCCACATCCTGGCCTAAACAGTACTTCAATACTCAATAAAGCCTGCACCACACGGCAGCTATAATAATGTTCATATGGCCTAAACAGTACTTCAATACTCAATAAAGCCTGCATCACACGGCAGCTCTAATAATCTTCATATGGCCTAAACAGTACTCCAATACTCACTAAAGCCTGCATCACACGGCAGCTATAATAATCTTCATATGGCCTAAACAAATCTTCAATACTCAATAAAGCCTGCACCACACGGCAGCTATAATAATCTTCATACGGCCTAAACAGTACTTCATTACTCCATAAAGCCTGCAACACACGGCAGCTATAATCATCTTCATATGGCCTAAACAGTACTGCATTACTCAATAAAGCCTGCAACACACGGCAGCTATAATAATCTTCATATGGCCTAAACAGTCTTCACTGCAGTTTATCAAATAGGCTGTACACACAGCGAAATATATAAGTCGACATTTTCTCAAATCCTACGTAGGCATACATTATCCAAAAACACTGGGACTCGACCTACACGGTCCACGCCCAAAACACAACTCCCCAAATCACACACTAGTCCCACCAAAAAACCCGTCACGAGATTCGGTTGTCTTGAACACCGTTCTCGATAACACATGCAGACTAGCGAGCTATTCACATAACTCAAAACAGTACAGAATAAATACATTAAACAGCGTTCACACGCTTATCTGTACTCTGTCACCCGAAAAATAGGAAAAGATAATTCTATCCTAAAGTCAGACAAGTATCCGCTTAATCAAGCGTTGCAACTCGAAATTTAATATGTTCAAAACACCATTCTAAAGATTACTTCCCCTTCCATAAATTCCACTTGCAACAGTATGACAAAGTCACAAATGTGGAATTGATGACAAGAACCAGGCAAGTGCCAGTGGAACAAGAGTTGAGAAGAAGACGCTGGCAATGGATAGGACACACATTGCGGAGACTTGTTGATAGCATTACACGGCAGTCCTTGTTCTTGAATCCACAGGGAAAGAGATGCCGACCAAAAACACGTGGAAAAGAGAACTGGATACAGAGGTGAAAATGATGAGGAAAACATGGAAAGAACTTGAGCGGATGGCACAGGACAGGAAGACTTGGCATGTGTTTGTTGAAGGACTATGCTCCTTGGGGAGCTAAAGGGTATTGATTGACATTGCTGATCACTTCGGTCCTTGTGGCGGACACCAGGTTGGGAACCACTGTCATATTTGTACCCCTGAGACTAGTACTTTACAGCCTGTCGCAATGTAAATAGAAACCAGCTTTGTTACAGCGGGTTAATTTATTGTAAACACAAACCAACATTGCTCAGGAAGAGACTGTGACGTTAGACAACAAAATGAGGAAACCAATCGATAGCGTTACATGACAGTACGTGTAAATAATAAAGGTGGGGTCGGCGACCGGTCGATTCCGACCTACTGGTAGTTCCCAGAAGGTTATTAGGTAGATCTCTGGACCAGTGGTTCCCACCGTGGGCCATGCCATCTTTCTAGGGGGCCTCAGTAAGATGGTAAAGTACCTTTTCTCCGGCTAACAGTGGCTATGAGGGACGGGGCGGCCACAGAGGTAAATGAGGATCAGATGGGGGCCATGAGGAAAAAAAAAGTTGAGAACAACTGCTCTAGATGACGGAAGAGGAAATAAGAAAGAATTTTTAGTTGAGCAAATTTCTGAGTAGTCCTTTCCCGCTGATACTTAAAAGTGCGGCCATGGTTACAGATGGTTCTTGCGCGTTCCCAGAGAAACCCCATAATCTAAATTACTATGAATTCAATTTATTGATGAACTGCAAAAGATAGGAAATCGAGCGTCTTTCTTTGTTAGTTAAAATTGAGTAAAATATCACTAAGTTTACATTTTTCACTGCGCTGTAAATGGTAGATGGTAAAACAGTCAAAAAAGGCATGCACACCATCATTGCTGGCAGACGCTGGAACTGGGCTGGCCATGTCATCAGAAGGTACCCTGACACCATCACCAGAACTGCTATACTATGGACCCTAGAAGGACAGCAAAAGAGAGACAGATCAAAGACAACCTGGTGGAGAACAATGGAGGCTGAGTTGCAAAGCATGAACCAGAGTTGGAGCACGGCACGAAGGATGGCCACCGACTGAGCAAAATGGGGACAGTTTGTTGCTGTCCTACAAGATGCCACTGGGCGTGATGACCACTTACTGCTTTGTCAGTCATGGGCTAAGGACCCAGGAAGAGAAGAAGAAAACAGAAAACTGATCTTCCAACAAGTCAACATTTACATAAATGCTGTATTTATTCCTAATTTACTTTGAAATCTGACAACGTACATGATTTTATCACAGTTGATCTTTTGATAGCTCAGTGTCACAGGATAGACATTCGCCGAAATATTAAGTTTGTCACGTTGGAGAGTGGCAACGCTGTTAGAATAAAAAACCGGTTTGGCCAGTTGAGCCAGAACGGAAGAGGATATAAATATTTTGGCGCAAATATTTAGATGTGATGCCTGCCGTCCTGAGAGGACGTGGTCCCTTTGTCAGCGGTTTTTGCTGGGATTATTTGAATGCCATTGTGGTTCACATTTCTTGCCGGTATTCTTGTGATCAGGATTATTTTGTATATCGCTAGAACGGTGGTGTAATTTCTAGTGGTTTTTTCCCTGTATATCATTTACGTTAAGTATCGTACGTTTGGGTATTGCTTTACTACAGTACAGGGCTTAGCCGGTGAGCGAAAGTCATGGTTTATTCACTGAATAGGATATGTCGGTGATTATGTACTGTTATATTGAGCTGTTGATTATGGCAAGTAGATTGGCATTTCCATTGCATTGTTATTTCAGGTGTATTGCTAGCCGTGTGCGGCTTTTGTGTGTGTACAATATTTATTAAAGGGTCCTTACCTGTTCCAGGTGTTATTGGTTATTTAATGTCAGCTATTGTGTGCTGTGGTCATACCTGTAGATAGTGAGCATAAGTCTATAGATTTGCCATGTGTTAACCTGTTAAACCCACAGTACAAATAGGGTTTGATCCGACAGCACAAGTAGTCTTGTGTGTGTTCTGACACTCAGTAATAGTAAAGTTAATCGTCACATTTTTTTTGGGTTGCCTGCCACTGTAAAAACGTGAGCTGCAGTTAAAGTGTTAGAAAAAGGTACTGAGTCAGTTTTACAACTGAACGAAACACTCAAACGCTGCACACACAAAAAACTGGGCATATATTATTTAACCACTGTAACCGTTATTAAACATATATTTTATAATCAAGTTCAACACAGAAGTAAGAATCTTCACCTCAAATGTCAAATCAGGCCTATTGTATGGCTCTATAACATGGAGAACAACAAAAACAACAACCTAGATGTTACAGATTCTCATAAATAGGTGCTTGCGTAAAATAGAAGAATTCAAATGGTACGACAAGGTCACTAATGTGGCACGCAGGACACGAACCAGAAAAATGCCACTTGAAAAAAAGATTAGAATAAGCCGTCGGAGATGGTTATGACACATTGTGATGAACGAGCGCCAAGTCGTATCGCTCTCTTTCCTATCATCTCTCTTTTCTTGCATTTTCAACCACATTTGCTGTTTCATCGTTGTACAAGTAATCTTTAATCACGACTGGAGTTTAAACGGTAATCTTTATTACTCGTGAATTGTATCTAAAGTGTAACGTAACGCTTCTTTGATTCAGGTTTCCACATTGTTAAACACGCCTGGTTTCATCATAATTTTGGGAAATACACCTGGCTATAGAACGATTTCTTTTGATACGTAGGTCCCTGTGCAGATATCGTCATACATACCACCTTGGAGTATTGAATATTTTGGAAGACTCGAGGCTGAAACCATATGGTAGTCCGTTCATGGCTAAGCCGCTGTTTAAGCAAACTACGGTCATCGCGCACAATACAATGGACGCACGCAAACAATAGACTCCGAGCGTGGGAGATCACAAGGCCCGTGACACGGACTACCACCTTAATAAACCCAATAATCATTTGATCATTATCTAGTTCGTTAATCCCTCACTCGTGCTGTCGATGTTAAATAGTAACTTCAAGGTAAATTCCTACCTTCAGATGAGGTTGGGGGCTTTTTCTGTTACGGGATCTAAGGGCAGAAGCTAAGGTCGTGGGGAAACAGAACTCTTTCCATAATTCACTAGAAACCACTGTCCAGTGCAAAGCATTCACATTCTCTTCTTCTTGGCCTTATCTCGAATAGGTTTCTATTCTGTCTTAACGAGCCAATTTCTGGAGACCTTCTTCATAACATTTCATAGGCTATTTTCGGCGAAAACTACTGCTGCAGTTGCCCCAGTATACACCATGCGACACACATACAGAATAAACGATAGCATTACCATGCAGTACTTGCTCAGGACAGCATTACCAGACAGTCCTTGTTCTAGAATCCCCGGGGCAAGACATGCAGAGGTAGACCAAACAACAAATGGGGTAGTGAACTGAAGACATTCATGAAAATGAACTGGAAGACATTCATGAAAATGAACTGGAAGACATTCATGAAAATGAACTGGAAGACATGGAAAGACCTTCAACTGGTGGCACGGAATAGGGAGACTTGGCTTTAGTTTGTTAAAGGCCTATGGTTCTTGTGGATTTCAAGGCTAACGAATTAATAAAAAAGTTGTTTTTTTGTTTTTGTTTTAAATTGTACCTTTCAACTATGAAATTAGCTCAGTACCAGTTGTTATAATTTTCTTCTTTTCATCACAAGACAGCCCGTGTGCTTGAATACCTAGGAGTAAGAGATATAAATGGAGACAAAAAAATACGTTGAGATGGAAAATGGAGACAGGCGAATGAAGAACACATGACAAGTTTTTAAAGGATGGCATATGATACGAAGTCTTGACGTGAAGACGTCCTGTGTTCCAAGAGAATTGATAGGTAATGAAGAACTAAGAGTTGGATAAATGCTTATGTCAATCATATTTTCAATAGAGGTTTGTGTTATACACAAATAGGGAGCCGCGCTAGCGTAGTGGTTACCACACCGCTCTGGCGACCGGGTGATGCAGGATCAAACCCGGGTGACGGCATTTGAGGATTTTTCGTCGACCGGGATTTGGACTGGATTAACTCGAGACCTGGCGAGGACATTTGAAGGAGTGTCGTCGACCAGGGATTGGCGGCTCTTGAGCCGACCCAGCTCTAATGGGTACCTCCGAAATCGGCGAGTATTTGCCTGAATGGCGAGGGACACCTGTCTCTGTACAAGAAAAAGGGATACTCACGTAAAATCAATGTCAGGTTAGACATTAATAATAACCTGAGATTTCGCCTCGAGTATTAGCGGGCGTACGAAAAAAAAAATACACAAGGTAAGTTCGCTATGTTGTAGACTGGCGGTAGGCAACCAAGAAGCTGTGAAGATCTACTTTAAAAAACTCAGCCCTCTAAAGATATACTGCGATAAAACCATGGCTGCTTTCAGGATTCATAATATTTGTAATTGTCCCGGCTTATCTTCCTTCATCTGCGGTAGTGGTTCACAAATGGTCAGACAATTTGAATAAAAGGATGAGTTTTCAAAAGCAACACCCTTTGATCACGATTACTCTTGTCAGTGATGCAATTAAGAGGGTTGTGCTCCAATTTTAGAGAGTCTCACGTGGAATTTAGGATGGCACGCACAAGAGTGTTTACTAGGTTTATTGCTTACTTTCTTAGTCGTTTCCCTTCTACCGTGAGGTGCAGATGTTTGAAAGAGAGAGCGCCAGACTATCATATCGGCTGTCTTCCTCCTGGCCTGGTTCCATTCTAGTCCTCTGTCCTTCAAAGATTGTCTAATGTTGTCCTCCCAGCGGACTCTGGGTCGTCCTGGAGGTATGGATCCCTGTCTCCTAGTTTCCCATACTTGTCGTGGTAGCCGATTTTCTCCCATTCTGCAGACGTGGCCAAACCATCTTAGTTGGGACTGTTCTTCCTGTGTCTGCAGGGGGTGGGATTTTAGGCCTTGACGCATCGTCTGGTTGCGGACCATGTCTCATCTTGTTACTTCAACCACCTTCCTCAGATACCTCATTTCTGAGGTTTGGATCTGGCTTTTGTGGGCTGTAGTCATTGCCCATGACTTGCATCCATATGTAAAGACTGAGACATAGATGGAGCGGTATACAGCCATCCTCATTTTCTTACCAACCTCTCTTTTGCTGAGGAATCCTCGATGTATGGCCTGAAAAAGTCTCCCAGCTGCTGATTTTCAAATGGCCAACTCTTCTTTGATGCCTCCCTTCCGGTCTATAACAGCTCCGAGGTATTTAAAGTGGTCAACTTGTTTCAGAACCTGTTCTCCCAGCTTAATCTGATGCCTTCTTTCTTCTCGTGATATAACCATGGATTTTGTTTTAGAGTTGCTTATGACCATCCCTCTCTTCTCCAGCTCTTCCTTCCAGACTTGCAGTTTGGATTGGAGATGTGCCACTGATTTAGCAATCATGGCAACATCATCGGCAAATGCCAGCTCTGAAATATAGATCTGACGCATCTTCCAGTACCCCACTGAATACTTTCTTGTTCTCGCCTTACATGTCTCGATGACATCGTCCATGAGGAGTATGACAAGATAAGATAACAGAATATCACCTTGTCGTACACCATTGGTGGTCCTGAACTCTTCTGACTTATGGTTTGCTGTCCTCACATAATTTCTGCAAGACTTGTAGAAGCTCTGTATAGCATGAATCAGAGGTGCTGGAATGTTCTTCCTTGCCAAACAGTCTCATAGTTTGCTCCAGTGGACCCTATTAAACGCCTTTTCCAGATCTCCGAAACAAAGATGGATCTCACTCTTTTACTCAAGGGCCTTTTCACTCAGCTCACTGAGTGTGAAGATTAGGTCTTGCGTACATCGGTTTGCTCGGAATCCACACTGGACCTCATCCAATTGTGGCTAAGCTAGGCGTCGGAGTTTCTGCTCTAGGATTCTAGAGTAGATTTTACCAGGGACAATGAGAAGGAATATACCTCTATGGTTTCCACAGTGTCGATTGTCACCCTTTTTGAAAATTGGTATTATGATGGCAATCTCCCAATCCTTTGGTATGGTCTTGTTGCACCACGCTGCCTGTAGGACCCTTAAGAGTAATAGGTCGCTTCCTGCTACCATGTACTTAACCATTTCTGGTGTTATACCATCATGCCCTGCCGCTTTGCCCATCTTGATTTTCTCCAGTGCTGCCTTCAGTTTTTCCATCTTTATGTCATCTTCACCACCATTGGTTTTCTCTTCTGTGCTAGTGGTTATCATTTCTGATGCTTGACCTTGCTCACCATCAAGGAGTTCTGAGAAATATTCTTTCCATCTTTCCATTACTTCCTTCGGGGCAGTAAGCAATTTGCCTTTCTTGTTCTTTATGAATTTGAGAGGACATTGTTTTTCCTTCCTCATGTTCATTAGGGTCTTATAGAACAATTTCTGGTTTTCTTGTGCATCTTTATCTAGCTTTTCTCCAAATTCTTCCCAGGACTTCTGTTTTCCTGCTAGCACCTTGTTCTCTGCTTCTGTTCTGTCACATATTCTCTATATTTCTCTATTTGTTATGCTGTGGTTTTAGCTCCTAAGTATTGTTTCCATGCCATTTTGTTCTCTCTTATTTTCTCTTTGACTTCCTCTGTCCACCAAGGTGAGCTCTTTCTCTTGTTCCCAAGTTGGACCACCTCATGCTTCTGCAGAAGCTGTCTTTATGATGTCCTTGAATTTAAGCCAGAGGGTTTCCAAGTCATCAGGTTGTTCTTCTGTGTTTCTCACCGCTGTAGCAATAAGCCCCTGATATCTGGTATTAATTTCTGGCTCTCTCAGCTTGTAGGTCTTAATGCTCATTTATCCCGTTCGTTTACTTAGTTTCTTGCGTGATGTTGGGCAGTTCCTAGGCTGAGCAACACTTTCAGTTGTTCTTTTGATTGTTAGCAGGTAGTGATCATTTCCAATCTCTGGCCCCCTCCAGACTCTAGCATCCCGGACATACTTGAATGAGCTCCTCCTAACTATGGCATAGTCGATCACTGACTTATGATTCCTTGTTGGTTCACATATAGTGTTTGCATGTATGCGCTTATGAGAGAACTTTGTGTTTGTAATGATCAGATTATGCTTACTGCAGAATGTGAGGAGTCGCTTTCCATTGTCATTGAGAGTATCTTCTCCATATCTTCCGATTACTCCACCCCATCTAGCATCGTCATTTCCACTCTGGCATTGAAATCTCTGAGCATGATAATTTCATCTAGGCAGTCATCCACTGTCCTTTGAAGCAGCTTGAAGAATTCCTCCTTGACCTCTTGTTACGTACATTTATTACCTAAGGGGGTAGTCTTCGGTCCTGCCAAATGTACGCACCAGTTTTATGTAGTTATATTGTTTGTGCGTTCGATTGATTCACGCACTGACGTGCACAATGCTGTGTGAGTTGCTTTGGACGCACGTGTAACCTAGTTGAGTAGATTGTGACGTCATGATAGGGGCAGCTCGGACGACATTTTATGTCCGCAGTGTTATTATTTGATTCCTGGCAGATTTGAAGAAGCCAGCAGTTGTATTCGTATCTATTGGTCTTCATGGCGAAGCCAATAGTGGATGTCTGAAGTAAGTGTCGCCCCATTTCGTATGGCAAGTTTAATTATGTAAATTAAAGTATCAGGCCGCTCCTATTAATGGTCTAGCGGGAATTCATCGGAGATGACATTCCTAGAATTGGACACACGGAGTCGATAGCCTTTGGAATCTTTTGTAGAGGGAGAATCCATATGTGGAATCAAGTTAATGAATATAGATATATATGCTTCACATGTTTAATATGCCGTTTTACCTATGCCAAAGTCGTGGTATGGATACCGAGAGGTTTGCCAAGATGAAACACTAACTTGGTTGTATTGTTATATCTGCCTTTTGTTTGGATTGGATATGCTATCCAAGAATTTTACAACAAAGTCTGGGATGCTTACAAGTATGATATAAATTATTGCTCCGTGAGAATGAATCCGTTTGCCTTAATAAACGTCCTTGGGAGAAGGTCAATGGACGTTAATTACCATGTCTGTTATATGAAATGGAAGTGATCCTTAGTCACTGGAATAAGAGAACTTAACTGTTAGAGAATCTACAACAACTTTTAACAGTGATATTAACATTTTAACGTATGATCTTCACATCTGTAACTATGATTGTCTTGTTCCACTTCGTTGGTGTCACGTCAATAAAATACATGTACAGTAAACACCGACTTGTGTGCTGCCAATACTTGCCAGTTCACCCAATGCAACGATACCTGTTGGAATGTTCGTTTGAAGAAGTTTATTGACATTTTGTTCGTATTCAACCATTCGCGTGATAAAATCAATACCATTACCATAAACGGACTCCAACAGAAAATGGTGTGCCAGCGTGGTTTGAAAATAATTATTTCAAAGGAACGAACGCAAGCCAAGGAATCGTTTGAAGATGGGATTTGTTCTTTCAAGGTGAAATCATCTTAAATTTGGAACATTGTAAAAATGAATCAGAATCAACTAACCGTTACCTCAAGGTCATCAATCAACCTCCAGGTCCAGTTGTACGGTGACTAACTGCACTTGGGATCACCTATTCCTCATTACGTGCGAGCTTGTGTTGAAAAAGCAGAACGAAGTATTTTATTCCTCCAGTACATACACGGGGACGAGGCACATTGGTTGTTCTTTCCGGCACGCGAGATGAGTATAGCGTGTTGTCGTTATACACTTTATTACATTTAGCTGTGCCTTTAATGTTCATATCTATATTTTCTATATTATTTGTTATGTGTTGTGTATTCTTTGCGGGAGGTAGGGAGGTTGATCTGACGGACGAGATCCATCTCGAAGCCAATTCGGGCTCTTCGTCAGACGTTCTGTAGGACATTATTTTGCAGACTTCCCGCAGTGGAATGTTCCTACGCGTGAGCGTAGAAGGATTCTAGGTCCACTGTGTTTGGTGGTCTGTAACACCTATCTGTTCTAGCTGTTTCGTCAAGTTTTACTTGTTGTTCTCATAGTTCTTTTTAATCGTACCTTATTTTCATGATGTATTTTGTTTGTGATTATTGTCCATCTCACCTTTCCTGTCGTTTAGTTTTTTACAAAACCATTGTTTTTTACACTGTGTTGTCTATTGTCTTGTTAACTATCTGATCGTAGTTATCGTCGTATATTTTTACGATATTCTATTTTAGTTATACATTTTATTTTTTTTGATTTCTACGATTGTGTTCACCGTCCATTTTATCATGTCTTGTCGGTTATGTTTCTATTGTCTTTCTCGTTGTTCATTTCATGACATTTGATTACATAAATTTATTGATTAATAACATATTTAATAATTATATGATAACATTATATAAATTGATTTACCGTTCTTGGACAGGAACGTGTACCTTTGATTAGAGTGTAAATTAATTGGATATTAACTGAGTAACACTTATTAGAGTGAGAAAAACATTATTAGACATAATGGATATTTTGGATCATTTTCTCCGGAAGGGAGATAGAATAGGTAAATGGGGTTCAAGTTGTGAGGAATATGCCATTGAACATTTCTTACTTCAAATTACCCAGGATCTCAAGAATTTTGCTTTTCTTAGGTGCAAATATGGCTTTTCACAAGAGAAAGCAGTGAGACTTGCTAAATTATTATCCACCATTTTTTATGATGAAGGAAAAATAACTACTCAAGACAGTAGTGTTATTGAGGTGGATGAGTTGATGAAAACCATAACGAAGCACAAGGGTAGGGAGATTGCCCTTACGAATGAGCTGCTACAACAAAAAGGGGAATATGAGAAGAAGTTGTTGGCTATGGATTTTGAAAATGCTGAGATGAAGAATAAAATGACGGTGTTGATAGAGGATAATAAGAAATTTCATGACTCTTCTTTTAACCAGAAAAGAGAGTTAGATAATGAGGTGACCTCCTTAATGAACATATTTTTCGAAGAAGATAGTGACGATGAAAAAATACCTACTGCTATTAATACTACTCTGCAGATAGATTGCAATACACACGTGGCTCAAATTCAGAGCCTGACATCTGAGGTAACTCTTTTGAGAGAAAAGTGTAATATGGAAAAAACGATGGAACAAAACATGGAAGTTTTGGATAAGAAGGTAGCAGATCTTACCTTGGCAAATCAAGAACTCAGGAATCTTCTATGTCAACAGGAGAAAGTGTCTCAGGAAAAACAGATAAATATTGAAAAATTACTCATGGAGAAAAATGAGTTAGAGAATGAAGTACGCTCAGTTAAAATATTACTTGACAAGCAGAATAAGGTCATTGGAGAATTTGATAAGTTAAATGTGACTATAAAGACAGACTGTCATGCTCATTTGGCTCAGATTCAAGAACTGACATCTGAGATTCCTCTTTTGAAATTAAGGGTTGAGGAACTTACGATTAGCCATCAAAATGCCATTGAGGCACTTGAAAAAGAAAAGGCCATTAATAAAGAACATGTCAGGAAACACACTATCGATGTTGAACATCTAACTCAAACTGCTGCTGCAGAACTCGAAGTTAAAGATTTAAATATTATGAATGGGATTGCTAGAGAGCTAGAACAAGTCAAAAGGAATTATGAGAAGTTAATGTCAGATTATGTAGATTTGAAACTAGAATCTGAAGATAATAAAATTCAACAGAAAATAGAAGCGGAAAAACAAAAAAAATTGATAATGAATCTTAGAGATAGAAAAGTCAGAAAGGGAAATAACAAGAATTACCATTCTTGTAAAGGGAAACAATTTTGTCAAACTTCTCAGTATAATGTATCTTCTAGCCAATCTCACAGATCACGAGATTTTCATCAGAATAATTTTGGAAATAATCAAAGCAATAATTATTATCATAATGGGAAATTTAAATCACAATCTTTCAAAAACAGACAAGGTTATCAAAATAGACAGTATGGTCAATGGCACAATGGTAATGGTCATACTAACCGTGATTTTAACGTAAACAAAAATGCAAATACTAGCAATTTTGGGGATAATAACCAAAATCGATCGCTACGAAGATATAGATCTTCGAACCACCCACGACAACACTCTAATGTTGCTTTGAGTGATACACATTCAAACAAGGAACAGGATAATAATGTTAATGCACATAGTGCTATGTCATGTTCTCTGGATTTCAAACAGGTCAAGTCTTGTGATGAGAGTAATACCCCATTCCAGCCCAAGGCGATCACGACGCTGCGACGCGGGCAAAGTATACCAAGCCTACCAGCGGCTTGTACGGCCACGTCAGCTACTGACTATGGAACAGGAAGCCTTAAATTAAATAAGGGTTTTTTAAATGGCATTCCATGCTCTCTTTTATTCGATTCAGGCTCCAGTACAATCGGCGTCCGGACATCGCTGATCGACCCTAGTTGTGCGACGGGCAGGGTTGTGAAATGTGTCACGTTTGGCGGAACTGTGGAAACATTCCCCACAGCCATTATAACACTTCATACTCCATTTTTTTCAGGACAGATCCAAGCATGTCTTCTTCCAAACCCAATCTGTGATGTAATACTTGGTCGCATACATGACATAAAGGAATGTACCCCACAGCAAATTGCTGAATGGGAAAAGCAGCATATACAGGATGCCTATGCATTTAAGTCTATACCTAGAGTTGTGTCACATGCACATGCTATTAACATATTGGGTAATGCTAATGTACCGGAATCTAGTAGTGAAAATGATTCCATGGTTCATTACGCCACTGTGGCTAATGGATTACAACCTTTACGACATGCTTCCATTCTTAAGAATGATATTAAGGTTTTAACGCAACCTGTAAAGACTAGTAAGTCATATACCTTCCCTCGAATTGATCAGCAGTCAACTGATCGTAAGAAAAAGGTTAAGTTTGTAAAAAAAGGAAAGGATGTTCCTAATAAAAATAATAGTTGTAACTCAGGTGAGAAAACTAAAACCAATAAGGTTGTCAATAAGGTTTTAACTTTGCCTAGCAAGCAGGTGTCTACGACATGCCGTACACCTACACCTTTGTCTGGCATAAGTAATAATACTCAATTACAGGGGTATGGTACATTTAAGAACAATAATTCTACACGTAGAAATAATAAATATTATAATTTACCTCAAAGGACTAAGGTTACTCATCAACCTTACTCCCACTCTTGTGATAATGGTACCACTTATATTGGTAGAGGTGCATCTTCTCGCACCATCCTTGTGCAAAATCTGCCACAACGAACTACTTGGCAGGCACTAGGAGATTTTCTCAACCACACGGCGGACGTTAGGTTCGTGCGTCTGTTACCTCATATCACTAACAGGTATGGTGACGCCGTGGTAACTTTTAGGACCAATAGAGATGCTCGCATGGCTATCGAGCGGGACAATGGTGTGTATTTTCACCACCATTCCCTCAGGTTACGATTAGTACCTGATTCTGCGTCACGCAGATAGTAACCTACTATATTGAATTTTGATATCACATTCTTTGATGACTCAGCCTATGCAGTCATCATTTCTTTCTTGTAATAGTCATTTGTTCTTTTTCTAGTTCTCATGAACTTTTTTCAATATAATTTTATGCCATTCGGGTTAATGAATGCGCCAGCTACCTTTGTACGCATGATGCGTCGCATATTGTCTCATCGTCCCGATGTCATTACTTATATAGATGACATCTGTCTTTTCAGTGACTCTTGGGATGAACATATTCAGGGTTTAAAATCTTTACTTTCTACCTTACGGGATTACAACTTAACAGCAAAACCTTCAAAGGCTTTTGTCGGTTTTCATGACATCTCATTTCTTGGTCACCGTATAGGTCGCGGTTTAATATATACAGAAGACAGTAACGTCTCTAAAATTTTAAACATCTCAGCACCTAAGACAAAAAAACAAGTGAGGTCACTCTTAGGACTAATACAGTTCTATTCTAAATTCATCCCTCATTTGTCTACTATAACTGCACCTCTTTCTTCGTTACTGAAGAAAGGCACACCTAATGTAATAAAGTGGTCGCAGGATCACCAAACGGCGTTAGACTATATAAAACAAATTTTTTCAAATAAGCCTTTTTTAAGGTTGCCTAACAAAGATCTCACCTTTGTTCTTCGCAGTGATGCTTCTTCCTACGCTATCGCGGCAGTTTTGATGCAAGAATACGGAGGTACCTTATTTCCTGTTATGTACGTATCCAGAAAGCTTACGACGAGTGAAATGAAGTACTCCGTTCTCGATAAAGAGCTCCTTGCTCTTGTATGGTCAATCACAAAACTGGAAGGTTACCTGCTCGGCTCACACTTTGTGGTGGAGTCTGACCAGAAAGCTCTTACGGCATTGAATACTGGAAACGTTAAGTCATCAAAGTCAGCGCGTTACGCTATAGCTCTACAGCCATTCCACTTTGAGATACGTGCTATTCCTGGAGTGCAGAATGTATTTGCAGACTGTCTTTCAAGATGCCCTAGTGAACTTGGTGAAACTAAACTACTTTTGGATCGAGAAACGTCCTCACCGAAACATGAATAACTTTGTACAGTGTCGTTAATTGTACATCTGTGAATACTATGTGTAGCTCTACAGTATTCGTATATATATAACTTTCAGAACATACTTACATATGGATTATAACATTATTTCTTGTGAAGTAACGTTTTATTAGAACGGGAACAGTGATATTAAAGTAACATTTTTTTTAGTATGGAAACATTGGTAAAAACGACAAATAGACATTCATTAGTGTTATGGAACATATTACACTACATATCGTGTTCGTTAACTTATTTCGTGCATGGAACATTAGGAACCTATTCTTGTTGACTCTAAATAGTTCTGAACGAATATTCACAATGACTGAAATTAGAATTACTTAGAATAAATTACTAGTTATTTACTTATGTGTAATTAAGTACTAGAATTAGATTAATTCAATTTAATCAATTTGATTGTTTATAAATCACACATCTACTAACTTTATTAGTGTCTCGCAATACGTGTAGTCACGTATCCCACTACATGAGATTTTACTTTTAGATAACTAGTCAAACTTACTAGTGCTAGATATCAGTAAGTGCGTTGCTTCTTAAAGTGTTTAATTTTACATTGCTTCATTTTTGCACATTGTATTTCAAAATTTTCTGTTTCACTGATTCTTTTATCATTGATTATCATCAGTGTTGCTGTTCATTTTCATTTTTGAAATCATATGTTTCAAATTTTGTTGAAAACTTAGTTCAATTTTATTATCATCTTTTTTGTTGATTTTTCATTTTCATTTTCATTTTTTCAACTTCTTTTTACTTCGAATATTACCACATCGTTCCAAAGTAGGTCGATGGTGGATGTGTGCTTTAATGCATACTGTCATTTAGTTCTATTAATTTCAAGTCAATATTCTTTTCTTAATATGATATAATTTTATGCATGTCATAAATCGTGTTGTAGTTTTGACTCACCTCTCTCGAGTAATTAGTTCGAAAAAAATTAATGGGATTAATTTTTTTAAGGGGAGGTAATAAGGGAGCTGTTACGTACATTTATTACCTAAGGGGGTAGTCTTCGGTCCTGCCAAATGTACGCACCAGTTTTATGTAGTTATATTGTTTGTGCGTTCGATTGATTCACGCACTGACGTGCACAATGCTGTGTGAGTTGCTTTGGACGCACGTGTAACCTAGTTGAGTAGATTGTGACGTCATGATAGGGGCAGCTCGGACGACATTTTATGTCCGCAGTGTTATTATTTGATTCCTGGCAGATTTGAAGAAGCCAGCAGTTGTATTCGTATCTATTGGTCTTCATGGCGAAGCCAATAGTGGATGTCTGAAGTAAGTGTCGCCCCATTTCGTATGGCAAGTTTAATTATGTAAATTAAAGTATCAGGCCGCTCCTATTAATGGTCTAGCGGGAATTCATCGGAGATGACATTCCTAGAATTGGACACACGGAGTCGATAGCCTTTGGAATCTTTTGTAGAGGGAGAATCCATATGTGGAATCAAGTTAATGAATATAGATATATGCTTCACATGTTTAATATGCCGTTTTTACCTATGCCAAAGTCGTGGTATGGATACCGAGAGGTTTGCCAAGATGAAACACTAACTTGGTTGTATTGTTATATCTGCCTTTTGTTTGGATTGGATATGCTATCCAAGAATTTTACAACAAAGTCTGGGATGCTTACAAGTATGATATAAATTATTGCTCCGTGAGAATGAATCCGTTTGCCTTAATAAACGTCCTTGGGAGAAGGTCAATGGACGTTAATTACCATGTCTGTTATATGAAATGGAAGTGATCCTTAGTCACTGGAATAAGAGAACTTAACTGTTAGAGAATCTACAACAACTTTTAACAGTGATATTAACATTTTAACGTATGATCTTCACATCTGTAACTATGATTGTCTTGTTCCACTTCGTTGGTGTCACGTCAATAAAATACATGTACAGTAAACACCGACTTGTGTGCTGCCAATACTTGCCAGTTCACCCAATGCAACGATACCTGTTGGAATGTTCGTTTGAAGAAGTTTATTGACATTTTGTTCGTATTCAACCATTCGCGTGATAAAATCAATACCATTACCATAAACGGACTCCAACACCTCTGCTCTCTCATCCTCATTTGGTCCATACACTATGGCAAGGTTGACTATGGTTTCTCCTTCTTTTAGTTTTACAACCATAATGCGCTCCGAGACAAAGTTCCATCCCTTGATACTATCTTTTTTTGTTTTTTGCCACAATGCAGTCCACACCCCCTTTAGCTCTTTCAGATGTAGAGCAGCGTGTCGCCATCGAGATCCATGACTCCTTGTCCCCTTTTCTTCGTTTACGTTAGAGCAAGGATTTATAGTTTTGCTTTCCTGATCTCTTCCACCAGCTCCTCTTCCCATTTATACTTCATTTATACTAGGTTTATTGCAAACTTAGTATCATCCGCCAACTTCTGTGAGAAAAGCAATTGTGTCACGATATAACACTTGACTCGTGCTTATTTAGCCCTTAGTTGAAATTAATTCTATTATTAGCTCAGTATGTTAGTATTTTTAAAAATAAGTCATACGGCTGCAACCATTAAATTCAGTCAAATTCACTCAACCAATTTATCAACTCTTACTAAGGATTTATATTTACACATATAAAAACAGGATATTTATTTATGAAATGTAACCACTTCACATACCTGGGGTCTACCATCAATGACAAACTCTCACTGGACACAGAAATTGACAGCCGCATTGGCAAAGCTGCAGCTACCTTTGCCCGCCTCACATCGCGTGTTTGTGGAAACCCCAAACTCACAACGAAGACCAAGGCTGCGGTATATAACACCGGCGTCACCAGCACTCTCCTATATGGCAGCGAGACTTGGACAACCTACGCTAAGCAAGAAAGAAGGCTCAATACCTTCCATTTACTGTGTCTACGCCACATCCTCGGCATCTCGTGGAAAGATAAAGTGACAAATGTCGAGGTTTTATCACGTGCTGGCCCTCAAAGCATGTATACACTACTTATACAGCGCAGACTACGCTGGCTTGGCCATGTCCGCCGCATGGAAGATGGTCGCATCCCGAAAGATATCTTCTACGGGCAACTAGGAGATGGCAAAAGAACAGTTGGGCGACCGCAGCTGAGGTTCAAAGATGTGTGCAAGAGAGATACGAGTACACTGGACATAAATCCAGCAACGTGGGAGGATGAAGCTTCCGACCGCACCAAGTGGCGATGCTATTTACGGCGCCACCTCAGATTGGGCGAAAAGAAGCTCACTCAACAAGCCGAAGAGAGGAGAAAATGTCGAAAGGAGCAGCTGAGGGCTGTCACCTCGGGGGCGCATTCCCATAGTCAGTTATGACTGAAGGGGGTATTATTATTATTATTACTTGCACATGTATAATTATTTATGAAATTTTGTTGAAAAAAGAGTAAAGAATGAAAATGGCTAACTTTTTAGAAAACAGTTTAGTATGTGATCTTAAATAAACAGATAGTTATTTTGTTACCTAAGATGTTAAATTGGATGGAATAATTTTAGTGTCAAGAGTCTGTGTCGATTAGATCAGCTTATCTGTCCTGTTTCAGCGAAGGGTTGTTGCTGTTGACTGTTGTAGCTGTTGCTGGTTCACTGTGACTTCTTGACTGTTTGTTCTCTCTTCGGGAGTCCAATGGTTTTTAGGGAGCACATTCCTTGCGCTGAAGGAGTAACATCCACAAATGTCACCGCTTCGAGTGTCCTCTAGACCCGTCTGTTATAGGTGGTTCCAGAGCTTAGTACTAGTAAATAGTACCTGGAATTGAGAACCAGATAAAATAGAACCGCTCTTAAGACTTATGTCTCCTGATGTAAGCATCAGCTTTCCCCCACCATTTCATCTTCCTGAGAATTTTGCCCGATGCCTTTGAGCATAAAATCTCAGAACAAAATGTACATAACAGTTTGTAAGCCTCATACACAACTGTACATTAGTTAGCAATTCATACATGTTAAATACACATATAAGCAGAGAATGTGCATTTTAAGATACATCCATGCAATGAGTACGAGTATTTATCCAGACGTTTTTTGTCCAGGATGACTTTTAATATTAGTTAAGGGTAATTGTAAATTTACCATTACACATGAGGAGGATTTCCTGGGACTTGCGGCTATAAGTATTGTAAGACAAAAAAAGTCTTATACTTTTAATTTTACAAATTATTTCTAATGACTTTGGCACATCCTATAATGGAATCATTTGCTATTTCTCTTGACGTTTGATCTCCCTGACGAAGATGGAAATTCGTTGGGGGAGTTTTAAAACACTCAGGTTTTTAAAGTTAAAATTTCGTCCACGCAAAATTCAACCTCGCTATTTGTTTTCTTTTTTTTGGGTGGAATGTAATCACAATTTCGTTTAGTTTATTTTCTAATTTTAAGCCAAACACAAGGTACTGCGTCTTGTGTTAGTGAATTTCCCACCCACATATCATGATATTTATTGGCATGACCATATAAAGTCGTGTAAATAATTGTTACTGTCACCGAAACGAATTATGCCTCACCTTCTTATTCCCGTCTCTGATTTTTTTTCAGATAAGGTGTCTTGCTGGACTGATTATGTCATATCTCACGGCTTCCTAAAATTTCAATTCTGTTGTAATTATTTTTTGCAAGTTAGCCCACAAATTAAACACTCGTTACCATTTTGATGGCCAATTTACCCCCAAGCTCACCGGAACCCACTACGTAATGTAAATATGGCGTACAGACACTTAGTTCGTGATAAAAAATAGCCACTAGACTAACGTTTCCGTTTGCGTTTATCAAAATAAACACTCCAGACCTGGTCCAAATCGACCAAGCGTTTACTATTCTTACTCTATTGTGATCGTTTCACCGAGCAGACTTACAGTTTAGAAGACAAATGTGTGTCAAGCAAAAAACGTGATAGTGTTGTCGGGGAGTGTCCTTCCGTGGATAAGATAATTATCGGTAGATGAAGGCGTAAAAGGAAGATATTGACTGGATGAAAAAAAGGAATGATCGAATTGATTATGTTCTGTCTGTTTCATCACAGTAACCTGGAATTAGAGTAACTTTTACCATTTACGAACGATCTGCTTCCTGTAATTCATTCAACAGATGGGATGGAAAGTTCAAACTAAATTATATTTTATGAAATGGCAACTTCATTTCAACGAAAATGTCGCATTCCTTTGTCATTCAGTTCACGACTAAAGTAGATTTCATTTAGCAAGATAGCTGGTTTTCATCGCGAACGCTCCAAAAATTACCTTTAATCCTGGGATACATCGCTTTTATATCTTAGCTACACAGGGCTAGTCCAAAATTTCCCAAGCTTAATAATTTCCCCCCCCCCCCCTCCCCCCTGCCAGGTCACCAGAGATTTACCAGTGTTGCCGACACCTATACTAAACTAAATGTCACGAAAATTAAGGCGTAAGTGTTGCGTATTGTTTAAATGTTCATTGTATGTGCTATCTGTATGTAAAGTCAAAGCCACACGACCAGGAAAAACAAATAAACAAACAAAACAAAACCACCAAAAAATCCGACAATTCCAGGGTTTCACCCGACAAGAAAATTGCATATGTCTAACACAAAAAAATATTTAAAAAAAAAAGAAATATGTCTGCCCAAGCAGAAATGAGAAAATATAATGAAAATCATGGATACGTTTCGCGGAATGTGAAAGAAAATAAAATAACAAAAAATGCTATCATGTTTCTGATAATTTCCGCTGATTTCCGTCCGCACGTCAGCATTGATATAATATATTTCTTTTCTTTTTTTTTTTAGTAAACTAAATTGCAGTTTTGTAATTGAAACAGATGACATTCTGGCAAAACATTTGGGCAGAGTAATTTGAAAGTGGCAGAAATAATGGGGATTAAAAATAATAGGGTTTACAATTAGATTTAAAACGTGCTAGTTTTCATTTTGGAAAGTTTAAAACAAGATGTGGACATAGAAAGTCTAGTCCTATAAAATGGAATTCAAATCACTAGCATGACATTCATTCAGTGGCGTATCTGTATTTTGGGGGCCTTGAAGCTTGAACTCTTTGAGGGGCCCTTTTTATTTAAAAAAATGCTGGGAGATAGGAAAGAAACGTATTATAGAGAAAACTGGACTTGGGGCCCTGAAGCTCAAGCTTCATTAATTTCATAGTAGACCCGTCTCTGCTTTCATACATGGGTGCTTGAACAGAATAGAACACTTGAGATGGTATGTTAGAGAAGATTACTAATGCGGACCTGATGACAGGAAACCCAGGTGAACAAAAGGTGAGGAGACGGCGCTGGCGTTGTCATGGATACATCTTAAGAAAACCAGATGATAGCTTTACAAGGCCGTTCACATTCTGAAATCCTCTGGATAAGAGAAATACAGGGATAACACAAACTCGCGGAGAAGGGAACGAAAGACAGGTACTGGGGTGGTGAATGTGGTGTGGATGTGGTGACAGGTCTGACAGAGGTGGTGATTATGATAATGATGAATAATTGAAATGACGATGATGATTGTGACGGAAGTCCTATTCATCCAATTAAATTGACTGTCTATCGTTTTGCTAGACTCGTCTACACCAGTATTCACCGGTCATTATTTCTTAGTCCTGGGACATTCCTCTGAGATCACGCCTGCATGCTACAAGCCTGGCATGTTGATCTTTTTTATTGTGTACACTCAACACTTAGCCAAGAATTGAACAGTAAGATCAGGGATTAAAACCAACACATTGACAGACGTTTGTTCGCCAGCCTTTTGTCTACACAAGAAGGGCGAATGGCGCATTTTGATAGACACGAATTCAGCTGTCTGACGCAGATACTAGGACTACGTATGTGTTTACGTTCAGCTTGGCTGTCGATGGTTGCTTAAAGATAACGTGCTATAATCTTGAAGGAGTGACCTGCACTACGGACCATCCTATGTGTCACGAGACAGAAAGTGCTTACACGCACACCTTTGTCCCTGACAACAGCGACACAATCACTCTACCACTATCCTAAAACAACAATGGCAACGTTGTTCAGAGGGCAAGTTTCTACGCTGTGCGTAGCAATAAATAAGTGAACTCAATCACTGTGTCAATATCGACAAAATATAATCACAGTTAGTACGTGTCATTTATAAGAGGTACTCAAAAGGCACAAGAAGCTACCAATCTATCTCAACAACCTATCAGTGCTTAAATAATACTAACATCACTTCTGGTACTACAACAACGTCCAAGATCAGAAGTAGCATCGATTTTTTCAATCACAAAAACCACACAACAGACATATCATTCTCTTCAAGAGCAACTCTGGGAAACGTCTGTTCCCTTTGTGACAGAATGGTGCGTCCCTTCTCGATCTCTGTTTCAGTACTGCAGTATCAGTTACATTTTTGCACTGATTTTTATTGAGTGCTTTCAATTGTCGCACTTTCTTTCTTTCTCTGCTATGTGCAGCAGATATTTGATATTTTCTTTCCTACACTCCCTTCAGTATATTTCGTCTTGTCTGTTTACCTGCCTATCCCTGCTGAGATAATATTAACGAAAACCATGTTGATTAATATTGGCAGCGGCCGACATCAAACATCAGCTTAACACTAAATCGCCCAGCGAATGTGTCTAGTTGCTGATAAGGCCAGTGTCACACAACGGTTTGTGCATGTATTTTTGTGCTCTCTCACACATTCAGCCACTCTAGCAGTATCTCTTCATTTTTCTCATTCATCATCCTTTTATTTGGCATACTTTACGCCCTACATTCTTTCTGTGACCACACTCAGACTGTTTACGTTACGCCAGGGCTCGTGATAATACCACGTTTATTGAACCGGTCAGCGAGCGATATTCTTATTGTAGTCATTGCCCATCACTCGCATCCATATGTCATGACTGGGACATAGGTGGAGCGATATACAGCCATCTTCGTTTCCTTACCTACCTCTCTCTTGCTGAGGAATCCTCGATTTATGGCCTGAAAAAGTCTCCCAGCTGCTGCTTTTCGAATAGCCAACTCTTCTTTGATGCCTCCCTTTCGGTCTATAATAGCTCCCAGGTATTTAAAGTGGTTGACCTGCTCCAGGACCTGTTCTCCCAGCTTAATCTGATGTACTCTTTCTTCTCGTGATATCACCATGGATTTTGTTTTAGAGCTACTTATGACCATCCCTCTCTTCTCCAGCTCTTCCTTCCAGACTTGCAGGTTGGATTGGAAATGTGCCTCTGATTTAGCATTCAGGGCAACATCATCATCAAATGCTAGCTCTGAAATACAGACCTGTCTCATCTTCCATTACTCCACTGAGTACTTTCTTGTTCTCTCCTTACATGCCCTGATGACATAATAATATGTCTGGCCAGTCAATATTTGAATGTAACATCTGGACATCAGATAGGTTCCCAGACTTGTTGTGAGTTAGTGGACATATTACCACATGATTTGAAAGAGGTTACGCGTTGGAATATTACATGTAATATTTTAAACACGCGTGAGAAATTATGAATATAAACACCCCTACCCACATAGTGCAAAAGAGCTTACGATTGGATTGAGGTGAGCGCCGGAATAAACATTGAATTTCATTGGAAATTTCGGTGGAAGTACCATCTGTGTTTTGAACTGAGAATGAGAGATATAATTTAGCGAAATCAGAGGCACAGAACACAGACAGATTCGCAACTTCAAACGAGCAACTCCCAAAAGCCAGAGCAAGAAGGATCGGACCTAGATTTCCATACGTGGCAGATCGAAGTATTTGGGAAACGTAAAACCTTAAAAAGTAGGCCCGCATTTATAAATACAGAGACAGAAAAAACTTAAGGGACCACGACTTAAAATACGAAGACTGGAAACCTAGGAGCTGGATCACCCGTCTTAGAAGAAACTTTCCCAGACCAAATGTTTCGCAGAATTACCCGTCATAAAATGGATTCAAAATTTCTAGATCAAGTAGTTCGAGAGCATATAACCGAAATGGCTCGTGTCCACTCTAACCTGCTCGAAGAGATTGTGTATTCCCAAAACTTTGGGTTCGTGGAACGAAGCTAGTCGTGAGTAAAACTCAGGGAAACAACACCAACCGCCTTCGTTATACGAAGAAGTGCTCTCATCACCAAGAACTGACGAAAATATGGCTGCAGAACCCCCTTATATCAGTTAAGTGCTTATAAAAAGGCACAAGCAAACGGAAATAATTTTCGGAACTGTATCCTCACCTTAAATCTCCGTGAAGAGAAAATGTGATTCTAATATAAAATTCACCCGCATTTCATTTATTTTAAACTGCTAATACTAATTGATTATTAAATTATATATATATATATATATATATATATATAGATATATATATATATATATATATATATATATATATATATATATATATATATATATATATATATATATATACATATACATATACATATACATATATATATATGTATATATATATATATATATATATATAAATATCTATATATATATATATATATATATATATATATATATATATATATATATATATATATACATATACATATATATATATATATATATATATATATTCACCTCTAATCAGAGCTATACCATTATGAGAGGAAATTCGCTGAATTAACTCAGCTGGGAGCTTGAACGGGCTAAAAAACATTGCTTAAATCCGTCACAAAAAGCGACGGACAGATATACGTTAACAACTGTTCAGCGCACAGCAGCATTTTTCTTGATTTTCTGAATTATCTTGTGAACTCCCGTAAGGTAGAAGCGTCATTACCCTTCTACCTACATCTCTGCCAAGAGTAATCTTGTGCAAAGGTAGACACCTTTTGATGACCCATTTAGATACTCTTGAGTTTTGGCCACTGTTGGACGACTACTGCAAAGCAGGGGAGGCAATATTTGACAGCCAGGGTACGCGACAGATAAGAGATTACTTGTCTGAGTAACACATTTTGGACAAACAAGGATGACCTAATCGCTTCCTGTCCTACTTGTTATGACAAGATTACTTTAGATAGTAGTAATTTGTTACATCTGAGGCACAAGCTCGTCTGAGTTTACAGATGTGTTGGTGAGTTCGCCTGCCAGGCAATCGGGTGTTTTCATGCCATATATGGGAAAGGTGACCTCTACATTACGTTCAACATTTTTCTATGTCATGAATATTTTGAAATTACCGCTCCCAACATTTTTGTTTGAAACTTGTTGGTGGTACCAGGATGGTACTAATCTCTGGAACAAAGTGAGGGTATAAGTGGAGTGACGTAGACTCGCGGAACCAGCTTAGCAGTTACTTCTTGGTTGTACTTGAAACGTGCTGCACCTTTAATCTTGACCGGAGACGTGAGAACTCCAGTGACCTATCTGCACAGAACCCATTGTCGTACGGTAGGTTTACGTTAATTGTTTTATTGGGCCCCGTCTAGATAAAGGGTGAATATTGACAGATATACGAGAATGTATAGAAAATAGATTTCACAGGTGGTAGGTTGAGGGAAAGATATGTCTCTGGAGTGAGAAGTTTTCTCTCCTCCAGCCTATCCGTACAACTATGCTTTGGTACAAGACAGTCTTTGCCTCCCTATCTAAAATAAGACAAGTTACTCTACACACACACAACACTATGTGACAACAAGACACATACACGTGAAAAACTAAGGATAAATGGGTATGGGTATGACCAACACACAAAGTTAAGTTTTCTTTGTTGTTTATTATCACTAAACTGGTTACAACATCAAATACCGAAAAGATATCAAGAAAGTCATTTACATATAGAGGAAATAAAGAAGCATGGTGCGCCTTTACCGTATAAAGGAAAACAAACCCGAAGAAATTTAAACCCAAAGGTTGAAGGTTAGCACTAGGTTATAGAATAACAAATCTTGGTACAATATAAGACCAAGTAAAGTAAACAAAATCAAACAACCAAAATTAATAGATAGTTTCCAGCAACAATAAAACATCACACGCTCTCTCACTCATATGGCCACCTCTCACTCTCTTACCTATTTGCTTTTTTAATTGTGGGTCTGTGGTATGCCTTGGTAACAGATTTATTCCACGAACATAATCTATATTTCAGTGTGATTAATATACCACCCCAGCTGTCGAGGATACAGATTGGCCCCATTTCATCCCAAAAAAGAACTAATGAGGAGAACGCCGGATATGTTAATTCTTCGATAAACTCTGGATGCAATATAAATCATAAGGGTTGTTTTCACTGTTCTAAAACTATCACTGTTCCTCCGATGGGGTGTACAGGGGAATATAAGTCTAGACACATGAACTACAACTGAATACCGTCGTTGTGACAACTGTTGCAGTGTTGGGGCGGGCTGGGGAAAAACAGGCTTGTTTCCCGCTCGGGCTGGAACTTCTATCTGGATATAGGGTTTACTACAAATATTGTGAGAATCCCTGGTGTTTACCATTTAAGAGAGAGGAATACTTCTAGTATTGTGGAAAAAATCCGATTGCTACTAATGTTACAAATGATGATGATGGATTTTCTATCGGCCGACTCTTTGCCAGATAGCAGGTCCTGCAGAGTGTATAGATTAGTACTCTACTTGGATACTACTGTCAGGTGTCGGGGAAACTAATAATAATGTTTCAGGTATACGCCACTGTTGGCTGATAAAAAATAATATCCTGGATTTGGTAAGTCCAGTAGTATAATTTATAGTTACACAATATCATCGGCTAGTACACACGTATAGAATGAAATGGAAAAAGACCGCTGGTGGTCCGCTTAGGGATCAGGTCTGCGAAAAATACAAGAAATCATTTGTAGCAAAATGCTACCACACGGCAGTCTCTCGTCCGCTCTGTCAATCCTGGCAAATTAAAAGATACACCGTGTTTTCCTTACGCTTACACACAGACATCGCTGGTCGCGGATTTGGGTCGGACTGAGTCGATGATGACTCACTAGCTCCTTCTCGCGGCTGGCGGTCACACGCACAGTGTGTTATTTATTATTTTTTCTCACAATGTGCCACGTACAACATAGTCACCTATCCTTTAGAAGCTATTAAATTGTCGGTGTCTGTTAATTTGTTGTATGGGATTAAAAAAAATAATAGACGCTATAATAACAAAAATTACAAATGAAATATAAACATGTATTCTTTTCTCCCACTGTCCGTCGACTAACGCCTCTAAGTCCGGTCTGACAGTCGTATTTATGTCTCTCTCTCCTGGAGAGTTAAGTGTTGCGTCCGTTCTACACTGTAAACACAAATTAAAGTCTCGTCTCAGCTATGTAGCGTCGTTTGTGTGGTCTAACATTTTAATTGAATATCTGGTTATGAAAGTAGCTACGTGTTATTTTATTTAATTCGCCTTACTAGGAAGAAAAATCGAAGTGAAGTATAAGTGTTTAACTTTAAATGCTATCACCGTAAGATACTACTAACACGTAGAACTATTTACCAGAAAATCCAGAATGAAATCTCCACGAATCACTTATAAACAATATCCACAAGAAATAGTTTAAGACTGCGCGCTAGACTCTATTCGAATTCTGACTGATGAATGATGGTTGGGTTATAGAAACAACAGTATATATATTGTCGTGTGAAATTCTAATCCACATATATAAATTAAAAAGTAAATGTAAAGCCTAACAAATAACTTCAATAAAAGGAAAGAAGAATGGTAAAGAACAGTGCTGTCACAATGACTGTACTCGAAATCCCCCTTGTTTTCTACTTCGTCTGCAAATTGTAACGTTTCACGTTGATAGTAAAAGCCTACTGCATCACTACACGCTTTCTTCAATAAAACGTGTACGGCATTTCTAAGAAAACCTTGAGCTAGACACCCTGCGTAATGACCTAAATTAATACTTCCATTAATTTCATTTTATACACGGCGTGATGAAAAGACAGATGAACTTAGGATAGAGAGAAGGGAGGGCTGAAAGCAGGAACGCATGCAACACTAAACACGCGTCTCGCGATATACAATTAATGCCACCCTCCCCAAGCGAAAGGCCAGAAGCAATACTTTTTTTCAGATCGACAGTGATAAAAAACACTGCCCATACTAGAGTTAGGTTTTAAAAACCTGAAAAACGCTTATTAGGAAACATGACATTATACTGGTTTACGTTTGAAAGCATGACAGTACCCAGACACCACATCGATCGAAGTGAACGGGAGGTAGAAGAAAATACATATTTTGAACGCAGCCACTTAGCTCCCTTAAATTTGTATATTTGGGTTCCTTAGGACTTGCTGACAAATAATATGTTAAGTGTTACGCAAATAGTCTAGGAATTACCAAATTATAGCCAAAAGAAATAGTGAGGGTGTCAGACAACACCAAAATCAGAATCGCTCAGTGGCAGATTTTGACACCACCATTGTACGGGAAATAGGTCCCCATGTTAAATCCTATTTGATTGGAGCGCAGTAAATGTAAGGCTAAACACGATTAGTCGGGCTACAAATACTATCTTTTGTTGTTAGGGGAGACGGAAGGAAGGGTACTTTTTTTCAAACGCTTGTGTAAACATGGCTCGATTGGTTAGACCCGCCAATATATTCAATTAGGAGCGTTAGTTCAGTACCACATTTTTCAAATAAACTTAGTAAAGAACCAGTGCGTTGAGCGCCAGTGCATATTTTTCTAAATAAAAGCCTGGGACATCGGCAGATCGAAATATACGCGAACTACAAGAGAGAAAACCGGACTGATTCTAAAGGCGACGAACTGGAACGGACTACGGACTACGACTTATGGAACTTGGAACACAAGAAGTATAAATGGGAAGGAAGAGGAGCTGGTGGAAGAGATGAGGAAAGCAAAACTAGAAATCCTGGCTATAACGGAAACGAAGAAAAAAGGACAAGGAGTCATGGATCTCGATGGCAACACGTTGTTCTACAGTGGTGTACCCATATCTGAAAGAGCTAAAGGGGGCGTGGGTTGCATTGTGGCCCAAAATCAAAAAGATAGTATCAAGGGATGGAACTTTGTCTCGGAGCGCATTATGGTTGTAAAACTAAAAGAAGGAGAAACCATAGTCAACCTGGTCATAGTGTATGGGCCAAATGAGGATGAGAGAGCAGAGGTCAAGGAGGAATTCTTCGAGCTGCTTCAAAGGACAGTGGATGACTGCCTAGATGAAGTTATTATGCTCGGAGATTTTAATGCCAAAGTTGGAAATGACCATGCTAGATGGGGTGGAGTTATCGGAAGATATGGAGAAGATACTCTCAATGACAATGGAAAGCGACTCCTTAGATTCTGCAGTGAGCAGAATCTGATCATTACAAACACAAAGTTCCCCCATAAGCGCATACATGCATACACTAGATGTGAACCAACCAAGAGTGAGAAGTCAGTGATCGACTATGCCATTGTTCGGAGAAGCTCATTCAGATATGTCCGAGATGCAAGAGTCTGGAGGGGGCCAGAGATTGGAAGTGATCACTACCTGCTAACAATCAAACGAACAACTGAAAGAGTTGCTCAGCCTAGGAACTGCCCAACATCACGCAAGAAACCAAGTAAACGAGCAAGAGAAATGAGCATTAGGACCTACAAGCTGAGAGAGCCAGAAATTAAGACCAGATATCAGGGGCTTATTGCTACAGCAGTGAGCAACACAGAAGAACGACCTGATGACTTGGAAACCCTCTGGAATAAATTCAAGGATATCATAAAGACAGCTGCTGCAGAAGCATGCGGTGAAGTCCGACTTGGGAACCAGAGAAAGAGGACACCTTGGTGGACAGAGGAAGTCAAAGAGAAAATAAGAGAGAAGAAAATGGCATGGAAACAATACTTAGGAGCTAAAAACACAACAGGACAAATGGAAAAATATAGAGAATATGTGACACTCATAACAGAAGCAAAGAACAAAGTGCTAGCAGCAAAACAGAAGTCCTGGGAAGAATTTGGAGAAAAGCTAGAAAAAGATGCACAAGAAAACCAGAAATTGTTCTATAAGACCCTAAAGAACATGAGGAAAGAAAAACAATGCCCTCTCAAATTTATAAAGGACAAGCAAGGCAAATTGCTTACTGCCCCGAAGGAAGTAATGGAAAGATGGAAAGAATATTTCTCAGAACTCCTGGATGGTGAGCATGATGAAGCATCAGAAATGATAACCACTGACACAGAAGAGGAAACCAATGATGGTGAAGATGACATAAAGATGGAAGAACTGAGGGCAGCACTGGAGAAAATCAAGATGGGCAAAGCAGCAGGGCATGATGGTATAACACCAGAAATGGTTAAGTACATGGGAGCATCAGGCGACCTATTACTCTTAAAGGTCCTACAAGCAGCATGGTGCAACAAGACCATACCAAAGGATTGGGAGATTGCCATCATAACACCAATTTTCAAAAAGGGTGACAATCGACAATGTGGAAACCATAGAGGCATATCCCTTCTCAGTGTCCCTGGTAAAATCTACTCTAGAATCCTAGAGCAGAGACTCCGACGCCTAGCTGAGCCACAATTGGATGAGGTCAAGTGCGGATTCCGAGCAAACCGAAGTACTCAAGACCTAATCTTCACACTCAGACAGCTGAGTGAAAAGGCCCTTGAGTATAAGAGTGAGATCCATCTTTGTTTCATAGATCTGGAAAAGGCGTTTGACAGGGTCCCCTGGAGCAAACTTTGGGACTGTTTGGCAAGGAAGAATATTCCAGCACCTCTGATTCATGCTATACAGAGCTTCTACAAGTCTTGCAGAAATTATGTGAGGACAGCAAACCATAAGTCAGAAGAGTTCAGGACCACCACTGGTGTAAGACAAGGTGATATCCTATCACCTTACCTCTTCATACTCCTTATGGACGATGTCATCAAGGCATGTAAGGAGAGAACAAGAAAGTATTCAGTGGGGTACTGGAAGATGAGACAGGTCTATATTTCGGAGCTGGCATTTGCTGATGATGTTGCCCTGATTGCTAAATCAGAGGCACATCTCCAATCCAACCTGCAAGTCTGGAAGGAAGAGCTGGAGAAGAGAGGGACGGTCATAAGCAGCTCTAAAACAAAATCCATGGTGATATCACGAGAAGAAAGAAAACATCAGATTAAGTTGGGAGAACAGGTCCTGGAGCAGGTCGACCACTTTAAATATCTCGAAGCTATTATAGACCGAAAGGGAGGCATCAAAGAAGAGTTGGCCACTCGAAAAGCAGCGGCTGGGAGACTTTTTCAGGCCATAAATCGTGGATTCCTCAGCAAGAAAGAGGTGGGTAAGAAAACGAAGATGGCTGTATACCGCTCCACCTATGTCCCAGTCTTGACATATGGATGCGAGTCGTGGGCAATGACTACAACCCACAAAAGCCAGATCCAAACCTCAGAAATGAGGTATCTGAGGAAAGTGGTTGAAGTAACAAGAAGAGACATGGTCCGCAACCAGACGATCCGTCAAGGCCTAAAATCCCATCCGCTGCAGACCCAAATAGAACAGTCCCAACTAAGATGGTTTGGCCATGTCTGCAGAATGGGAGAAGATCGGCTACCACGACAAGCATGGGAAACAAAGAGCCAGGGATCCAGACCTCCAGGACGACCCAGAGTCCGCTGGGAGGACAACATTAGACAATCTTTGAAGGACCGAGGACTAGAATGGAACCAGGCCAGGAAGAAGACAGCTGATAGAATGGTCTGGCGCTCTCTCTTCCAAACCTCTACACCTCACGGTAGAAGGGGAACGACTAAGTAAGTAAGTAAGATATACTTTTGGTAGAAACCACATAATGAGACAAAGGATCTCACGTCTTTCTTGGTTTGTGGTCTTGGGGCTTTCTTTAGTTTCTCTAAATTCTTGGGGTCAGGGGTCATGTTTCCCTGATGAACGGTGTGTCCCAAGAACTCTAATTCTTTACATACAACACAACATTTGGTTGGTCGGGCTGTTAAATTCGCTTCCCTAAGTCGATTAAACAGCATGTTCAGAGAGTCAATGTGTTCCTCAAATGTTTCTGTTGCTATAAGGATATCATCCATGAAATTTGTGATACATGGATTATTCAGAGGGTCCAATAATTTTCTCATCATTCTAGAGAAGACACTAGGCGCATTCTTCAATCCAAATGGCAATCTGTTAAACTCATAGTGTCCCTCTGAGGTACTAAACGCTAGGTATGGTCTAACCTCAGGCTTTACTGGAATCTGATAGTATCCTTTACTCAGATCCACTTTTGAGAAATATTTAGCTTTATTTAGTCTGGCAAACCACTGATTTGTATCCGGCAATGGATCCACCTGTCCTTCTGTAATAGCATTCAGTCTCCTGTAATCTATACAGAGTCTATGTTCTCCAGAGGGTTTCCTTAAAAGTACAACACTGGAACTATACGAAGATTCACTGTGTGAAATAATTCCTTCCTTCAACAAATAGTCTATCTCTTCCTTCAAAGCTTTCTCCTTAGCAAAAGGAATCGAATAGGGTTTCATACAGACAGGTGTGGGGTCTATCAGTTTCATATCATATTCCAATAAGTTTGTATGCCCCGGTCGGTCTGTTAACACCTCTGTATGATTATCTAGAACCTGTTGCACTCTCTCTTTCTGATTTTTCGTTAAATGTGTACTGATTTTCACCTGTACCGCTGTCTCACAGGGGTGTAATGGATATTCAAATGATGAAAGTGGTTCCTTTTTCATCTCCATTGCAATGGACAAGGTCAACAAGTGTGTCTCTTCCTGATGTTCTCTTTCCAAATATTTCTTCAGGAGATTTACATGATAGATTTTTTCTTTCCCTTTCTTATCTATCTTTTAATTGGTTCTAGACACCTTCTCTAGAACTGTATATGGACCTTGCCATCCAATTTGTAACTTATTTTGACTACCGGGGAGAAGAAGCAGTACCTTCTCTCCCACAGCCAAATCTCTGTCTTTAGCTTTCCTGTTATAATAGGCAGCATGTTTCTTCCTGGCTTGTCTCAAATTTTCATTGGCAAGTTTCCAGCCAGTTTTTAAACGAGTGGTCAGCTCATTCACATATTGGTATGAGGATGTAATGTTTTCCTCTGCCTTTTCATCAGTCCACGTTCTTAACAGCGCTTGCAGTGGACCTTTTATTGGCCTTCCAAATAATAATGTTGCCGGGGCCATTCCGGTTGAACTATGGGGTACCTCCCGATAAGCAAAGATGGCGGCGTGAAGGTACTGATCCCATGTATCTGGTTTTTCGTGTGCCAACTTTCTCAGGATCGACATCAACGTGCCATTAAATCTTTCCACTTGGCCGTTCCCTTGTGGGTGGTACACACTACAATGGAAGTGTTTGGCCTGGAAGATCCTGAAAACTTCTTCTGTTAGTTTCCCCTTGAACTGAGAGCCATTATCAGTCAAGATTTGATTGGGAAAGCCTAACCTTGTGAAAATTGTGAGCAATGCCTCTGCCACATGTTTAGAATCAATCGATGACAGGGCTACCGCCTCTCCCCACATAGAACAAGTGTCCACCAGAGTCAGAATGTAGCTGTTCCTTCTCTTGGTTCGGGTGAGAGGTCCCACAAGATCCACGGCAACTCTCTCAAAGGGTGTTCCCACTATGGGCATTTCCCCCAGAGTTGCTGGTGCAGTCCAATGTTTAGGGGCTACTCGTTGGCACTCTGGACAGGATTTTACATATCGTTTGATATCTTCAGTTATCCCTGGCCAGAAATAGTGACAAGCTATACGCTGTCCTGTTGCGCTGATCCCCATATGACCACTGAAGAGAATCGCATGCCCTAGTTCCAACACTTTAGTCCTATATGAAGTGGGAAGGACCAGCTGTCCGTGACCATTGGATTCAGATCCAGCCTTCCTATATATCAGCTTGTTCTTCATATAAAACTCTCCCTTGCCTGGAGGTGTATGGGTTTTGGGCAACTTCTTGAAACACGGCTTGAGTGTTTTTTCCTCAGCCTGTGCCTTCCTCATTTCATCTAGATGAGTATTTATTGGATTATCCTCCTCCTTTTTAGACTGTGATCTGGTCTGCACTGTTGCCAATATCACAGGTCTCTTGGGATTCCCCAAGAAGACATATCTACACCCCAATATCAGAGGGTAGATTGGCTCATTTATCACTGCTGCTTTTATGATTCCTTCCACATATCGCGTTTTCACCTTTATCCGGGCGACGGGAAGTGTCATGGTAGCTACATCCTTGGTTGCAGTTTGAATCTCCACTGTTTCTGTGGTGTATTGATCTGCCTGCACCAGGTGAGAACTCACAACGGAATCGTAATCTAAAGCGGTATCATATAAACACCTTATAGTGACACCATTACAGATGACATCTTCACACACTGGGGGGTGGTATGGTTCCTGTAGTTCTGCAGGTTTGACCTTTTTTTTCCTTTTTCCCAGATGTCATAGCAGCACAATGAGGAGGTTTCCTTCTACAATGGTCAGTGTCATGATTGTTCATCTTACAATTTTTACACCACCTTTTCCCTTGGTTGAAAGATTTTCTTTCATCATATTTCCTTTCATCGAATTGTGGGGTTTTATTTTTATTGTCATACCGTGGCCTATCAAATTGGTGCTTACCTTTGTTTTGATCTCTAGGATCAAATTTATTAAAGTTCTGTGGTGCCCTAAAATTTTCTACCTGTTTCTTTTTATTACCTGATACCTCTGCCTGAGCCGCTTGATACCTTTCTGCAACATTTAGCAACTCATCCAGCCTCTCTGCACCTTGTTCCATGAGAAACTTTCTCAGGTCTGGAGCCATGGACTCTCTTAGTTGTTCTATAAGGACCATTTCCTTAAGATCTTGGGTTTTCCCCAGAGAAGTCCATTTCTCCAAGTATGTCTCTAACCGTGCAGAGAACTGGTGATAGGTTTCACCTGACAGTAGTTTAGCATTCCTAAATTTTTTCCTATAAAATTCTGCGTTCTTTTCATATCTTAACAAAAGAGCCTGCTTTAGCATGTCATAATTTGCTTGATCACCTCTGTTCATTTTGGCAAAAACTTCATAAGCTGATCCACGAAGACCTTGAGATAACTTTAAGCTCCACCTTTCTCTCTCTAACCCATATGTGGTAGCTAATAGTTCATATCTATTTAGATAGCTCTCAATATCATCGTCTTTCTCAACAAAATGATCTAAATGAAAATTCATAGCTGAGGTTGAGGCTCCCTGGCTAGCAGTGGCATCAGAGGTAAAGGGACTGGCACCATTTTCAGGATCATGGCCTTGAAACTCAAACTCCCTTAGTCGTAACTCATGTTCCCTTTGTAATCTCTTCTCCTCCTTTTCTGCTTCCCTCTCTGCAGTCAATCTTCTTTCTTCTGCTTCCCTTTCTGCAGCTAATTTCTTCTCTTCTCTTTCTGCAGCTAATTTCTTCTCTTCTCTTTCTGCAGCCTGTCTTCTTTCCTCGGCTTCCAATGCTTCAGCCTCTTTGTCAGCCTCAATCTGCAACCTCTTAATTTCCTTTTCAGCCTCTAACTTTCTTTCGGCCTCTTTTTCTAATCTTCTTTCTTCCCGTTCAATATATTTGTCACATTCAGAAGTGACATAAGCAATCATAATTTGCCCGTCCATTCCTAACTCTTTCGCAGTCTGTACAGCAGCAGATCGAAATTTGGCCAGGTCCGCCTATTTCTAACAGGTAAATTTATATAATGTCTAACTAAACAATACAATCTGATATTACTTATCCAAAGACACCACAGGCACTGAGAGCTCAACGTTATTTATTTTCACCCAAGGATACCTTTTTAATTTCTATTATTCCCTGAAGTGAATTACCCCCAATATTTTTAATAGGGAAAGATTCAAAATCCCGGAAGCGAGACCCCAATATATGTGGTAAAGTGGGATGATATAAATATTTATAGGGGACTTAGTGTACTGACTGAGATCAGCTGTGAAGGTATCTGTATCTAATAGGTGTAGTGTTTTACAGATAACCTTACTTGCTACCACATTTATAACTCAGTCAGAATTATTCTGGAATATTGTGATGACTACGTTGAATGTCTAGGGTTATGTAAATGATGAAGTGTAAGTCACAACAACAACAGACAGATAAACAATTTAATTTATTCCACCACACTTGACAACACTGTGACACTCACACACATTTAACATTCTATAAGACTATCTTAAATGAGTCACTGGTAAAGTTTCAAATATATATGTATTAATTACTTTCAGTAATATATGTCCTGATTCAACTACAAAGTGAACCAGGAATCACAATCAATTGTAATCACAATTTATATATACATAATTTATAAATATGAACTTAGTAGTGACATATTGTATTAGTATTATCCTATGTGTGTCAGTTGTGTAGTAGTACTATGAGGTACTACTGGTTTTGTTTTTCAAGCTATGTTGTTATTTGTCATCATGACTTCAAGTGTTTGTTTATCTGGGAAATAGTATGGGGAAAAAGTTCACAGTTCCTGTCAATTTAAACAAGGTATTGTCCCTCTTTTTTACTAAAATGTCAATTTTTGAGGGGACACATAATGTTGAGCTCCACTGGCCACAGAGGCTTAACTTTCGTGATGGCGGCAGGAAAAGACTCCTCTGCTCGATTGCTCCCCTGTGTTCTGGAGACACCTCACTAGTCGCTATCTGGACCCAGGAGTATGCTGTCAGCCTCCAGATTCAGCAAAGCTCAGACCAGGTGCTGCTCAATAACTTTAGGACCACAGTCCCACAATTCATGGAATAATACACAGTTACGTTGACTGGCCATGAATATAGCACAATTTTGATCTGCCGATGTCCCAGGCTTTTATTTAGAAAAATATGCACTGGCGCTCAACGCACTGGTTCTTTAGTAAGTTTATTTGAAAAATGTGGTACTGAACTAACGCTCCTAATTGCCTATATTGGCGGGTCTAACCAATCGAGCCATGTTTACACAAGCGTTTGAAAAAAGGTACCCTTCCTTCCGTCTCCCCTAACAACAAAAGATAGTATTTGTAGCCCGACTAATCGTGTTTAGCCTTACATTTTCTGCGCTCCAATCAAATAGGATTTAACATGGGGACCTATTTCCCGTACAATGGTGGTGTTAAAATCTGCGACTGAGCGATTCTGATTTTGGTGTTGTCTGACACCCTCCTTTTCTTTTGGCTATAATTTGTTAATTCCTAGGCTATTTGCGTAACGTTTAACATATTATTTGTCAGCAAGTCCTAAGGAACCCAAATATACAAATTTAAGGGAGCTAAGTGGCTGCGTTCAAAATATGTATTTTCTAGGATAGTCGTGTAGTTGTTTTTTTTATTTTTTATGTTTAGAACCGCCACCTGTCCTGCTGTACTGTCAGACTAATGTCAGGATTTTAGACATAAAACAGTAGAATGTCATGTTTCCTAATAAGCGTTTTGTAAGTTTTTTAAACCTAACTCTCGTATGGGTAGTGTTTTTTATCACTGTCGATTTGAAAAAAAGCTAGTGCTTGTGGCCTTACACGCGTGATGGTAGTAATTGTATAGCGAGACGCGTGTTAGTGTGGCATGCGTTCGAGGAAGTTGAGGGGAACTGCGGTAAGACGTGGAATACAATGGATGGGTTTGAAAAAAAATTGAAAAAAGGTGATTCGTCTTATATATATATATATATATATAATCCACTTGAATACGACTGTCAGGAGTCGGGGAACAATAATAATGTTACATGTGCACACCACTGTGGGCTGGTAAAAATGGTAATCTGGATTGTGTAAGTCCAGTATTTATATGTATTGTCATCCAATATCATCGGCGAGTACGCTTTTAAATGAAACGGATAACGAACCAGAAAAGTAAAAGACCGCTGGTCGCCCTTGATATCAGGTCTGCGAAAAATATAAGAGAACATTTGTGGGGGAAAATGCTACTATTCTATGTAGATATCTCTATATATAGCGACGGGGACAAGACGATCTCTCATCCTCTCTGTCAGTGCTGACAAAGTTCAAAAGACACACGGTGTTTCCCTACGCCTACACGCTCGCAGACGTCGCTGGCCGCTAATCTGGGTCGGACCGAGTTTATGATAACTGACCCGCTCCCTGCTCGCTGCTGGCGGTCAACGTACGGTGTTAATTATTATTTAATTTTTCATACGCACCACCTTCAACAATAATCGCATGTCATTAAATAGCTATTAAATTATCGGTGTCTGTTCGTTTGTCGTATGGCATTTAAAAATAATAGACGCTATAATAACAAATTACAAATGAAATATAAACATGTATTCTATACTCCCGCTATCAGTCGCCTAATGCCTTTAAGGCCCTGTCTGCTTAACAGGCGAGTTTATCTCTCTCTCCCCTGGGGGAGTTTAAAGTGTCGCGTCCGTCTACACTGTAAACATAATTACCGTCTCGTCTCAGTGAGTTAGCGGTCGGGTGGTGGACTAACATTTTAATTGAATATCTGGTATGAAAATCGCTACGCGTTGTTTTATTTAATAGGTCTTACTAGCGAGAAAAAATCTAAAAATCTAGAAGTATAAGTGTTTAAATGCTATCATCACTTTTAAATCCTTAGCACTATTTTCCTCTTACCAGAAAATTCCGAACGAAAATCTCCAGGGGGGGGGGGGGGGGGGGGGGGGGGGGGGGGGGGGGGGGGGGGGGGGGGGGGGGGGGGGGGTCATTAGATTTCTCTGATCTCTAATGGTGTTAATTCGCGCTCGTGTGTGAGACAAAAATCAGAAGCTAGAGGTATCAAGATGAAAGACTTCGTGTTTCGGTCTTCCCGGGTTTCTCGTCTGGAGCTTTGACCGACATCAAAAGATTTTCTGTTCACTAGCGGGTTTCATTGCAGGATGCCCGTGTTCCCAGATCAAAGGGTATTGGGGATTTTGAACTTCCCCTGAGCAAACTTCAAAAAAGTATGTTATGTGTCTCTCTCTCACGTGCTGTCTGTCAAGCATTATATCATTGACAGATAAGCTGGCGTGAGTTGAACGAGGTAAACCGACGCGTGATTTGTTTCCTGCTGTGACTGACAGGTCAACGAAGATTGTAAACACAGCGTTGGCTAGTGTTTAAAGAAAAGAAGGCAGGGACAAAATGGTACGTTGCAGAGAAAGACAGGTGGTAAAATGCAAGTTTAGCTAGCAAATCAGAGAGCAGCTGGATGAGTTGCTAAATGTTGCAGAAAGGTATCAAGCGGCTCAGGCAGAGGTATCAGGTAATAAAAAGAAACAGGTAGAAAATTTTAGGGCACCACAGAACTTTAATAAATTTGATCCTAGAGATCAAAACAAAGGTAAGCACCAATTTGATAGGCCACGGTATGACAATAAAAATACTGTCAGATTACTGTAGGCTCTATTCCAGTACACGTCACACATTCTTATTTTGATATCATTGTCTGTCCCTCTAACGTTTTCTATACTGCTAAGGTGATATATGTATCAATTTTAACATTGCAGGAGCGTTTCATCAAGTGCAGCTTGTTTACGTTTCCTACATTTATTCTCGTTATAACTGGCATTAAAATTCATTCAAATGTCATCTGACTTTGTCTTGGCCTACATAGTACTAAGGTAACAGAATTTGTAACGACGAATGAATATTAAATAAAATATCCAAGACTGAAGACGTCTTGAGGGGAAGCATACTGAGAACATGTCATTATTTCTTCTTCAATGAATCATAGACAACTCAAACATCAGAATTTTCCAGTCAAATGTCAAGTCAGTTCCATTGTGTGGCTCTGAAACATGAAGAACAACAAAAACAACTACCAAAAAGCTTCAGACTTGTGTTAATGCATGTTTGCATAGAAGAGAAGGGATTGAAGTGGCATCTCAGGGACCCCAAGATGCAGCAGCAATAGTGAATGCAGTCAGCGACCCATAGCTTGACTGCTTGCATCAGGACCAGCGAACCAGAGCTGGTCAAGACCGTACTCCACCTCCACGTGGTGGTCCTGGAAACAGTCTGCAGCAGTGCAGTCTGGCTGAGCGAGTACGGATCGCAGAGGGAAGGCAAACCCGGTCCCAAAAAATGCCGTGCAGAAGTCGGATGTGTCGACCGAAAGGTGCAGATATCACAGCTTAGGCGTAAACAGACACAACGCAACCACCGTCCTTTTCAGGGCGAACGAGGAAGAAGAAGAAGAAGAAGGAGTGGAATGACAAGATCACTAATGTGGAAATAATGACTAGAACCAGACAAGTGCCAATGGAATAAAAATGAGAAGAATGTGCTGGAGATGGATAGGACACACACTGAGAAAGCCTGTTGATAGCATTGTTACACAGTCCTTGTTCTAGAATCTCCAGGGTTAGAAAGGTAGAGGAAGGTCAAAGAACACGTGGAGAAGAGAGCTGGAGACAGAAAGGGGATCAAGACAACATTCAAATAACCTTGAACTTTATGGTACGGAGCAAGAACACTTGGCATACGTTTTTGAAGACTTATGCTACTTGGGAAGTTGAAAGTTAATGAAAGAATAAATCATTTACCAATCTTCCACCATTCTTCATATGTAAATATAAAAGATCACGACCGTTCAATGTTATTCGACGAGCAACTTGGTTAGTCATTTCTGATCAGTGTATATTCACAATTCTTCATATGTAAATATGAAAGACCGCTGCCGTTCCATGTTATTGGACGAGGAACTTGGTTAGTAATTTTTGATCAGTGTACATTTGTTAACGTCTGTATTACTATCCAGGCTCGTGTATATATAGACGTTATTTCGCCCGATACACGAAGCACACGATAAACATTAGGAGCTTCTTATGTCTATATTTGCTATTACTTCTGTACGCTTGACATCAAAGATGAGACGGAGACATCAGTTGGTGAAGGTCTGAAGCTCAAACGTGATATTCTTGTTGACATGTCACGTTTCGAAAAACTACAGTAGACCATATTTTACATAAATGTGCTGAAAAGTCACTGTTTCGTTTAACTGGAAAAGACCTGCAGATTTATATATTGGCCAGCGATAGCTGAAGGCAAGTCTGGACAGGAAATTCTATACAGAGTGATACAACAGGACGCAATCTGATCATCAGAAGCAGTCCCCCGTCGATCAAGTGTTTCGGTCCCTTAATATCCTTTACACGCTAAGGGGGCGGGCCCACTTAGGTCATGAATCACAAGTGTCAGCCTCGTGTTGTCTAGTGCAGAGAATTGAACCCACTGCTGCTTGGTGGCAGCTCTTCAAATTCACTTCAATTTTCTGCCAGCTGGAGGCAATTGTGAAAGTAACCCTTATGTTGAAAACAAATTACTGTCCCGAGTTCCATAGCCCGTTGCGGTTGTTCCACAATCAGCAGGATGCCTTTTCCGCAGTTTCGCTGAGCCTCTTAAGTGCCCTTGTTCTTGACAGTTCCCTCGACCGCAACTGTTTCAGGGGTCTGCATGACCTCTCGGTTTCTTCACCTTTCAATACCGATATTACTTCGAAATGAATTAAATTCATGCGTTTCCTATCTGCTAACAGCTTGTAATATAACTGTTATTTTAAATCTTTATTTGGTGTTGTTTTCTTTGTGCACATTAATGTTTTAGTTATGTTTTTGTTGCTTTAAGTAGAAGTCCATCTTTTCGTCCCAAGCTTTATAGTTAATGCGATAGACGATATAAGCCATCTTCAAGATCAGGATGCGTTATTTGCGTATCACATACCCATTGTATTTATGCTTTCCGGCCTTCAGTTTTGGTAGCATCCATCAGTTAATGAAGACGAGGGCGGCCATCGAGGGGTGTTTGCATTTTTTCCACGCCTCGTTTGGTATTGTAAAAAGTTATATGAGTTTGCCCTTGTGGGCATTGCTGCAGTCTCTTGGTAGATATCTTGCTTCATATTCATTTCATAACCTCATTATTTTCTGTCAACGTGTGCTGTTATGTGTGGTCGTGAGAAGAATTTTACGTTATTCTGCGATGTGTGTTGCTTTTGCAAATGTTACGCTGAGTTTTCTCATGGTGTATTTAACACTGTTACCGGGGCTCGAATGGGGAGGAAATAATTACAATTATTTAATTGTCGGCGACAAAGGAGGGTGAGTCTGAAACGTTAAGCCATAGAAACCTCAACAACAATATGGTATAGTCCACTGGTGAAATTAATTCAACTCAGCCATCCAAGAGAGAAGAAGGAATGCAAAGGACGGAAGAATGTGACATGTTTTTATTGAGGATCTGTGCTCTATATTAACAATCCTCTCTCACCATCTGACTCCAGTTTCACTACAAGCTTCTATTGTTATTCTGTGTATGATTCCTTGTCTTGGACAGTTCGTAATAACAGTTGTTTTTTTTATGGAGTTATATTTTTGTTTTTCTTGTTTGCTATTTTCAGGTCCTTTTTCTTAAATCATTAGTATCACATTGATGTCTGCTTTTGTTCTAAACTTTACTCACATGTTTAAATCAGTAATCAGCGAACACCGTGTGTGAAGTAAAATTAACGGACAATTTTTTTAAAAACTGAACAGAGATAAATATGATACGGCTTATCATGCGTGTCGTATCTTTCTTCCTGCTCCAATAAGACACATTTGGATATAACGCACTCGTTGTTTACACCGTGTTATGTTTAATCACAATGGGGCGCATCTCCTTGAAAGAGAAGAAAACAAATAACTAGGTCCTAGAAAAGCTAGGAATTAAAAGAGAAATAATGAAGGAGATCAAAATTAGACAGCTAAAATAATTTGGTCATATAAGAAGATATAACACCCTACTGAATACGATAATGGAAGAAAGAATTGAAGGCAAACATGCTAGATGATGACTGCAGCTGCAAATGGTAATATCAAAAGATGGACAGGACAGATTATATCAGTGCGTACCATGAAAACAATTGAGAGAAGACGTTGGAGATGACCAGATGATGATGACTTTTGTCAACGATTCAAAAGAAAAATCGATTATCGATTATAACTGTAACGTCTGGACAATGCTGCTACTCCGAAAAAAGCCTACATGACCATCATTTGATTAATGTAGGAACATATTTTGCCACTTTCTTCTCTATGTCTTCAACTTGCACTGACCACTCAACCTACGTGGTGAGTCAACACCTCCACTTTGTATTTCACGGAATGTATTTCGGATTTCAAGAAAAAATAAAAATCATGGCATTTTCTGTTTACGTTATCTAAGAACAGGAAGAGTGACATTAAGATGTAGACTATTCTCGACTTACGGCGTGGGATCCGTTCCGACGACTCCGTGTTAAGTCGAAATGACCGTAAGTTGGTAACCACTATATACTAAATATGAACCATAAGGATAAATCAACAAGAAACATGTCTGAATGATAAAATATGGTGGTTAGCTTTGTTATGCATTTCAATATCTTACTCTTTGATTATAGTGAAATGATACAATTTACAAATAACGTACAACTACCATACTGTTCAGTCTTGGAACTGTAATAAGTAATGAAACATGAGTGCAAAGAACTTCTGGTATGACTGTCGTAAGTAGGTGTGGTCGTAAGCTGCGTGCGTCGTAAGTCGAGTACAATCTGTATTGTGATATGCAATTAATATAACGGTAAACGATGTTCCATTGCATATAGTGCTTTTGGCTTAGGGGATTGAAGTACTAGATCATTCACCTAGACTAGGTCTTAGCTTTTTTATGGGGGGGGGGGGGGAAAGAGGGGGGGGGGGGTACCGAAGCTCGCCCTTTTGCCTCGAGAAGGAAGCACTCAGACGCGAAATTAGTTTATGTGATGACAAAAGAAACGAAAGGAGACTTAATGAAAGCGATCAAAATTAGACAGCTAAAAATTTTTGAGCATGTAAAAGACATAACACCATAATGAAGACCATAGCAGACGGAAGACTTGAAGGCAAACATGCAAGAGAAAGACAGCGTTATAATTGAGAAGATAACATCAAGAGATACACAGGAAAGAGTCTATCAGAGTGCACCATGACGACGAGAGATAGAAAACTTTGGAGATCCATTGCAGCCGACCTTCTTTGCGGAGATGGCAGCCGATGATGATGATGATGATGATGATGATGTTGATGGTGATGAAAAATTACAGAAGCGTTAGTTGGTCGTATCTCGTGGTTTTCTGGAACCATATCGACACCCTAATTAATTAAATTCTAATAGAAGTGCCCATTTGATAACAATAACCTCATAACTTAATGGAAAGCAAAGATAAATAAAAGACATGAAATCACGTTTTAAACATTTCAAATGAAAGAAGAATATCTTAAAGAAAATAAGAAAAAATACAAGCTATAAGATGAATCAATTTATACTTACATCTTCTTCCGTCTCTTGTGCATGCGTTTTCCTAGCCTCTTTTTCGCATCGGAGCTGCCCAGTTATGAGTGATGTTCCTTCAACAAGCTTATTGTTCTCTACACGCTGGCATTATGGCGGTGTCTCTGCTTCCAGGTCGCAGAAAATGGAGGCAAGAGAGAGCTGGCACACGCGTGGAGATTGAGACAACAGTGAAGACTTTGATCGTTGAGTTAAAAATATTTTCTTTCTTTGTCAATGTGTATGTGTGTTTGTGCTCGTTTATATCTTATATTATGTATTTTTGTGAATGCATCCGTGTATGTAATTGTATGTGCTTGTTTATAAGTTACATTTGGTATTTTTCGGAAATGTGTGTGTGTGGCATTCCTTGTGCTTGTTGATATTTCATATTTTGATTTTTTGTGGATTTCTATGTGTGGTTATTTGTGCCTGCTTATATGTTAAATTACGTATTTTTGTGAATGCATATGTGCATGTACCAACGGCTGATCACCCGTTTGCCAGTTACTTCGATTACGGAAACAACAGCAAATGGATTGATTTGCCGTTGCCCTAAAGACGCCAATAGGCGTGATGGGAAACAATGGCAAAGAAAACCTATCTGCTGTTGCCCTAAGACGCCACTAGGCGTAATGGCCACTGACTGCTTTGACGGTCGGTGGCTAAGGACGGAAGAAGAAGAAGAAGAATATGTGCATGTGATTGTATTTGTTTGTTTATAAGTAACATGCTGTATTTTGGGGGATGTGTTTATGTGTGATTCCTTGTGCTAGTTGACATTATATATATATATTTTTTTTTTTCGAATTTGTATGTGTGATTGTTTTTGCTTGTTTATATGTTACATTATGTATTTTTTGTGAATACATCTGTGCATTCGATTGTTTGTGCTTGTTACATGTTGTATTTTTTGGTAATGTTTGTAATTGTGATTGGTTATGCTTGCTGACATTTTATATTCTTTGTGAATTTGTATGCGTGATTGTCTGGGCCTGTTTATCTTTTAAATTTTGTATAATATTTTGGTAATGTGTTGTGTTTGATTGTTTCTTCTTGTTTATTTATTACATTTTGTATTTTTTGGTAATGTGTTGTGTATGATTGTTTCTGCTTATTTACTTGTTAGATTTTATATTTTTAGTTTCTGCTTGTTTACTTGTTATATTTTGTATTTTTGATAATGTGTTGTATATGATTGTTTCTGCCTAATTACATGTTACATTTTGTATTTTTTGAGATTGTAATGTGTATGATTGTTTCTGCTTGTTTATTTGTTACATTTTGTAATTTTTGGTAATGTGTTGTGTATGATTGTTTCTGGTTATTTCCTAGTTAGATTTTTTTTTGTTTTTGATAATGTGTTGTATATGATAGTTTCGGCCTAATTACATGTTACATTTTGTATCTTTTAAGAATGGAATGTGTATGATTGTTTCTGCTTGTTTACTTGTTACATTTTGTATTTTTTTGGGATTGTGTGGTTTATCATTGTTTCTGCCTGTCTACATGTTACATTTTGTATTTTTGGGGAATGTGTACGTTTGACTGTTTGTGCTTGTGTATATGTTATGTTTTGTATTCTTCTCAGTACATCTTTATGCGTGAGTGATTCTTTGCACTTGTGTATATGTTATGTTTTTTCTTGTTAATGTTTGTTTATGAATGCGTGTACTTGAGTGTATGTTATTTTTTTTATTCTTGTGAATGTGTGTTTATATGTGTGTGTGGTTATTTATATGTTATGCTTTTATTCTTATGAATGTGTGTTTATGTGTATGTATGATTGTTTATGTTATGTTTTCTATTCTTGTGAATGTTTGTATATAGGTATGTATGATTGTTTATGTTATGTTTTTTATTCTTGTGAATGTGTGTTTATGGGTAGGTGTGATTGTTAATTTGTTATGTTTTTATTCTTGTACATGTGTGATTATATGTACTTGTGACTGTTTAAATGTTATGTTCTTTATTCTTGTGAATGTGTGTTTATGTGTAAGTGTGATTGATTATATGTTATGTTTTTTTTCCTTGTGAATGGGTTGTTATGTGTACGTGTGATTGTTTAAATGTCATGTTTTTTTTTATTCTTGTGAATGTGTGTTTATGTATAAGTGCGATTGATTATATATTATGTTGTTTAGTATTGTGAATGTGTGTTTATGTGTGCGTGTGCTTGTTTATATGTTATGTTTTTTTATTCTTGTGAATGTGTTTTTATCTGTACGTGTGATTGTTTATATGTTTTTTTGGTTTTTTTTGTTGTGAATGTGTGTTTATATGTACATGTGATTGCTTATATGTTACAATTTTTATTCTTGTGAATGTGCGTTTATCTGTACGTGTGATTGTTTATATGTTATGTTTTTTATTCTTGTGAATGTGTGATTATCTGTTCGTGAGATTGTTTATGTTATTTCTTTTATTTTTGTGAATGTCTGTTAATCTGTACGTGTGATTGCTTATTTGTTATGTTTTTTATTCTTCTAAACGTTTGTTTAGGTGTACATGTGATTGTTTATATGTTATGTTTTTTATTCTTCTGAATGTCTGTTTCTCTGTACGTGTGATTGTTTATATGTTTTTTTTTTATTCTTGTGAAGGTGTGTTTGTCAGTACGTGTGTTTGTTTATATGTTATACTTTTTATTCTTGTGAATGTGTATTTATCTGTACGTGTGATTGTTTATATGTTATGATTTTTATTCTCGTGAATGTGTGTTTATGCGTACTTTTGACTGTTTATATGTTATGTTTTTTATTCTTGTGAATGTGTGTTTATGTGTAGGTCTGATTGTTTATATGTTATATTTTTCGTTCTTGTAAATGTTTGTTTATGTTCTTCTTTTTCAATCTTTAGCCACCGACTGTCAAAGCAGTCAGTTTCCAACAGGCCTGGTGGCGTCTTGTAGGGCAGCATCAAACTGCTTCCACTTTGCTTGGTCGGAGGCATCCTTCGTGTAGGGCCCCATTTCTGGTTTGTTCTTTGCATCTCGGCTTCCACAGTTCTCCACATAAGTTGTTTTTGGTCTGTCTGTTTGATTCCAGATGGGGTTGTTAACTTTATCCCAACCCAGGATTGTATATATATATATATATATATATATATATATATATATATATATATATATATATATATATATATATATATATATATATATATATATATATATATATATATATATATATATATATATATATATATATATATATATATACGAGGGAAGGTCAAAAAGTAATGCCTCCTATTTTTTATGTATGTAAATACTGCATCGGTGTGCAATTTGTAAATTTAGCAGGATTTCTCAAACACTCTTCTGCACTGTATAGCATTACCAACCTGTTTCAGTAACAGGTGGCACCACTGTAACAGTTTAAAAATGGCTGCCAAAGACGTTCGGTTAAAACAACGTTATGTCATAGAATTCCTCAATGCTGAAGGCGAGACCCCAATTCGCATCCACGAACGTTTTAAGAATGTTTATGGAGATTCAACAGTGGATGTTAGCACTGTCCGACGTTGGGTACATCGTTGTGACGAAGCTGAAGTAGGTCAATCCTCAATGGCTGACGCAAAGCGGACTGGTCGTCCGTTTACCGCAGTGACTCCACACAACATTCATCGAGTTGATGGCATCATTCATGGTGACCGTCGGGTAACACTGGATGAACTTTCTTCCATGTTGTCCATTAGTAAAGGCAGTGTCCAGAACATCATTAAAGACCTGGGTTATTCAAAAGTTTGTGCACGGTGGGTACCCAGAATGTTGACAGACAGACATAAAGAAACAAGGAAAACCATAGCCATCAACCTCCTGCACCGTTACGAAACTGAAGGAGAAGAGTTTTTATCGAATATTGTGACAGGTGATGAGACTTGGGTTCATTTTTTTGAACCAGAATCCAAGAGGCAGTCAATGGAATGGCATCACACAACATCGCCGACAAGAAAGAAGTTCAAAAGTTCACCATCTGTAGGGAAAGTTATGGCTTCCGTGTTTTGGGATGAGAAGGGTGTGATTCTTCTCGACTTCTTGGAACAGGGAAACACGGTGAATGCAGACCGTTACATTGAAACTTTGAAGAAGCTTAGAGGTCGTCTTCGGCGACTTTACTCATTAAAAGATCAGAGAACTGCACTACTTTTGCACGATAATGCCACGCCACACACCGCTAAACGCACCATTGATGCGATTGCAGAATTTGACTGGACATTATTACCACATCCACCTTACAGTCCCGATCTTGCACCTTCTGACTTCCATCTGTTTGGACCACTGAAAGAAGATCTTCGCGGACATCACTTTGAGGACACCGAGACCCTTAAACGCGCCGTACGCCAGTGGTTTAGGAAAAAGGACACACATTTTTACCGTGAGGGGATACATGCCCTTGTGAGAAGATGGACAAAAACTGTAACAAATAACGGAGACTACATTGAGAAATAAATTTTTGAAGTTCAGACTTGGGGCTACATTTCAATGTGAATTTTATCTGTTTTCTTGCCTATTGAATGAAATTAAAAATTACGAGGCATTACTTTTTGACCGTCCCTCGTACATATATATATATGTATATATGTATATATATATATGTGTGTGTGTGTGTGTGTGTGTGTATGTGTGTATGTGTGTATGTATGTATGTATATATATATATGTATATATGTATATATCTTACTACTGGACAAAAGTTAAGGGCCACCAAGAAAAACTCCACTATAACCCAATTAAATGCAACCAGGTTTAAACAATTTATTACAAAATAAAGTTGATTCATCCGTGGAAAAGATCAGTCAATTTTTTTAATAATGTGTGACTTACTAACAAAAAGAAATTTAACTCATTTTTTCACATTTTGAACTAGTGGGGCGTGTTGCAAAAACCACGAATTTTTGCAGCAACAATGGCAATTTTCACGTGCGGGTTAAAGTGACCCAGTTTTTGGACATTTAAAAAAAATTAACCTAGTGCACAAAGAAATGGGCACTCCTCCGAATAGCGGTCCCAAATGAATCGATACGTTTTGTGTTAGAAAATATCCCTTACAGGGCCTCATTTGGTAATGCCGGTTCAGGGCGACATGAAATGGAAAAAAAAAAAGGTAAAGGATCCCGTTACACGCCCATTGAGGCATAGGCCTATTGGGAATATGGTGTTAGATCATATTTTCTTGACCATCGGCACACTAGGGGTGATGTGGTCAGCATCACGCTGGCCGCCTTAACCTTCCCAGAGTTGCTTTGGTACCCAATTGGGGCTGGGCGACCCAGGAGCCGTTTACTAAAAATTCATATTTATGCTGCTAAGAATATTTTCATAAATAATGAACATTGAAAGTTCAGCCCAGGTTATAAACACCTGTCATTGTGTAGCCACGTGAATGTAGTAGACCTAAAAAGGGGAGAAAAAAAAATCTAAAATTACAAGTTTTTTCCCGCTGTAACATTATCATTTCGATATTCCGATACAGTAAGTGAAGTCGACCATTTCTTTTCTTCCAAAGTTGTGAATAAATTGATATGATGATAGGAAACTCTTTACAGAGCGATACAACAGGAGGCAATCTGATCATCAGAAGTAGTCCCCCCATCCGACAAGTGTTTCGGCCCAGTATACTCCTTTACACTCTAAGGAAGGCGGGCTCACTTGGGTCATGACTCCCAAGCGTCTCAGCCTCCTGTTGTCTTGTATCGAAAATGAACCCATTTCACTTATGGTAGCAACTTTAATCCACAACTCCGCCAGCCGTGGAGGCAATTGTGAAAGTAACAAAGAGAAGACAAATTATCCCGTTCGTTCCGTCGCACACACTGAGACACCCACAATTTTTACTTTCGAATTTGTGCATTTGAGATAAAAATATTAATAATGCCACACAGATCAGCAACAATGTTCTACCAGTTCAACAACTAACATCTGTAGATGTCAGACCTAGTGACTTGTATACGTTAATGAACAACAAACTCCAATGGTTACAGTGGCTTGCTACACACCGATTAATAAGAAACTCCGATTCAGTCTACCCAGCTGTAAATGGGTACCTGACTTCTCACTTGAGTTAGGGAAGGAAAAGGCAGCAAGGAAAGGTACTGGTCACCCCACCTCTGTATGTATGACCTAGTATAGTGAGGTCGCTAACACTTCACTCCCCTATGGTAGTATCTGCTATGGGACTACCTTTTTACTCTCCCACTGAAGCAAATGACTATTTATCGATTCAGACATTACCATCTAACCCGTACAGTCAGGTACTAAATACACGTAACTGGCTATGGAACTCTAGACGGCAAAATGTTTTCAACACAAGGGTTACTTTCACAATTGCCTCCAGCTGGCAGAAAATAAATTCAATCTGTCTGCTCAACTATAACTCTATCAATACATTGATCAGATTGGCAATTTCTGTGTTTCAAGAGTAGTTTCCAATTCATTTCTACTCGTATATTTTTTTTAAATTATATGTCAAAATGAGGCCCTTTAAGGGAAATTTTCTAACACAAAACGTATCGATTCATTTGGGACCGCTATTTGGAGGAGTGCCAAGAAATGTATTCTGTGTGCACTAAGTTAATTTTTTTGTAAATGTCCAACAACTGGGTCACTTTAACCCGCACGTGAAAATTGCCATTGTTGCTGCAAAAATTCGTGGTTTTTGCAACACGCCCCACTAGTTCAAAATGTGAAAAAATGAGTTAAATTTCTTTTTGTTAGTAAGTCACACATTATTAAAAAAACTTGACTGATCTTTTCCACGGATGAATCAACTTTATTTTGTAATAAACTGTTTACACCTGGTTGCATTTAATTGGTTTATAGTGGAGTTTTTCTTGGTGGCCCTTAACTTTTGTCCAGTAGTAAGATATATATATATATATATATATATATATATATATATATATATATATATATATATATATATATATATATATATATATATATATATATATATATATATATATATATATATATATATATATATATATATATACCTTGACATATATTTACCTCTAAACAGAGCTATACCATTATGAGAGGAATTCGCTGAATTAACTCAGCTGGGGGCTTGAACGGGCTAAAAACCATTGCTTAAATCCTTCACAAAAGGCGACGGACAGAAATAAGTTAACCATTGCTCAGCGTATACCGCATGGTTCTTGACTTCTGAATTATCTTGTGATGGCTCCTGTCGTATAGAAGCGTCTTTACACTTCTACCTACATCTCTGCCAAGAGTAATCTTGTGCGAAGGTAAACACCTTTGACGACCCATGTAGATACTCTTGAGTCTTGGCCATTGTCAGACCACTACTGCAAAGCAGGGGAGGTAATCCGTAACATACAATTCCAACACCTCCTGACTACTGCATCCATGATACACTTCAACAGACTGCCATTCCTACCATGTGTATTCCACTTGCTCGTCTACCTGTACAGCGTTCTTATGATATACACACTTTCTAAAAATGTGAGTATTTTGATGTATCCATCACCATCATCCTCGTGACCCATCAGTTCCCCAAGGTGCATTGGTCTTCAACAAACTCATGCCAATACTTCCTGTGCTGAGCCATCATCTCAAGGTCGCTCCATATCTTCCTCATCCCTGTTGTTTCTGTTTCCAGGTCTCTATCTCTCTTACCCTGAAGATTCCAGAATAAGGACAGCCTTGTAAAGCTAACAACAGGTTTCCTCAATGTATAGCCCATCAATCGCATCATTTCCTTTCATCATCATTATTCTTCTTTGCGCTACTTACGGAGCATGGAGCCACCACTGTACCTAGTCTCCTGGCAGGAAGCCTGCACCATTCACTTGCTCTAGCAGCAGTGGTTTCTGTGGCAACTTGTTTGATATGATGAAGTTGCCAGTCCCTGGCACAACCTCACATGAGTCGCCTTTTACGACATGCATGAGGATGAAGTAACCCTATTATTTCTTTGTCTCTTGAGAAACCTTTTCGGTATACATGGTACAGCATCTTTTTGATATGTCAAAAATCTCATTAATTGTACTATTTTGATCGTTAATCTTTGTGTTTATTTTACTTCATATGTATTAATCCTAATGTGTATTTGCTATTCACGTAGTTCCATGAATAACTGTGTGTATATATATATATATATATATATATATATATATATATATATATATATATATATATATATATATATATATATATATATTCTGTGTGCGATATTGTTCGATGCTTAGTGTGAGAGAAGCACTTGGCGCCCATGTGTGTGTGTTGATATTTGCGTTTGATTGAAAATAGATTTTGGTAAATTTAGGCCTATGGCGTCTCACAATCTCTCCATCAATTTTAAATAAACTGATAACTTCCCTCCATTCCTCTGCCTTCACTTTCCTTTATTTGAGCCTCCATCCAATGCATTACTTTCTCCACCCCATCCCATCTTCCATTAATGTGTTTACAACTCAATTTCACGTTTATCATTTTCTCGATAAAGATTGCCAGCGGCCAATGAGCATTTATAGAAGCGTTCCTTTATAACACATTTTGTGAATTTTTCATCGTATACAGTAGCATAAGCTCACTCATTTCTACGCCGTAATCCACATGAAGAGAGTTAAAAGACGCCGCTAGCTTTAAGCAGGACATGCATAATGGAGCCCTGTTTGATAGCATGACAATGCAGTCCTTGTTCTGGAATGCCCAAGGTAAGAAAGATAGAAGGAAACGGGAAAGCGAACAGAGAAGGAACGTGATGGGAATAAAAAGGATCAAGAGAACATGAAAAGACTAAACAGATGACACCCAATCAAAAATGACTGGCATGGTTTGGTTTAGTTTTTAAGAACCATCTTCATTGCGTACGGACAACTCAATCGGTGCTTAGATCTCTTCCCTTAGATCATACAAGGAGGATCTCAGCCCAGTGCACGAACTCCGTAACCCCGGCGAGGATCCCAGTGTGTGTTTACAGGAATCATAGATTCTATAAATATTTTTGTTTTGGGTAGGTGAGGGTCGAAGTGGGTAAGAAGTATGATGCCCGCTTCTAGTTCGAAAGGTAGCTAGCTCGTTCACAGTACATTGATGCAGTTTTTTTTTTTTTTTTTTTTTTTTTTGAAGAGCTAGTGGTTTCTAACGATATCATCCTACCCCTGATCTCCTGGATAGTGAAATTTAATGCCTAGTCTTCTCCGACAAGGGCGAAAAAGATTAGGAGGTCCCGTGTGCAAGTTGCGCGTTAAAAATTCCTCGGCAGTTGGAAACCAAAGAGGAGACCGTACGGCTGCTGCCTTTGGCAAAATTTAAATTTTAAAGATTAGCATGAATTTGTCCAAGCAGCAAGGGGATTCCTTCGCACAAAATTACATGTACATTGTACAACTCGTTTACTTTTTTTATGAATTTATGATAGTTTTCACTTTCTTATCTCTACTGTTTCATGCGTTCATCTCTGATAAAGACATTGTTATCGCAACGTTGGCTATATATTTGTCCAGTGTCATGTGTCTTATTACTTATTTTGATGTACGTTACTGCAAAAAGTTGCGACAGAAGATTATGGTTTATGGTGAATTGTAGGAGAAAAGAGGAATGCGAAATAGAGTCTAGTGGAGAGGCCCTATGGTCAACATAAGGGTAATAAAGAACTCCAGAACATGTAGAAACAATTGAACAGGGTCTTAGAACTACGAACACTTAAATAACTAGTAGAAAAATCAACAATATTGAGTAAGTCATCTGTGACAAAATAACCTCCAACGTCACATTTACCTGTGCCATGCTGTTATTCATTCTGTGTTCTTAACTTTCAATTTCCACAACTGTCACAGTATTTGGTATTTTCAATTCATTGTTTACAATCCTTTCCTTCAATTCTTGTGTGTCGGGATTTCAGCGACCATCTTTGCTGTTTAGGGTAATCACTCGTTTAAACCCATAAAGACATCTTGGATATGTAGAGAGAAATGTGGTTTACGAAGCTGTAACACATTTCCGACCAGACCTTGTGTAGGAATGACCGGATTAGTGAGTAACAACCTTGATATGGCCATAGTCGATTATCTTATCACTGAAAATAATTTATGTCGGACCAGGTCGTTGATAGTGTTGGCTGAACCGGGTAAATGACATATCCATTTCGAGGTAGACTTGGAGTAAGCGATGGTTACGATAAGTATCCGTCTTGAAAGAGATTACATATGATAGGTTATAAAATCTTACTTACTTACTTAGTCTTTCCGCTTCTACCGTGAGGTGTAGAGGTTTGGAAGAAAGAGCGCCGGACTATCCTATCAGCTGTCTTCCTCCTGGCCTGGTTCCATTCTAGTCCTCAGTCCTTCAAAGATTGTCTAATGTTGTCCTCCCAGTGGCTCTTAGATTCCCATGCGTGTCGTGGTAGCCGATCTTCTCCCATTCTGCAGACATGGCCAAACCATCTTAGTTGGGACTGTTCTACTTGGGTCTGCAGGGGATGGAATTTTAGGCCTTGACGTATTGTTTGGTTGCGGACCATGTCTCTTCTTGTTACTTCAACCACCTTCCTCTGATACCTCATTTCTGAGGTTTGGATCTGGCTTTTGTGGGTTGTAGTCATTGCCCATGACTCGCATCCCTATGTCAGTACTGGGACATAGGTGGAGCGGTATACAACCATCTTCGTTTTCTTACCAACCTCTCTCTTGCTGAGAAATCCTCGATTTATGGCATGAAAAAGTCTCCCAGCTGCTGCTTTTCGAGTGGCCAACTCTTCTTTGATGCCTCCCTTTCGGTCTATAATAGATCCGAGGTATTTAAAGGTGTCGACCTGCTCCAGGACCTGTTCTCCCAGCTTAATCCGACGTCTTCTTTCTTCTCGTGATATCACCATGGATTTTTTTTTGAGCTGCTTATGACCATCCCTCTCTTCTCCAGCTCTTCCTTCCAGACTTGCAGGTTGAATTGGAGATGTGCCTCTGATTTAGCAATCAGGGCAACATTATCAGCAAATGCCAGCTCTGAAATACATACCTGTCTCATCTTCCAGTACCCCACTGAATACTTTCTTGTTTTCTCCTTACATGCTTTGATAACATCGTCCATGAGGAGTATGAAAAGATAAGGTGTCATGATATCACCTTGTCTTACACCAGTGGTGGTCCTGAACTCTTCTGACTTACGGTTTGCTGTCCTCACATAATTTCTGCAAGACTTGTTGAAGTTCTGTATAGCATGAATCAGAGGTGCTGGAATGTTCTTCTTTGCCAAACAGTCCCAAAGTTTGCTCCAGGGGACCCTGTCAAACGCCTTTTCCTGATCTATGAAACAAAGATGGATCTCACTCTTATACTCAAGAGCCTTTTCACTCAGCTGTCTGAGTGTGAAGATTAGGTGTTGAGTACTTCGGTTTGCTCGGAATCCGCACTGGATCTCATCCAATTGTGGCTCAGCTAGGTGTCGGAGTCTCTGCTCTAGGATTCTGGAGTAGATTTTACCAGGGACACTGAAAAGGGATATGCCTCTGTGGTTTCCACATTGTCGATTGTCACCTATTTTTAAAATTGGTGTTATGATGGCAATCTCCCAATCCTTTGGTATGGTCTTGTTGCACCACGCTGCCTGTAGGACCCTTAAGAGTAATAGGTCACCTGATGCTCTCTTGTACTTAACCATTTCTGGTGTTATACCATCATGCCCTGCTGCTTTGCCCATCTTGATTTTTTTCCAGTGCTGCCTTCAGTTCTTCCATCTTTATGTCATCATCACCATTGGTTTCCTCTTCTGTGCTAGTGGTTATCATTTCTGATGCTTGACCTTGCTCACCATCAAGGAGTTCTGAGAAATATTCTTTCCATCTTTCCATTACTTCCTTCGGGGCAGTAAGCAATTTGCCTTCTCTCTTTTCTCTTTGATCCTTAGCCGCCGACCGTCAAAGCAGTCAGTGACCATCACGCCTAGTGGCGTTTTGTAGATCAACAATAAATTGATTCCACCCTGCTCGGTCGGCGGCCACCTTCGTACAGTGACCCAACTCTGGTTCATTCTCCGCATCTCAGCCCCCACAGCCCTCCGCCAGGTTGTTTTTGTTCGGCCTCTCTTTCGTTTTCCTTCAGGGGTCCAAAGCATAGCTGTTCTTGTGATGGCATCGGGGTCTCCCCCGAGGACACGGCCAACCCAGCCCCAGCGTCCGCCAGCCACGATGGTGCGCATGTCCTCCCGCCCGCTCCGAGCAAGCAGATCCCGGCCGGTCATGGCACTCGGCCAAAAGACTCGGTGAATTCCGCCCAGGCATGTTGTGTGAAAAGAGGACAACTTTGACATTTCCGTCTTTGCAACTTCCCAGCACCCAGCACCACAGAGAAGCACAGAAAGCACACAGCTGCGACACAATCTTAATCCCGCGCCTGTGCTGCACCGAGAGGACCCCCAGATGTTGTCCAGGCCAAAAAAAGGCCGCTCTTGCCCTATTCATTCCGATGCCGATGTCCCCGCCCGCCCTACCGTCCGGTGTCACCACGCATCCCAGGCATGTGAAGGCGTCCGTCTGCACCAGCCGCTGATTCCCCACCGACATGGGCCCAGGGTTGCTCGCACCGAGCGCCACGACCCCTGACCTCTTTAAACTGATACCCAACCCCACCCGCTGGCTAAACTTATCAAGTATATCCGTTTCTTCCAGGATGTGTCGACGTGAACGCGCCAGCAGTGCAATGTCATCTGCACACTCCAGATCTTCCAATGCAGAAAATGCAGTCCATCTCACTCCTCCTGGACCGCCCTCTGTCGTCCGGCGCACCACCCAATCCATGACCGCCAAAAATAGAGTGGTCGACAAGGGGCATTCCTGCCGCACCCGCGCCCCCACCCGAAAGGCCAGGTTGCCCCGTGTGGTGAAAAATTCTAATACCCATATATAAATTAGAACATAAATGTAAAGCCGAACGAAATACTACGATAGGAAGAAGAATGGAGAAAGAGCAGTGCTTTCCCAGTATAAATAACGCCTTAGTTGTATAACGCCTTAATGGCTAACACAAGAATCCTACTTGTCCTAATTCGTTCGTTCATAAATAAAATGCTTAGACTAAACAATACGGCGATAACCGTAGTTCTAAAAATTGAATGTGTAGTAACCTCTTCTAGACGACCTTGATTTTAAAAACTAACATTAGTGCAAAATCGCGCACAAGGTTAGCCTTGGAAAGACAGACGGGCTTAGAAGAAAAAAGCAGAGAGAGATAGACGGACCATGGAACACAGTAACGCAAGCCACTCGCAGTGTGTCTATAAATAAACCAACTCGCATTGTGCATGGCCTGATTTTTTTTTCAAATAAACAGTGATGAAAAAAACTAACGATACGATGTTAGGTTTAGAAAACAGGTTTAATTCTTATTAGGAAACCTGATATTTTACGTAGGGCTCCTGACTTTATACTGATAGTACAGTCGTAAAGGATTGAACAGGTGGTAGTTGAAATTAAACACTTAACATCGAAAAAAGAACGTATTCTTAACTACGCCACTTAGCCCCTTGAAAATCTTATATTCGTGTACAGGAAGGCTAGGGGACTAGGAATATGTAATAAATTATCTAAAAAGTCCATTAGATAATTAGATATTGGTAATAAAACATATAGAGAACAGACATACTGTCAGGTTTCGTCATATCTGCTTGGGATGGAATTCCCTGAATTTTATTGAAACATAGTAGTGACAGAAAGTCTAAGATAGTACAAAGGAGGCACAACCTTCTCATTTCAGGGGCCGTGGTATAGATGGTGATATTGCATCGTCCGGTCTGAGTACTGCGTGATCCAGAAAGCTGGCAGCAGACTCCCTGCACAAGATAGCGGCCGTTGTATATCATACTATCAAACTGAGAAGCAAGCGAGCAGAGGATACAGGTTTCCTGCAGCTGCATTATGAGATAAGCGCATGTCAGCATGAAATAGCTCAACCTTGAATAAAATAACCCTGAACTGAACTTTATTATATAAAAAGGGACAGAAATTTTAAAGAAACAGAATCTGTGAATCCTTCAATAAGATTTCCACCAGTGACAAACACATGAAGTCATGATGACAACCAACAGTCTAGCTATTAATGGCAGTATTACCTCATAATATTACACAACAACACCACACTCATATTGCTATAACAGTCTATGACTGGATAAATATCTAGTGTATAAATACTTGTATATAAATATTGTGATTACATTTTTATTGTGATTCCTGATTCACAAATACGATAAAATCAGGAAAGATATTGAAAGATCATTAATACATTTTAAAAACTTAACCCTTGACTTAATAAGATAGTCTTTTAGAGTGTTATGTGTTTGTGATTGTCAAAGTGCTGTAAATTGTGGAAATTATTAAAGCAATTGTGTATATGTCAGTTGGTTGTTATATACCTACACTTCATCACTATCATAACCCTAGACACTTAACGAAGCTATTATTCATTTATTCAAGAATAAGTCTGATTGAGATCGAAATGTGGTAGCAAGTAAGGTCTTCTGTATACACACCAAATTTATTATCTTCAGAAACCTTCACAGCTGATCTCATTCAGTACACTAAGTCCCCTATAAATATATTTATTTCCCAACTCACCACACCCCGCCAACACCACACGTAAAGCCGGCACAGAGGCCTCCCACGATTGACACCACGCAGCCCGGAACTCCACAAGCCCTCAGTACCCTCCACAAACTGTCCCCATGTACGCCGTCAAAAGCCCCTTCAAAATCAACGAACCCAATGCATAGCCGTCCCCGACACTCCGAGCACCGCTCTACAATGTTCCCGAGAGTGAATAAAAGATCCACACATCCTCTGTCCCCTCCAAACCCCGCCCGCTCTCTCCCCAGCCTGTGGTCCACCGCCCCTAAAACTCTCTGTATAACTATCCTGCCCAGCACTTCGCTGGGAACCGAGAGAAGAGCGACCCCTCTCCAACCATTGCAGTCCGCAAGATCTTCCCCCCCCCCCCGGGGCAATCCGACAACCATTCCCCCGTTCCACTCCGATGGTGTTGCCCCCACCCTACAGACCCGTGCAAACAGCGGTTCTATTAGCTCCGCCGCCAGCTCAGGGCCCGTCCCAAATAGCTCTGCACTCAAGTTATCATGGCCAGGAGCTCCTCCGCTCTTCAACCCCCCGACTGCCGCGATGATCTCCTCCTCCCGCAGAATGTCCGCATTTAAATCCAGATCGCTCCCAGCCCCAGGAACATTCAACTGCGTCTCCGGTTGCCCCCTGCCCAGAGTCTCCCCGAAGTGTCCCGCCCATCCCGCCTTCCGTAACCCCGCTGTCGTGACGAGACCTCCTCGCCCATCTCCCACCAATGCAATACCGCCCGCACCTCGCCCTCCGCCGATGAACCGATGTCGGAGAAGACTAGGCATTAAATTTCACTATCCAGGAGATCAGGGGTAGGATGTTATTGTTAGAAACCACTAGCTCTATTTTGCACACTGTGCCCCGTTCATCTCCCAGCGCCCCCCTGCCCCGCAAGATCGCCCAGAAAACTCCCCCCGCTGGCTCGGCGTTCAACCCCCCTGCCCAGCCGACTGCACCGCTCGCTACACAGTTGCTCCAACCTGGGGGACCCCGCCTCTGCCTTATCTCCCCTCACTTCCCCTTTCAGTGTCATGGTGTCCAATGTCTCTGGTGCTATCCAGTCCCGCCTTGTATTTATAAATTTGAGAGGGCATTGTTTTTCCTTCCTCATGTTCTTTAGGGTCTTATAGAACAATTTCTGGTTTTCTTGCGCATCTTTTTCTAGCTTTTCTCCAAATTCTTCACAGGACTTCTGTTTTGCTGCTAGCACCTTGTTCTTTGCTTCTGTTCTAAGTATCACATATTCTCTATATTTCTCTATTTGTCCTGCTGTGTTTTTAGCTCCTAAGTAATGTTTCCATGCCATTTTCTTCTCTCTTATTTTCTCTTTGACTTCCTCTGTCCACCAAGGTGTCCTCTTTCTCTTGTTCCCAAGTCGGACTTCACCACATGCTTCTGCAGCAGCTGTCTTTATGATGTTCTTGAATTTAAGCCAGAGGTTTCCAAGTCATCAGGTTGTTCTTCTGTGTTTCTTACCGCCCTATCAATAAGCCCCTGATATCTGGTATTAATTTCTGGCTCTCTCAGCTTGTAGGTCTTAATGCTCATTTCTCCCGTTTGTTTATTTGGTTTCTTCGTGATGTTGGGCAGTTCCTAGGCTGAGCAACTCTTTCAGTTGTTCTTTTGATTGTAAGCAGGTAGTGATCACTTCCAATCTCTGGCCCCCCTCCAGACTCTTGCATCCCGGACATATTTGAATGAGCTTCTCCTAACAATGGCATAGTCGATCACTGACTTCTCATTCTTTGTTGGTTCACATCTAGTGTATGCATGTATGCGCTTATGGGGGAACTTTGTGTTTGTAATAATCAGATTCTGCTCACTGCAGAATCTAAGGAGTCGCTTTCCATTTTCATTGAGAGTATCTTCTCCATATCTTCCGATAACTCCACCACATCTAGCATGGTCATTTCCAACTCTGGCATTGAAATCTCCGAGCATGATAATTTCATCTAGGCAGTCATCCACTGTCCTTTGAAGCAGCTCGAAGAATTCCTCCTTGACCTCTGCTCTCTCATCCTCATTTGGCCCATAAACTATGACCAGGCTGACTATCGTTTTTCCTTCTTTTAGTTTTACAACCATAATGCGTTCCGAGACAAAGTTCCATCCCTTGATATTATCTTTTTGGTTTTTGGCCACAATGCAACCCACGCCCCCTTTAGCTCTTTCAGATGTGGGTACACCACTGTAAAGCAGCGTGTTGCCATCGAGATCCATGACTCCTTGTCCCTTTTTCTTTGTTTCCGTTATAGCCAGGATTTCTAATTTTGCTTTCCTCATCTCTTTCACCAGCTTCTCTTCTTTCCCATTTATACTTCTTGTGTTCCACGTTCCATAAGTCGTAGTCCGTAGTCCGTTCCAGTTCGTCGCCTTTAAAATCAGTCCGGTTTTCTCTCATGTAGTTCGCGTAATCATGTTTTAAAGCAAACAGGTGATTGGCCTGTTGTGCTTTTGCACGGTGGAGGGGCTGCATCCTTACGGCCCCCATGCAGGCCGCGCTCCTCCTTTTTCAGCCGGGCTTGGGACCGGCCTAGGCGGAGTTGATTATGAAGTCACGAGTGTAAACATGATCGATAGTAGACGGAAGATGACATGCCTTATATGGGAATTGACATTTAAACATCACATTTTTGTTTTTTGCGTCATGCAGGAATTTTACGTGAGAGGGTAGTGGGAATATATCCCTACCAAAATATAAGCAAATTGCATGCTATTATTTTGGCATTTGAGATGTTAAAATACAACATTTCTGACTGGAACCTTCTCATATAGTAGCAATCTGGATGCGTAGGCCGACTACTGCCTAGCACCTCTTGAGTTTACGGCACTATAAATTTCAACTCGTCAAGTAGACAGCCAGACAAGCCAGAGTAAGGAATAGGATCAGGATTTCACTTGAAAGGACCGGACACCATGTTTGAGCATCTTATGGATTTAAGCAACGATAACTCTGCCTTTATTAATACAGAAAACCCGGAATCCTAGGAATCTGAACACTAAGTCATAGTGGGAGTCTATTGTAAAGTAACATTCCAGACCACGTGTAAGAGGCATCTTAATCAAGTTGCCTCAACTAGTCCACCGAACCAGAAGTCTGTATTCCCAATTATTTGGGGTGAATTGTACCTTTTATAATTCTATATTTTGCATCTTTTAACATGTGAAAACCTCAGCATATAGAATGATGGTTTCATGAACCAGCACTGCATGAGCTGGTGACTGCTTCATGCGGGTGTCACACAGAGAACTAAAAGCAGAAGTAGTCCAAAGTTCCATATGCAGCAGGGTGTGAATGATGACAGAAATGATGTACATACTTATTATATTAACCTTTTTAACCAGTGCATGTGTAAATGAAAACTTGTTCAATATAAATGCTTTCCGCCCAGTGGGATTAACGTTAATACTTACAGAGGGTAAAGCTCTGAGGAAGATGGAATAGTGGAATGAAAGGGAAAGGGGGTGGGGGGCTGATTTTCGTGTCAGGAAACCCAATACTCGGGATGGTATTTGTTTCTCTCTTATTTCATGATACTAGTCGGTGGTATCAATTGGTGGTACTAGTGTGTAGAACAACAGTGTGAAATAATGGCCTGCAGTCAAAGGTAGACACCAACAGCAGACGGGTCTTAACAGACGCTGAACCATCTTTGCAATTATCGGACGATACTACGAGGGACGTATTACGGCCACCAGACTTGACCAGTGAAAAGAGTGAACCAGTCAACAGCCTGCAAGGAACAAACACCGGCTGGAGCAGAAACCAAACGACATCTCACTGGCAGCTAAGTACACATTCAGAGCTGCCAAGTGAACTCTTTTCCTTAAGAACATTTTTTCTAACACTATATCCAGATCGTCACGAGTGATGAAATTTTAAAGAACATTTATATTACACCCCACCCTTATTTAATTTACAATTGTTAACGATAACTGACTATTAAATTTTATTGTGTGTATAAATACAAATTTCTAGTTAATTTAGTTATTTTGAGTGAACTGCACCTGTATGTTTCAGTCATATTTTAAATGCCTACAAACAGAGCTATTGAAATAATATTTTACTGATTTAAATCACTTCGGCGCTCATCAAAACGAGCAAAATTCTTACTCGAGCACAATAGAAGGTCAGGAAAGATAAAAAGTGTACACTGCCTGGATCCTATCAGCCGTAGTACTTGATCGCTTAAATTCCCACGAGGCTCCCTAGAATTGAAGCACCATTCTTCAATTCACATCTCTGCCAAAAGTAATCTTGAGCGAAAGATAGGCACCTTTAAAGACCCTCAGTAGATACTCTGAATTTTGGCCACTGTTGGACCATCACTGCAGAGCAAGGGGAGTAAATCCCGTGACAACACCCACCAAAACAATACAGGAAATATTTATTCTGTGCTTTTTCTGCTGAATGCCCTGATGACTGTACACGGTACTTAATTCTCATGTGGATTTTCTTTAAAAGTACGGAAACTCGAAACAGTGTGACATGAAAGCATAGACGCTTCGTCTATGACGAGCAACGAGGCTTCAATGACTAAATATATCAATATATGATCGAAGTCACTTATTTATACTTACCCAAACTGCTAAATGTAAACTGCGAAATTTTGTCACAGGAAAGCAACGCGCACGCGCACGCACACATACACGCGCACAAACACGCACACATATACATATACATTCTTCTTCTTCTTTGATCCTTAACCGCCGACCGTCAAAGCAGTCAGTGGCCATCACGCCAAGTGGCGTCTTGTAGGGCAACAACAAATTGATTTCACTTTGCTCGGTCGGCGGCCATTCTTCTTTCAGTGCCCTAACTCTGGTTCATTCTTTGCATCTCAGCCTCCACAGTCCCATATATATATATATATATATATATATATATATATATATATATATATATATATATATATATATATATATATATATATATATATATATATATATATATATATATATACTGTTCAAAAAAAGAAACGCATAGCTATCCGAGGGCGCGTTTTTATGAGTTTGTAAGTAAAATTTGGTGCTAGGGTATATAAAAACCAGCCTCAAATGTTCTATACAGTGTCAAATGCACGTGTTGACCTGAATTGCGTTCGTTTTTGTAATCGTTACAACGCAGTGGTCAATAGTATTTATGACGCAATTTTTGACCACAGCTCATGTTGCGCGCACGTGAAAGCAACAAAATTTGGGGTGAACACTATTCACTGACTACGCAACTGAAACCCTATAAAAGGATAACGCTACACACAAAAAATTCAGTTCATTGTCAAGCAGACATTTATGGCGTCTCTATCGATAAATTTAAGGAACATTGCTATTAGCCGACTGCATGCAGGCGAAAGTCAAAGTCAGGTTGCCAGGCATCTAAACGTGCATCAGAGTACCATCAGTCGACTTTGGCACCGGTTCCAAGCCACTGGCTCAGTTGAAGACCGGCATCGCAGTCGCCAGACCCCATTTTGCACGGCTGACCACGCAGTTCCTGACTGCCAAATCCATTCTCACCCTTCCCTGGCCATCCCTGTCTCCAGACGTGAGTCCGATTGAGCACCTGTGGGATGAGCTGCATAGACGTGTTTGTCGCCGAGACGTTGCTCCAGCCAATCGTCATGATCTGTTCCAGGCACTCCAGGAAGAGTGGGCAGCCATCCCACAGGCCCACATCAGACGTCTGATCGCATCCATGCCCAGGAGATGCCAGTCGCTGATCGATGTAAGAGGAGGCCACACACCATACTAACGGGAAAGCCCGTACGCCAAAACACTCTCCTGACCCAGATGCAAAACAACTGTCAATCTATTGGTTGAAGCCTAAGGTATTCGTGTGTGCAATTTGAACAATTTACTCATTAAATTAAAAAAGTTATTGAATGTCAAACTTATGGCTATGTGTGTGCCTTCAGTAGCTATGCGTTTCTATTGTTGAACAGTATATATAGTTTCAGTTTTAACATATATGGAAAAAAAATTATATTATTAAAATCATTATTTGTGTAGGGAATAATCCATACATATTTGTTGCTGTCGTTTTTGACGGTTTCATAAGACGTAAATCTATTTAATATCTTTTGATGATCTAAGTTAGAGAACTGCATGTTAACTCTCTGGGACAGGTTGATTTGGGGTTATCTTCCCTTTGTTTTATTCATTGTGTTGACCTGTCTTAAGTCGGGGTTAGCTGTTCTCAGATCTGTTCTGTCTACGCATACGTAAGTTTTTTGAGCGCGAACGGAGAGACTTCCGTCAGGGAGTGATGATCTGGGCTTTAACATCTGTAACATTCGTGTTTAACATCTGTTGGACCAGATTCGTGGGTTTCTACATTACATCGTGGAGTGTCAGCTATGCAGCGAACAGTACTAAGCAGGTCATCGCCTTATACTGCTTCATGGACCACAGCTGCTTATGAAGTTTATTTACGCTGTACTACGAAGATAAACACACTTCTGCATTTTGACAGTCGTCAATGGCCATATATTGTTACGTTCAAGTCACGTTGTTTACGTCAAAGCTCAGGTTGTAAACAGTTCAAGCTATTGTTTACATATTACAGTCTACACATACCAACGTTGGATCTTCCGGTTTCAATTGGTTTGTTGGGTATGACATTGTAGCTGGACATTTGGAAACCACTACCTGTTGTTAAGTTGCTGGGTACTTCAACGGTGGATCGTCTACCTTTACTGTTTACAGTTGTACCGCCTTATAGTGCATCTTTGCGGGTGTTTGAGGATTGTGCTTGAGATAAGTGGCCCGTTTATGTGTTAAACTGTGCCTTTATTTATGTTGTACTGAGCCTTCCTCTATACACATTCTTTATATTGTGTATTTACATATTACATGCATTTTTTGTTTACATGTTTTTGTTTACATGTTGTATTAGTGTGTATTTGGCGGGTTCAATGTTGGGCGGTGTCTTTCAGTAGAAATATCCCACTTGACCGAGGGTCTACTGTAAGCGTTTTCTTTAGGGACTGTGCACATTTTCCAAAGTGAAATTTGCTAGCGACAATTGTTGCTATTTTTGTTTAGCTGTAACGTGGTGTGCTTTTCATCGTTGTTGTTGTCATATTTTTGTTTGCTTGTTTAGTTTTGATTTCATTTATTTGTATTTGTCTGCCTTCTCTTTCTTTCATTTATTTCTATACATCTTTTTGTTTATAACAGTGTTGTCATTTGTTTTGTTTAATTTTTCGCAGTTATCATTGCAATTCTTTGCAACATTAGATTTAGTTAAGCTTTATTTTTGATTTGACTTCTGCGAACGTTTTCGGTTGTTCTATATTCTTGTCTTTGTATTGTTATCGTATACATGTTTATCATACACAGTCTATATATATAAATACTTGGTCATAGACTATTGTTATTAATGTGATGCACTTTTCAGACAGAAGTTATGTATGATGATATTATTACAGAGAAACAAGGTGGTTATACAAGTTTTTGATTAAAAGACTTGTCTCCCACGGGAGAAATTAAACGATGTGATGAAATGAGTGCTCGCTCAAACAACTTCGGTTAAGATAAAAAGGAGAGTACTTATAAAGTCAAATTGCCCGGCCCTTGCAACCCTCTAGAAAGGACGACAT